>OX038891.1:3938323-4538323 GCA_943789525.1 Agriphila geniculea | reverse complement strand
GAGGGAGACCCTTTGGGAATTTTCTTTCTTCATGTTTCTTCCCCCGACCACTTCTATTGACAGAGCTTCCGTCTTTCCTTTGGCACCTATCTTCTCAGCGATGGCGGAGTCCAGTAACGTGACCGTAGATCCTTCATCCAGCAGAGCTAAGACCTTAATAGAGCCCCCTAGACCATAAAGCATCACCGGAGCCATCTTCAAATATGCCTTCCCGTCGCTGGCGTTATTACTTGTATGCACGGAGGTGACGACTTCTTCGACTGGATCTTCTTCCTTCTGGACAGCGTTGCATCTTGGCTTGTCTTCTTGCTTTACAGGAGGAGCGTCGGAGTGCAGAATTGTATGATGCCACCTGGAACACTTCTTGCATACTGGTGCTCTGCAGTTCTGTCGGGCGTGTCTGAAGCGAAGGCACTTGAAGCATATCTTCCTCTTCTTAGCTATCTCCCACCTTCCGTTCACGTCGGCTTCCTTAAGCTTGCGGCACTCGATGAGCCAATGTTGCCCGTTGCACTCAGGACATTCCACTTTGGTGTGAGTGTCTTCTCTATCTTGCACGGCGTGGACGGGTCTCTTCATAGTATTCTTCCATGGCGCCTCTTGGGGTGCGTATTGCGGACGGGTCCTCTTCATCTCCCAAGACACTTCAGGTGGAGCGAAGTCACCGCACATGTCCGCTTCCAATTCCAGAAACTCGCTGACAGTGATGAGCTCCGGCTGTTCCTCTTCACGCTTGGTTCGGTGGAAGATGTACCACCTGTACTTCATCGAAGCAGGCATCTTTTCAATCAGCACCTTCATAGTCTCTGGTGAACTTAAGTAGCTTGTCTTCCCCAGTGCCTTGATGGTAGCCACGGAGTTCCTTACTTGGCTGGCGAAGGTGCACACTTCAGTAGGGTTTTCGGCGACGCGCGGCAGGTTCTTCAGTTTCTCCAGTTCAGATAACGCCAACGCGCCCGGTCTCCCGAACCTTGCCTCCAGCCCCTTCATGACTTCGGCAGGATCTTCCGCGGTGAACAGCAGGCTCTTGACTGCGTCTCTTGCTCTTCCTTGCAGCGTTCGTCGTAGACGAGCCAAATTCTGAGTCGGCGTGAAGGCGTGGGCGGTATCGTTGTATGACCGCCTGAAGGCCAACCACTCCTCGCTTGCACCGTTGAAGAAAGGAAGCTCGATAATTTGCTTCGACAACATAGTTTCCGACGCCTTCTGTGAGAGACTCGTGATAGCTTGAGCCAAAACTTCGATATCCGACTTCTTACTTTCTTGACTCTGTTGCGGCGGTGCTGGCGGCGGCTGCGGATTTGACCGGTTGAACCAATCTTCAATGTTCTGCTCCCGGTATACCTCCTCTTCTTCTTCTTCCATCTCGGAATCCGCTTGAATCATTTCCAGTTCCGCCTGGGCTATCTTCGACCTGGCAACGGCCACTTCCATTCCAACTCTCGCTTGGCGATCTGCATCTTGGCTTCGGCCTCGGCGCGCCTCCTCGACGACCTTACTGAGCGCGTGTCTGGCTTCTTCATTACTTCCCTCGGTGCGTGCTGTACTCGTCTCTTGTCGACTGGTGCAGGAGAGACGAAATAAGCATCTTCTTCAAGTCTAGCTTGCCGTTTCCTTTCGATCTCTGCGATGCATGCCATCACTTCATCATGCATCTGATCCGTAGTAGGAAGAGTAGTGGGGTCCCTTTGTTGAATAGTTTCACCGGCGGCGGCGCGCGTATCCCTTCTTCCCGTCGGCGTGGCGGTGATGTCTCCCGGTAGGCGAGCGGGTGACGTACCTCCTTGGGCTCGAGCGGCTGGTCTAGCGACGTCCCCTTCAAGGCGTGAAGGTGACTCGACTCCAGTAGGGGGGCGCTGCGGTGACATCCTCTTGGTGTGCGCTGACCTCGTTGTTACCGTAGATGCAGTGGCAGTTTCCGATGGTGTGTTCAAACTCCAATCTGAGACGGATGGTTCCCCAGTTTTCTCTGTTGCTTTACTTTTCGCTTTTTCCGACCTGGTATTAGGCATCTTCCTCGATTCTCACGATCCGGCTCGAAGGACCAGCAATTGTGGCGGGCGCGGCGGGCAGACGACGACGAAAGCACTTGGGATATCGTCCACACTAAACCACACACGTCACAAATAATAATATCACTTGATAACTCTCAGTTAGTGGACTGTAAACACTAAAATAGGCACTTAAAAACACTTCATAGGTTGATCGCCAGCTGGACGAGGAAGGCGGTTGAACACTTGGTCAGAAAACACTATTGCGGAACACACAATCAGTCACAGAGTTCATAAGTTAATGTTATTTCACTTCACAGTTGTTCGTATCACTCACTATTAACTTTATAAATTGTCACACCAACGTACAACACAAATACTTGTTTAATTTAACTCTTATAATTCACTATTCACCACTGTTTCATAGTCGGCGCACAGTCAATGTTCGTAGCACGACTCGTAGCTTCGTAGCAAACTCGTAGTCCGTAGCACTTGACACTATCTCACAATCCGAACATAGTCTCAGTTACTAATTTGCCACACGAAAGCACTCAAACACTTATTCGAACACTAAACATTAACTTTGCCGCGCTTTCTGTCAGAACACACTAACTTGGACACTAACTATTCACTTTGACTTTATAACTAACTTTTACTGGAACCTTTTCTTTATAATGAAACCACCATTTACTGTTTCTTCTTTTATTTCTTCCTTTTCTTCTTTTACAAAGGTATCTTCATTATCAGAAAACTATGCGCTTACCTCGACCTCTCCGATTTATATATTGATCGATAATTAATACTAGAAAATTCGGAACCAATCAAATTACTTGGAATTTTCTTGAAATTCAATCTAGAACTTTCTACTCTTTCTAGAACTCGGACCTCTCTGTCTTACAGTATGTCTGTCCTGTTCACGCGCAACTGTCTTTGTCTAATTCTAAACAAAACTATCTCTATCTCTTTCTAACATCGAAATAAGCGCTTGTTTTTACAAATCTTTGATAAGACTAACATAATCTTAATTTCTAAAGATAGAACTATGAAAATATAATTGAATACTAACTATTTTATAACAAAACTTCAATTATTTCAAAAGATATTTACCAAAAACTTTCGGGGGCTTTCTATGTGGTATTGCCCCTTTGGTATGCCTAATTTACAAAATTGGGGCTTTGTCTACAAGGTATTGCCCTATCGGTATACCCTAACTTTTACCTAAACGTTTGTTAAAACCTTATCTAAAAACAATGAAAAATTACTTAAGATATTGCTTAAAACACAAATCCTACTTATTAGATAACAAACAGAACTTACATGATATAAGAACGTAAGAAATTATACAAAGTCTTAACTACCTATCTTAGATAACAATATTTTTAAAATATGAATCTATCTCAAACATATTAAAATACGAATCTTAAAATATCAATGTCACTATTTACAAACACTGATCACTTTCACTTTGTTTTCACATCGTGTCTTTAGCACTTAATCACTTTCATATCATATTGTGTCACTATCACTTATCACTTTACATTGCGTCGCTAACAATTATGACGGATGAATAGCTCTACTTGCTTGTTGGGAGACAAGCCATTGACGTTCTATGTTGCAAGTGTTTCAACGCGAAGGTGCTTCATTTCTTACTCTGGGATATTAGTGTCATTGGAGCCTGGAGCCCCAATAGGGTGCCCAATTGTTTATCTATTTCCTCTGATTGTTTGATGGTAATCTGTTCTAATGAACTTGTTGGCTGTGATTGATTTTCCTCTGGTTTTTTGTCCTAGTACCCAGTAGTTATGGATCAGGAGTGTCAGGACAAGAAAGTTTCAGATTAACAAAGAATAAAACAGTTGCCTAAGTGTTGTCTAGCAACTAATTCGAATCAGGCAGGCCCATCCCTATGAGATTGATTATTAATTCTGGCCGCTAGTATTGAGCCATATTGAGAGTGAATAGGTTATTGTTGTCTAGGAAAGCACATTTCATTGTAGATCGCATCACCGCTTACCACCAGGCGTGATTGCGGTCAAGCGCTTGCCTATCTCTCATAAAAAAGATCTATTTCCCTTTTTCAAACAGATTGTGTGCCGCATTATGTAACATCTGTTTTAGATGCAACACGAGCTTTATCGAAGCGCCTAAAGTCCAAATCCAGACTACCATACAACAGCCTCGCTTTGACGCTGCCATACAAGTGACCGCAATACCAACTATTGAGACAAATACACAAGGAAGCTTAATCTTAAAATCCCCTTTAGGGGAAAAACTCACTTCAGTGGGAACAGCGTCACTGCAACCCCAACAAAGCACTAAACGAAAGCGCTCGCCGACTCCTAAGAAGATAGTATCCGATACTTCCAGCGTAGAAGGGGTATCTTTAGCGGCTATACGACGCCACCAGGAGCTTTGCAAAGAGCTGGTCATCAACGAAGATGACGTAGACTTATATCGCTCGTTTTTGTTAAAAACCGATCCTCATTTTGACGTATACCGTTTTGATACGGATGACGATTTTAAAATGCAGCTGTTTTATCGTATCAATCCGCTAGTTTCACTAACGCCTTGCAAACGTTTAGAAACCATGTTGTACGAGCGCAGAGCGTCGCAGGAGACGATTTCGTTAAAAGACTTTGCGACCAAACTTGGACTTCGCTCGATCTCTGACCAAGAAAGCGAAAAAAATAAAAAGAGATATAAAATGCGGCGAAGGAACAACAATTCTGTAGTAACGTCTTCTTATTCTGATGAGAAAACGGATAAGGAGAGTTTGATAGGAAATAGAAAGACTGACTTTCGCTCAAAGCACAGAAAGGAAGATAGATCATCGGAAAGCAAAAAAAGGGAAACATCAAAAAATAGAAGCAACTCTACCTCTTCTGACCAAGAAAGCGATAATGATGAGGCATGCAAACGGCAAAGGACCAACAATATAGTAATGTCTTCCACGTCTGATGAGGATACTGATAAGGAGAATTTTGTAAAAAACAGTAGGAATGAGCTGCGATCACAGCATAGAATAGAAAATAAACCAGTAGAAAGCAAAAATAAAAAAATACCCGAAAATAGAAAGAAAGAAATACCTGAAAATAAAAAGAAGGATATTTCAGTAGAAAGAGAAAGTAGAAGTAAAGAAATATCAGTGGATAAACCAAAAATAGTAGAAAGAAGTAAGAAAGATGTATCGGCAGAAAAAGAAAAGACAGTGGAGAACAGTAAAACGGAAGTAGAAAATAAACAAAAGACAGTGGAAAATAAACAAAAGACAGTGGAGAGCAGTAAAAAAGAAGTAGAAAATAAACAAAAGACCGTAGACTCTACGGTAGATAGAACTTTAAGGAAGCGATTGATGGTAGAAACGGTGCAAAGAAACATTAATGCTATCGGTAAAAATGATAATAACAATGTGGAGGACAAAAAGGAGGCGGCTGTTGTGGTGAGCAGTTCGAGCGAATCCAGCAAAGAGTCTTTAAAGAATAAACCCAGATTTTTCACAAAGAAACCGACTGCACCGAAGACGAATGTGACCAAGCTGATCAGCCAGACTGCCAAGACATCTGTTGCTTCAAAAAAGTGAGTTTTAAATGCTTCGTAATCGTGCAACACTAGTACAGATGACGACAAACTTCTTGAATAATGGCGTCAACTTCGCAGAACACTTATTTTGGGTCTGCATGGCGGGGTTCATCGTGCATGCGCAATTTGTCAAGATGTTTGCCGGGATCTGTATCTCGCTATTGATTTCAGTTTGACATATTGGACAACCATTGTTGGGACAATACAAATTAATTGGACAACTGTCTTTACAAGCCAGTAATGGAAGTCCACAGTCGTCACATTGAAAGCGATTGCGATGTATTTGATATTAAGCAATATAATACTTTGCTTCAGCTTTATAATGTAGTGTGCAGAATTTTATTTAACTTAAATATAATTGTTTGACATTTTACAAATTATACAACAACATGCCGAAAGGATTAGAGATGTGGGGTTGTTAAATAAAAAAACATAGCAAAAGTTAGTAAAATCATAGATCTGCCTGATCACTTTGCCTCCACCATTGCTTCTGCTCTGCATCCTGCTCACCGCTTGGACACGTGAAGCGCTGAAGCGAGCGACAGAAAGTCAAGTGAATAGGGTTGGCAACGCAAAGCTAATTGTAGATGTCGCTGCGTACGCTTGTTCCTAAGACAGTAGACGTTTAGAACAAAATGTATGGGAAAATAGGTACTTAATTTGTGTGGTTTTTTTTACCGAAAACGAGTCATTGACCCAAAATGGATATAAAAGACTATTCTACAATGCAATTGCCGAAATTTAAAGACAAATTAAGACGTTTTTATTCTTACAGAATTTATAATTTTTTTCCATATCCAGATTTTTCGGAAATTTGTAAGTGCCAACATTTTTAAAGCCTATTACACAGAATTTAATAATTTAAAGCCCAAGAAAACGATATTTTAAGTAAAAGTCCTTTGTTTTCATAGTTCTCGTGGAACAAGCGAACGCAGCGCCATTTTGACAGTTGCCTTCCCCATTGTCTGTTCATTGCGGTCAAATAGTTCATAGAGATTATAGAAATTCGTACAGACAGACCCCCTACCCAAAGTAACATTTGCAAATATATACTAATGTTATTTAATACTAGCTTTTACCCGCGACCCCGATCGCGTGGACATTCTAGAAAAACTTTAAAATTCTTAAAATGCTGTAGAACGTGTTCCCATCCCCGTCCCCGTTCGAATTGGGTCCAGAGATATTAGTATCCCGTTCCCGGTTCACTCGCACTCTCACTCTCACCCTCACCCTCACTCTCACTCACATTTACACTTACCGCCACCGTCCCCGTCCCCTTATAATTTTTTAATGATTATGTATGATTAATCGTCAGTCTAAACACAAAACTTGAACATCCTAGCTTTAAAACTGAAAGACTTCCATACAAACTTTCATCCCCTCAGGGCATGGGTTCCCAACCAGTGGGGTGTGCCAACGCAAATGTTACTTTGGGGAGTAGGGCAGATTCTTTACCAAGCGCATACTTATTACAGAACGAATCACACGTATATGGAATTTGTGGTGCCGCGAACGAGTCTTAGGAACTTGCTCGTCGCATCGCCTTTTGCTGCCTCGCGTGGCCAAGCCAACAGCGTATGGTACCGCCTCACAAACATCGTGTAACGTGACTGATGTACATACTCGTGTCGTGTGGTGTCAGGCGGTTGTGTGTGTCAGGTCGTGCGGCGGGCGCGTGTACGCCCCCGGGGAGGATCACGCCATCGTGGCGTTCGTGAGCGGCGGCGACCGAGCGCGGCTCGTCAACGGCAACCGCGTGTGGAGGGAACTAGAAGAGCAGTACCATAGGCTGACGGGGCAGAGTGAGTTACACACATTGATAGAGCTAACTGACTAACATACACACAAGGCTGACGGGGCAAAGTGAGCTACACACATTGACAGAGCAAACTGACTAACATACACACACATACGAGGGGCCTAGAAGAGCAGTACCATAGGCTGATGGTGCAGAGTGAGTTACACACATTGATAGAGCAAACTGACTAACACACACACACATACGAGGGTCCTAGAAGAGCAGTACCATAAGCTGACAAGGCAGAGTGAGTTACACACATTGATAGAGCTAACTGGCTAACATACACTGACATACGAGGGGCCTAGAAGAGTAGTACCATAGGCTGATGGTGCAGAGTGAGTTACACACATTGATGGAGCAAACTGACTAACATACACACACATACGAGGGTCCTAGAAGAGCAGTACCATAAGCTGACAAGGCAGAGTGAGTTACACACATTGATAGAGCTAACTGGCTAACATACACACACATACGAGGGGCCTAGAAGAGTAGTACCATAGGCTGATGGTGCAGAGTGAGTTACACACATTGATAGAGCTAACTGGCTAACATACACACACATACGAGGGGCCTAGAAGAGTAGTACCATAGGCTGATGGTGCAGAGTGAGTTACACACATTGATAGAGCAAACTGACTAACATACACACACATAGGAGGGTCCTAGAAGAGCAGTACCATAAGCTGACAAGGCAGAGTGAGTTACACACATTGATAGAGCTAACTGGCTAATATACACACACATACGAGGGGCCTAGAAGAGTAGTACCATAGGCTGATGGTGCAGAGTGAGTTACACACATTGATAGAGCAAACTGACTAACATACACACACATACGAGGGTCCTAGAAGAGCAGTACCATAAGCTGACAAGGCAGAGTGAGTTACACACATTGATAGAGCTAACTGGCTAACATACACACACATACGAGGGGCCTAGAAGAGTAGTACCATAGGCTGATGGTGCAGAGTGAGTTACACACATTGATAGAGCAAACTGACTAACATACACACAAATACGAGGGTCCTAGAAGAGCAGTACCATAAGCTGACAAGGCAGAGTGAGTTACACACATTGATAGAGCTAACTGGCTAACATACACACACATACGAGGGGCCTAGAAGAGTAGTACCATAGGCTGATGGTGCAGAGTGAGTTACACACATTGATAGAGCTAACTGGCTAACATACACACACATACACGGGTCTTAGAAGAGCAGTACCATAGGCTGACGGGGCAGAGTTAGTTACACACATTGATAGAGCTAACTGGCTAACATACACACACATACGAGGGGCCTAGAAGAGTAGTACCATAGGCTGATGGTGCAGAGTGAGTTACACACATTGATAGAGCAAACTGACTAACATACACACACATACGAGGGTCCTAGAAGAGCAGTACCATAAGCTGACAAGGCAGAGTGAGTTACACACATTGATAGAGCTAACTGGCTAACATACACACACATACACGGGTCTTAGAAGAGCAGTACCATAGGCTGACGGGGCAGAGTGAGTTACACACATTGATAGAGCAGACTGACTAACATACACACACACACACACACACACACACACACACACACACACACACACACACACACACACAAATAAAATATAAAAAATAGGAAAATATAAACAATTCAAAAGTGCTTAATTATTAAGTTTATTTGAATAAAGACACTTTAAATATAAATAAGGGCCACTTTTCACTTTTACTTATTACATAGTAACATGGTTGTCGTGTGCAGGTCGCTCGTGGCACTCATTACGCAACCGCTACCTGCGATACATCTTGCCTTCGCTGAGCGACCTCGCGCTATCGCCGAAACATGCAGCCAGACTGAGAGCGCAAGCCGCCAGGGGTGAGTCTGTCTGGCCGAACATTTGGATTCATTCGCCCTTTTTAGCTAAACATTCACTACGCAACCACTACATCTTGCCTTCGCTGAGCGCCCTCGCGCTGTCGCTGAAACACACAGCCAGACTGAGAGCGCAAGCCGCCAGCGGTGAGTCTGTCTGGCCGAACATTTGGATTCATTTGCCCTTTTTCGCTAAACATTTTCTACGCAACCACTACATCTGACCTTCGCTGAGCGACCTCGCGCTGTCGCCGAAACACGCCGCCAGACTGTGAGCTCAAACCGCCAGGGGTGAGTACTAGGGCTTGCAATTCGAATATTCGAATTATTCGAATATTCGCCTTATTTTGCTATTCGAATACTCAAGTCGGTGATATTCGAATATTTTCCACTTTTTTGGATTTAGGCAAAAGTCATTCATTAAATACCCGAATACTTGTACTATTAGTTATTCTGTGCCCGAATAGCTTTTGTGAGCATAGAATGAAGCTATCGTTAACGTTCACTTTCTCGTTTATTTATTTGTTTACCTATGTTGTTTGAATTTCCGCAAATTGTAAACGATTTTAATCTAGCTTCCCAATGAGTCAAAGACTTGAAACTTTAAACATAGGTCAGAACAGGAAGACAATGACATCTTATCATTGAGCTTCAGGAAATCTGTAAAAAAAACATAAAAACCCATAGTTTGTGCTTGTTTGATTCGTCTTGACAAGTACAAGTGTGTGATTGTCTCAAATAAATATTTTTTCTTTCTATCTCTTGCTTTTCGCGATCAAAGTGTTCCTCCAGTTTTCATAATATCACCTACCCATCTTTTGGTTTGTTTTCCTCTTTTCCTTTTTCTGTCCCATGGTTGCCACTCTGTAATAATTTGGTACATTTTTCCTTGCTTTCTCTTGCCATTTAACCCGTCCATTGCCATTATAACAGTCTTATTTTCCTTATTATGTCTTCTACTTTCGATTTTTTCTTCTTATTTCCTCTGATTTTCGACGGTCTTTCAGCGTAATACCTATTAACCATCTTTTCATTTTCTTTAGCATATTCTTAGCTTCAAATAGTGCTTTTGAGTCAGGGCCTATGTTTGACACTCTGTACTAAAACCATAAAAATTCATCGAGTTATGACTCGTTTGATTCGTCTTGACTAGTACTCTGTTGAAAAATATTGTCCAGGGTCTGATGATGGAGCCGGAAGAAAACTACAGGAACTCTATAATAAAACAATACAAATCCATCGAGTTTGGGCTCGTTTGATTCGTCTTGACAAGTACTCTGTTGGGAAAATAAACAGTGTCCAGGGTCTGATTATGAAGCCGGAAAAAAACCACAAAACTATGTAATAAAATCATGCAACTCCATTTAGTTTGGACTCGTTTAATTCGTCTTGACTAGTTCTCTGTTGTGAAATAGTGTCCAGAGTCTGATGATGGAGCCGGACGAAAACCACAGGAACTCTATACTGAAACCATACAAATCCATCGAGTTTGAGCTTGTTTGATTCGTCTTGGCAATCACTGTTGAGAAATAGTGTCCAAGGTCTGATGATGGAGCCGGAAGAAAATCACAGGAACTCTGTTATATAACCATAGATACATATCCATCGAGGGTCGTTTGATTCGTCTCGACAAGTTCTCTGTTGGGAAAATAGCGTCCAGGGTCTGATAATGAATCCGGAAGTAAACCACAAAAACTATGTCATAAAACCATGTAACTTCATTTAGTTTGGGCTCGTTTGATTCGTCTTGACAAGTACTCTGTTGGGAAATAGTGTCCAGAGTCTGATGATGGAAGAAAACCATAGGAACTCTGTAATGAAACCATACAAATCCATCGAGTTTGGGCTCGTTTGATTCGTCTTGACAATAACTCTGTTGAGAAATAGTGTCCAAGATCTGATGATGGAGCCGGAAGAAAGTCACAGGAACTCTGTAATAAAACCATACATATCCATCGAGGGCTCGTTTGATTCGTCTCGACAAGTACTCTGTTGGGGAAATAGTGTCTAGTGTCTGATAATAAAACCGGAAGAAAATGACGAAAAATATGTAATAAAACCATGCAGCTCCATTTATTTTGGGCTCGTTTGATTTGTCTTGACTAGTACTTTGACGGAAGATGATTTCCAGAGTCTGGTGATTGAGTCGGAACTCTCTAATAAAATCATACAACTCCATAGAGTTTGTCTCGTTTCAATTGTCTTGACAAGTAATCTGTTTGGAAATAGTGTCCAGGATCTGGTGTTGGAGCCGAAAGAAGGGTACAGGATCTCTATAATAATACCATGCAACCCCATCAAGTTTGGGCTCTTTTGATTCGTTTTGACATGTTTTCTGATAAGAGATAGTACTAGACCCTGGTCTAATAATGAAGCAGGAAAAAAGCCCGAGAAAAAACACAGATAAGACTAAAAAACAAAAAATAAACATTTACTGACAATCAAACCAAAAAACATACGTTTTAAAAATGAACTAAAAAGTATCAAAATCGGACTCAAAACATGCCTTTGAAATTAAATAGAAAAACGGACCATTAAATATAAATTAATTTCCCCTTTAAAGATTTATAACTCTACGAAGAAGTTTTTAAACTAAAAACATGGGGCGAAGGCAAAAAAAGTCAATTGAGGATAATTTTTACACAATGCGTCACATTAAACGAAGCATTTAATTTTGGTTTAACTTGAAAAATAAGCAATATTTGATAATTACGACCAGCTGTCTTGTTTTACAGAATTATTCGAATAATATTCGAATATATTCGAATACCTCCTTAAAAATTTTCGAATTTTCGAATATTGGATTTCATCGAATATTTGCAAGCCCTAGTGAGTACTAAGTGCAGTGTCTGGCCAAACATTCGGATGCATTTGGCCTCCTTCGGCTAAACATTCACTACGCAACTGCTACCTGCACTACAACTGACATTCGCCGAGCGGAACCAATATTAATATTGTAATAGTAAATTACACATTATTGCACACAAAAAAAGAATTACAGAAAGAAGGACAGTTACAGAGAAAAAGCATACAAGAGCGGCCTTATTGCTAAGCAGAAATCTCTTCAATGCAACCCTTGGGTGAAAAATGAATAAAGATAGGACTAAAAGGGGAGTCGGTGCAAATATGAAAGGAATAGTACGTTTGAAAATATATTTTTTTATAAATATTGCTTTCTCCCCCAGGCGAGATAAAATCCCACAAGCGTCCGCCAGCGCCGAACCCCCTGTGCGTAGTGGCGCGCGTGCGCAGCGCGTTCGGGGCGCGCGCCCCGGCCCCGGCCCCCTCCCCCCCACCACCCGCCAGCGAGGAACGAGCGCTCAGAGCCAGGAAGAAGGCACCAGACATGCCGGTGCTGGGTGAGTGACAACCAATGATAGAATAAAAAATTTAAAAGTGACAACCTTGTCAATGTCAATAACAACTTATGTACCACAGAACAAAGAAAAAGTTTTCCCCCCCAGTAGAAGTCGCAAGTAGGCGGGACCCGTGTAACCTCAAGTGAACGTAGCTCCGCATACTTCTGAATTTTGCTACGTCAGTCGTGTGAGCGCACGCCAAACAAAAACATCTTCAAAAAACATATAAAAATGCCGAGTTGCATTATATAAAAGATCAAAAACAATATCCACATATATCATTTAGCAAACGGGTGCATAAAATATCAGAGGGAAGCTTTATTTAATTTATTTTGATTTTAATTAAAAATTCAACTGAGTTTTTCCATTTAAATTTCAAAACAATAAATATCCACCTTTATGCGGTATACACTTATGATCCATATTCCAATGCGCTATTTGACATATTCTTGAAGTTTCATAAACATTAAAACATAGACTAGCGGAAATGTTACTCAATAGGGGAGACCGAGAAAAGTTGTGACTGTGAAGAGTTGAAAAGTATTAGAGTCTGGCCAACGAGTCGTGTCATCTCAAACCCGCGGCAAAAACTGACAATACTCGCCGCCGGAAGCGCAAAAAGAACAACAGCGAAAATATACCTATTAAAACGTTTAGCGTTTAGAAAAATGATTTTCAAAAGTCTGAGTAAAATCATAGTTTAAGAATTTATCAGGACTTTAACTGAATTCAAGAAAATCTGTATAAAAATAATAAATTTTTAAAAACTTAAATGACCAATTCAGTTATTATAAGCCAACCTTATATACCAAATAAGTATATATCAATCAACCACAGAGAAATCAACTGTCATATCAAAGATAATATAAAATATAATAATCACTATATTTTGGTCTATGACAGTCATGCATAGCCAAAATGACTTCCAAGTATAACCCAGTAAGGTGTAAGAGTCTATTTTCAGTAGGTACTGAATGGGCATCAACATTCAGTTTAACTCGAACGGATTATATCCGAGCTCAGAAGAAGTTATTTAATTCAACTTTTTTGCTACGACGGATTCAAAATACAAAATGAAATTTCCTACTAAGAATGTTGATGCTAAGTTCCCTAAAAATGAATTCTGGGTCGTTTAGGCAGTTTTTCATTTAAAAACGCTAAAATTTTAAATCAAATAAATTCATGTCATATATGGCGGGTCGCCATTGTTCTTTGAAACTTTGTTCACTCAAAATACTGCGAAATAGCTATTTTATACTTTAATTATATTGTTTTAGCTTGGACTTTTGTCAAGGTGTAACCTAAGATAAAATTGATATAATGTAGTATTTTCAGTGAATAAAGTTTTGAAATTTTAAATAAGTTATAATTAGGAAATATAGCAAGCCGAGTTGTTGATTCGAAAACATAACTGAGTTGAGTGTTGAGTTGAGATCGGTAATATTTTAGAATTCCAAACTCGTCGTAGGCTTTCTCAAACGTATAACCGATAAGTTATACGCGGCGTCCGCCACCCGTGTGATGTCGGCGAACTGTCCAAGATCTAGCGTTTCTACACAGACTTCTCAATGGATCTTTGCAATCTAATGAGCTCGTGAACAACATCGCAATCAGTGTTCCATATCGTCTCCCTCGACAGCCAATAAAGAAAACTTTTGCGCTACCTACTTTTAAGACCAATCTTAGACGAAACGCCCCACAGTGTTTTAAAAACCCTCATTTTGTCTCACCTTGGTTTTATTGAAGAAAACAATAGTTATTACTATTACAAACATCAGAAAAATACTCAAAAATTCATATGGCTTATAGATATTCTGAAAAAAAAATTCAAAGTTTGCTTAAAATTGGGTCCGGAAATCACGAAAAAATATTTTAAAAATTAACTATGCGGGTTACTTAAATTTTGATTATTTCAATTAAATAGACATACAATACTACACCTTTTGACAAGTTTTTGTAGATTTACTAAGATCCTATCAACAAATATAAATTTATTTATCATTTACGGTTTTATTTATTTTGTTCCACTAAAACGCCGTATTTTATTTGGAATTCAAAATTTTGAATTTCATATATTTGTTACCTAGTAACACTAAGAAATATCAGGATTTCACCGAATTATGAAAAAGAGTTTAACGAATATTTGATCTGAAACTATTAGGATAGGATAAGTTAAGTGAAAAATGTCAACCAACCTGGTCTCCCTTATCTCGTTAAATTTTCTTAAAGTACTTAATGTCATAACAAATAAGGTGGTAAATCGCATTATTAAAATTTGCTTGCGCCATCTAGCGGCTGAGTAGCAGCGTTATAAATATACGTATTATTTAATTTGGTACCAAGTGCTATGGTAATACGATTGAATCTAAATAAATAAACTTTGTGATTTATGACCTTTTGGATATAATACATTTTTAATTTTTATCCAATTACTGTTCAGAAAGTATGTGTGCGTAGCATGTAACTATTAAATGGGGGGCCTGGCTTCGATTTTTAATGTGTTAGTTTAGTTACACTGGTTTTCATACTAAATTGAGCTCATACTACTTCTAACTACTTCTATGTTCTGTGTTATGTACTATTTATTAATTTGACATGCACCATGAATTTATTTAGTTTTTAAGAAAAAATAAATAATTCTATATTTTGTTAGTAACAAAACAATCCATACTTCATATTATTAATATGAAATTATCTGTCTGTCGGTTTTTTTCTTACCCCACGTTTTCACCAAAAAACATGTCAAATACTTGTCTCATACAAAACTTGTAGAATGTTGTTGCAAACAAGTATTTGTTTTATACATGTATTGTAACAGTCTCAAACCTTCTTCTCGTTCACACTGTGTAACCAACAAGTATTTACCATGTTGCATGGCATGCACGTTTACCGAGTTACAAGTTTTGAACATGTAGGCGACAAGTTTTGTATAAAACATGTTTTATACATGTATATGAATGAGAACAAAAATCAAAACAATTGCATAAAACTTGTATTATACATGTATTATACCTTGGTGAAAACGAGGGGTTATACTATAAATCCACGCGTTGATGTCGCGGGTGGCCATCTCCTTAACCTCCTATCGTAGACTTATTATAATAGGTCTTTACCTATGAAATTGCCGATTTGTATGGAGATTTTTCAAGAAGTTGCATTTTTCATAATAGCATTTTCTTTGTTCATTTAACAACCATGAACACTCATGTAACAAAACTTTTATGTACTAATGTTTGAACACTATGCTAACTTATTTCCATTTAAGATAAGCGAAAAAATAAGTTTTGGTTAAGTTACAACTAGGGCTTGCAATTCGAATATTCGAATTATTCGAATATTCGCCTTATTTTGCTATTAGAATACTCAAGTTGGTGATATTCGAATATTCGAATATTTTACACTTTTTTGGATTAAGGCAAAAGTCATTCATTAAATACCCGAATAGCTTTTGTGAGCATACAATGAAGCTATCGTTAACGTTCACTTTGTCCTTTATTTATTTGTTTACCTATGTTGTTTGTTTTTCCACAAATTGTAAACGATTTTAATATCTAGTTTCCCAATGAGTCAAAGACTTGAAACTTAAAACATAGGTCAGAACAGGAAGACAATGACATCTTATAGTGTCATTGAGCTAATCTTATGATGGAACCAAAAGATTCATTATTACAGATTTTCTGAGGGAAATCTGTAATTAAAACCATACAATCCCATCGAGTTTGTGCTCGTTTGATTCGTCTTGACAAGTACAAGTGTGTGATTGTCTCAAATAAATATTTTTTCTTTCGTTTGTTCATTTTATTCTTTTTTGGCTTTAGTGATCGGTGTGTCTTGCGACACGTAGGCCTTTTTCAGCTTCTGTTCTATCTCTTACTTTTGGCGATCAAATTGTTCCTCCAGTTTTCATAATATCATCTGCCCATCTATTGGTTTGTCTTCCTCTTTTCCTTTTTCTGTCCCATGGTTGCCACTTTGTAATAATTTTGGTACATTTTTCCTTGCTGTCTTTTGCCATTTAACCCGTCCATTGCCATTTTAACAGTCTTATTTTCCTTATTATGTCTTCTACTTTCGTTTTTTTCTTCTTATTTCCTCTGATTTTTGACGGTTTTTCAGCGTAACACCTATTAAGCTTCTTTTCGTTTTCTTTGGCATATTCTTAGCTTCTAATAGTGCTTTTGAGTCAGGGCCTATGTTTGACACTCTGTACTAAAACCATGAAAATTCATCGAGTTTTGGCTCGTTTGATTCGTCTTGATTAGAACTCTGTTGGCAAATATTGGCCAGGATGTTATGAGGGAGCCGAAAAAAAACTACAAGAACTCTGTAATGAAACCATACAAATCAATGGAGTTTGGGCTCGTTTGATTCGTCTTGGCAATAACTCTGTTCAGAAATAGTGTCCATGGTACAATGATGGAGACGGAAGAAAACCACGGGAACTCTGTAATAAAACAATACAAATCCATCGAGTTTGGGCTCGTTTGATTCGTCTCGACATGTACTCTGTTGGGAAAATAAATAGTGTCCAGGGTCTGATTATGAAGCTGGAAGAAAACCACAAAACAATGTAATAAAACCATGCAACTCCATTTAGTTTGGGCTCGTTTGGTTCATCTTGACTAGTACTCTGTTGGGAAATAGTGTCCAGAGTCTGATGATGGAGCCGGAAGAAAACCACAAAAACTATGTAATAAAACCATACAACTTAATTTACCTAGTTTGATTTGTCTTAACTAGTACTCTGTTGGGAAATAGTGTCCAGAGTCTGATGATGGGGCCGGAAGAAAACCATAGGAACTCTGGCATGAAACCATACAAATCCATCGAGTTTGGGCTCGTTTGATTTGTCTTGACAAGTAATCTGTTAGGAAATAGTGTCCAGGATCTGGTGATGGAGCCGAAAGAAGGGTACAGGATCTCTATAATAATACCATACAATCCCATCATGTTTGGGCTCGTTTGATTCGTTTTGACATGTATTCTGATGAGAGATAGTACCCTGGTCTAATAATGAAGCCGGAAAACAGCCCAAAAAAAACACAGACTAAAAAACAAAAAATAAACATATACTGACAATCAAACCAAAAAAACATACTGACTTCATTAATGATAGAATTTGACATTTTTATTATTATTATATTTTTTTTGACATTTTATTGACATTTTAATGATGACTAAGTAGTGCATGTAATGATTATTATTATAAATTTGAAGTAGGGAATTATTGTTCAAATTGTAATTATGGAATTTTTTCAACTGATAACTTGTAATTAATAAATTTTTGCACATCGTATCCACAACGATAGAATATGTTGGTAATTAGTAATTTAAGAACACAATGTACCATATTCACGCAAATAAACGATTACTTACTTACTTACGTTTTAAAAATGAACTAAAAAGTATCAAAATCGGTGATTAATATAATGAAAATATTAGAAAAAATCGGCTCACCCGTAGCACAGAATATATACTCCCCGTAGCAACTCAGACGGGAATAAAAATAGCATTTTGAATGCAAAAAATCTAATAAGTTAAAATATCAAAATCGGACTTAAAACATGCCTTTAAAATTAACTAGAAAAACGGACTAATAAATATGACGGCGCGTTTATGTTGTTTTACGCATTTTTTGTAATTTCATGTTGTTTTTATTTGCTAATCAATAATAATTACAATTTAAAACAATAAAACAATGGTAAAACATTGTTAAGTCATAAAATCAAGTTAAATTATCAAAGAGGGGACTAACGTCCGTGCGGGCTTGCGAGTGACGTCAGCGCCCGAACTAGTTTTGCATGTTGTGGCGCCGCGTGGCGTGAGTGTGGCGTGACTAGTGGGGCGACCGGCCGGCCTTTATAAGCAGGCGGCACTCGCACTGGGACACATTCGGGGTTTACTAATGTTTACCCTAATTTTAAATGCAATAATTTCATTTGCCATAATTGCATATGCCATAATTTCATTAAACATAATGTTTTAATTGCCATAACTAACAAATTTCATTAATTTATTTTCACTAATTTCAATGGTCATAAGCAATCAAATAACATAATATTCTTATAACATAATTTTATTTGCTATACTCTTCATTTAAAATAATGTTATTATCCATAACAATAATTTTCCATAATATTTTCTTATTACAATGTTTGGCAAAACAAACATTGTTTTCTATTATTTCAGCACAGATATAATGAAAGGTGCCAGCATATCATTCATATTTATTAAAGAATTAATAAGATTTTGACCAATTAAGATAACTTATTTATTATACTATTGGATAATTTTTGAGTTTTGGCATTGAATCTCAATTTAAAATTATAAAATTGGAACTAAATTATGATTATTTACTCATATTTGATTTATAAATTTGTAATCAGCTTAATGATTAAACGATTCATGTTTTAAAAAAAATATTTTACTTTTAAATATAATGAGTAAGCATGCAGTGCAAGCAGGCATTCAGCATGCAAGCAAGCTTTAAGCATGCAAGCAGGCATGCAGCATGCAAGTAGGCATGCTGCTTACAAGCAGGCATGCAGCAAGCATGCAAGCAGGCATGCAACATGCAAGCAAGCATGCAGCATGCAAGCAGGCATGCAGCATGCAAGCAGGCATGGAGCATGCAAGCAGGCATGCAGCATGCAATCAGCAAGCATTCAGGCATGCAGCATGCAACATGCACGCAAGCATTAGGAAGCTCCGCTCGCTTCGCTCGCTCCGCTGCGAGTGGTCAAAACACTAACCTAACCTAACCTACTGGTAGGTGCATTAAAAGTTTTTCTTTATAGCGGGGGGCCTCAGGCCCCCCGACCCCCCCGAGCAAGGGGGCCAGCCCCCCAGCACCCCCCGGCAAGCATTCTACATGCAAGCAGGCATGGAGCATACAAGTAGGCAAGCAAGCAGGCATGCAGCATGCAAGCAGGCATTCAGCATGCAACATGCATGCAAGCATTATGGAGCTCCGCTGCGAGTGGCCCGAAAAACTATACTCAACCTAACCTATCTAAGGTGGTCGCATTAAAAGTTTTTATTTATAACCCCTAAGTACGTTTAGGTGAAGTAATACGTTATAACTTATGTATATTATGTGAACTATGATTATGTCAAATAATATTTATAGGAACTAATCATTATGACACTTGTTATTATGGCACCTGGCAATTTTATGACAAATGAAAGTTATGGGTAATGGATTGTTATGTCATAAGTTGTTAGTATAAAAGACAATATTTCAAATGAATATTATGACCGTGGATCATTATGGCAAATGAAATTATAACAAATAGTATTATGATAAACGAAAGAATACCCACATGGTTTACTAATGTTTACCCTAATTTTAAATGCAATAATTTCATTTGCCATAATTGCATATGCCATAATTTCATTAAACATAATGTTTTAATTGCCATAACTAACAAATTTCATTAATTTATTTTCACTAATTTCAATGGTCATAAGCAATCAAATAACATAATATTCTTATAACATAATTTTATTTGCTATACTCTTCATTTAAAATAATGTTATTATCCATAACAATAATTTTAGGACATTTAGGACTGTTCACGGATGACTGTTCATGTATTTCAGCGTACGGTACCCGCTCTCTCGTTTTTGGACTGTTCACGGATGACTGTTCATGTATTTCAGCGTACGGTACCCGCTCTCTCGTTTTAGGTGTCTTTCCCGCTAATTTTGATATTAGCCGCGGAAACACACCACCTGGACCCGTCGGACCAGCGTCGCGCACTATCGCACCACACGGCAGCAGGGCAGGCTCAAACCTGCCCTAGGGTAGCGCTATCACCCGTGCCCCGCGCGCCCGCGAGCCATTGCAGACGACCCGCCACCGCCGCGCACCGCGCCACGAACCTCCGCGCAACCTGCGCCCTCGACCGCAGCCGCGAACACAAATACGACCCCAGTGACGCCGACTCCCAGCCCTATTGCGGATCCAGCCAGCCGGTTACGTCTGATTGCCCAGACAACATCGCCACGCGTCCGATATGAATCGGACGTAGCGATAGTGTCGCGGATTGTCAGCTCCGGGTATTTATCTGCCCGGATGACCCGCTGGCTGGCAACGTATATTCGGCTGACCGAATACGAGCTGGGGGACGTGCCCATTCTCACCCCGTCGGATGAGATGGCTCTCCAGGCCCTCGAAGCCATGGAAGACTTGCCGCTATCCCTGCCGCCCGCTACCACTAAGCGCAAGCGTCGCTCGCAGGGCGAAGGAGAAAAACGCGTGTGCGCCACGCCGCACCCCCTCCACCCTCGCGACCCGCGCCGCCTCAACCGATCCCGCAGCAGCGGAGACCTACCAGCCACCCCGGACGCGACTACCGGTCCAGAGGTGACACCCACCCCCTCCCCGCAGTCGCAGCCCTTGCAAACCCCGGCCGCGCTACCGCAGCGAGAGCAGCGCCCGCCACGCCGGGTGATTCAGGACGCGGGTAAGACAACCCAACCACCACCACCTTTCGCAAGTGCTGCGGCTGCGAAACCGTCGACTGCCACCACCTCCATATCGGCCGCCATCCCCACCACGGATTTTTCGACATCTACCCACCAGAGAAAAATCCCCACTACAACGACCGCTATCCCCACCACGGGCGCTTCCGCGTCTACCCGCACGGGGAACGATTCAGCTGCCCCCGCAACGGCTCCAAAGGAGTTAAGGTATCCTCCCCTAATAGTGGAAAAGCTGCAAAACTGGCCGACACACATAAAGGCGATCCACGACCTGCTCGGCCGACCACCCAGCGCGCGGCCCTATGGACAGGGCGTCCGCTTCTCGCCGACTGATGGCAATGAGTACCGGCTCGTACAATCATATCTTTCAAACCTAGAATCCAAAGAGGGCCTGAGCTGGTACTCATATGCCTTACCTGAGGAACGCAGCATGAAGGTCGCGATTCGCGGCCTCCCATATAATACAGAGCCGGAAGACATCAAAACAGCGCTGGGCGAGCTCGGATACACGGTCGAGCACGTAAAACAAATAAAAGCGCGCGCTGGCCGCCCCGGCTGTATTTTCTTTGCGGCCATCAAAAACCCCGCTGACGTCACCACCGCATCAAAAATATTTGAGGTAAACGAGTTACTTTATCTCCCGGGCATTCTTATTGAAGCATGGCGCGGAAGAAAAGGCCCGGCCCAATGCCACCGTTGCCAGGGCTTCCGACATTCGTCGAAAGGATGTCACCGCGCGCTCGCCTGCGTGCGATGTGGGGGCCCACACGCTGCCGCAGACTGCCCTAGACCACGTACGGAACCCGCCACCTGCGCAAATTGCGGGGGCCCACACCCGGCAAACCATCCCAGCTGCCCCACGAAAAAACGTGAGTTTAGAAACAAAGCGGCCGGACCACTTGCAAAGTCCGGACTACCGAATAAACCCGGCCCTGCCACCCGGGCATCCATACCCGTGCCCCAAGTATCCGAGGCAGCGCCCGCCTCACTAATGGCCCCGGCGAACCCGCCGACCCAACGCAACGCAGCGCCACCTACTCACCGGCGCAAGAAAAAGCGAGGCTCCCGCCCGCACCCCCGCCACCCGGCGGCGATTCCGGCGCAACTATGGCGCCACTTACCGCTGGTTTCACGGCCAACCCACCCGCCCTCCCGGGCGCGCAATTACCACCCGGAATGCAACAGATGTTCGCCGGGTTAGCGAAATCTTTGGCGGACCAACTACAGGCATGCTGCATATCTTTTCTAACGCAAAATTCAACCTAAAGATAGTACATTGGAATGCGCAGACGCTCACGGGGAAACGTCGCATGCTAGAGCACTTTCTCCGTGAGCATAAAGTAGATGTAGCTCTCATTAGCGAAACGCGCCTACAACCGAGCGCCCCCTTCCGCATCCCAAATTACATTGCCTACCGTAGGGATGAAATTTCGCCCACGAGCGGGCAACCGTACCGTGGATTACTAATTTTAGTACATCGCCGCATCCTACATCAACCGGCCCCACCCAGCGCGGCCACTTCACTTTACGCGCTGGGCATTGATCTCCGCCTGGGCGACACCGACGTCCGCCTTTACGCAGCATATAAGCCACCCGGCACACATCTAAATACTACAGAATTAAGAGGCCTACTTCACCCGTTGCCTACCGTAGTGGCGGGCGACCTAAATTCAAAACACCCGCAATGGAATTCTACTAAAGAAAACCCGGCAGGTCGACTACTCTTTATCGATTCGGCGCAAAACGATTATGTAGTAGAGGCCCCAGACGAGCCGACGCGCTATGACGCCGACGGCAATGGAGAGGTGTTAGACGTCATCGTCCATAAAAATATCCCCACCACCATCACGCAGCAGGTGTCATCGGAACTACCCTCTGACCACCGCCCGGTGTTTTGTACCTTTGGTGAGTTGCCCGCACGAGTCGCCCCCCCCGCCCCGCGTATGCGCGTTAACTGGGAGGCGTTTGTCAACGAACTCGAGGATTCTACCACCACTCGCCCCATCAATAGCCCAACAGATGTCGAAGCGGCGGCCACAGACTTGACAAAGGTAATAAGGGCTGCGCTAAATAATTCATCTTCGCACACCCGCCCAAGCGACGAACGGAAACCCGCTCTACCGCGCTGGGTGGCAGAGCTCATCGCAGAGAAGCGCAATACCCGACGCCTGTGGCAACAGACGCGCTGCCCCACCACAAAGAGCCGCCTAAATCAGCTGATAGAGAAGGTAAAGCGGGCCTTAGACGATCACGCAGCAAACACCTGGGAGAGTCACATCGACGCAGTAGCCATGGACGGGGACATGCCCTCGGTCCACCGTTTATGCAAAAAGCTCTCCCAGTCACCGCAGACGCAGCGCCTCGACAGCTACTCGACAACAATGGAGCGCCGAGATACAAAGCCCAAGATCGGGCTGAATTATTGGTAGAGCACCTAGTCGGGCAATTTACTCCAAACCCGATAGTAGATAGAGACCATAACACCAATGTAGAGTCATATGTTGCCAGCTACTTAAGCATTAAACCTGCCCCAGCAATAGATCCCATCGTACTAACACCGAGGCAAGTTACCAAAGCGATGATCCGGGCGAAACCAAGGAAGGCCCCGGGACTAGATTTGATCCCAAACTCCGCTCTTCGCCGACTGCCACCCAAAACCATTGCCGCCGTAACCCGGCTCTTTAACGGCATACTGCGCACCGGCCACTACCCCGCCGCCTGGAAGGAAGGTAAGGTAGTAATGATCCCCAAACCGGGCAAAAATCCTGCCCGGCCGGAGAGCCACCGGCCCATTACTCTCCTATCTTGTCTATCGAAGATATTCGAACGATTATTACTACCTCACCTAACGCAGCATTTCACACCACGCGCAGAGCAATTTGGGTTCCGGCCTGAACACTCTACGACCTTGCAATTAACTCGAGTTCTGCACGACTTCGCTACCTGCGCTAACAAACGTGAGTTCAGCGCGGTCGTCCTCCTGGATATGGAGAAGGCGTTCGACCGTGTTTGGCACGAGGGCCTACTATACAAGCTACTACAATCGAACGCCCCGCTCCGACTCATCCAGGTGATAGCCTCTTTCCTCCGTGACCGCAGCGTGCAGGTAGTGGTGGAAGGCCACCTCTCCTCCCCGCGCCCCGTCAAAGCCGGCGTCCCGCAGGGCAGTTGCCTCTCGCCCGTACTCTACCAGGCCTACACCGACGACATCCCGGTTGTAGGCCAGGCGAAGTTGGCACTGTACGCGGACGACACGGCCTATTACACGGCATCAATGCGGGCCCACCAAGCGGCAAAGAAGCTCCAGCCGACCTTGGACGCACTGCCAGAATGGCTCAACAAATGGCGGATGTCACTTAATATCAGCAAGACCCAGGCCATGATAATTGGCCGTCAACATTTGAACCCGCCCCCGCTTACCATCGCGGGACAGCAGCTGCCTTGGCTGACGTCGGCCAAGTACCTCGGCGTCACTATTGACAGCCGACTCACCATGCGCAAGCACGTAACGAACGTTATCGCGAGCACCACCGCCGCGCGCACGAAACTGCGCCCCGTACTAAATAGCCGCCTGCCTATGAAAATAAAAATAAACATCTACAAAACTTACATCCGCCCTATTCTGACGTACGCGGCGCCGGCCTGGTACGCACTTGTCGCGAAGAGCAACAAACCCCGCCTCCGCACCCAGCAAAACCGGGCCCTTCGCACTATCACTCAGGCCCCCCGCTACGTCAGAAACTCTACCTTAGAGCGCGACCTCAAAGTCGAAAAACTTGATGATTTCATTGCCCGATTGTCGACAGGTATGTTTGCGCGCAGCGATGCATCGTCGCACGCGCACCTCGCCAACCTCGCCCCGGCCTACGACCGACCGCAGCGCGGCAGACCCCTACCCAGGGAGCTGCTACCGCCCACGCAGCCCGCGGCCGCAGCCCCGGCCGCCGCCTCTACATCGGACGCAACGCCCGGCTCCCGCTCGCAGCATCCGCGAGCGGTCGTAGCCCCACCACCACCGGATTGACATCGGCCCCCTCCGCCACCGCGGAGGGGCCCCCACCACTTGGAAGATTCACACCTACCCACATAACTTTTTACTAATACCCGACTACAAATAGTTCTCCCCTCCCACGCTTAAGTCCGCCGTCGCTCGCTGGTCGCTTCTGCTGGGCCTCCCTTCGGGGTCTCACCTGGTAGGGCAGACCGCGCGGCGGTGCGTGAAGAGGCGTGGAGGGGTGACCCCGACGACCGGGCCGTTCGTTAACGGCCCGCGAACCTTGCTACCATGGCCATAGGCTCCGGCCTGATGCCATCTCCCCGCGCGCCTGCGGCGCGCGAGCAGACGACACTTGGAGACTGGGACACATTCGGTCGTGAGCCGTGGCGCTGTACGTACGCTCGCAATTCTGCATACCTCTTACGCTTTCTCCAACGCCCATGGATATGGCTGAACTAAATGGTCAGCTCGGCACTCCGTCAAATATAATTTCCCCTTTAAAGATTTATAACTCTACAAAGAAGTTTTTAAACTAAAAACGTGGGGCGATGGCAAAAAAAAGTCAATTGAGGATAATTTTTACACAATGCGTCCCATTAAACGAAGCATTTAACTTTTGTTTAACTTGAAAAAATAAGCAATATTTAATCATTACGACCATCTGTCTTGTTTTACGAAATTATTCGAATAATATTCGAATATATTCGAATACCGCCTTAAAAATTTTCGAATATTCGAATACTGGATTTCATCGAATATTTGCAAGCCCTAGTTACAACCCCTTCAGTCACCCTTTTTTTGCTCACAAAAAAAGAGTCACTTTCAAGATCTTTTTTTTAATGTCACGAAAGCTAAAATATGGACTTTATTTTTACTGATAGTTAACTATCATGATCATAATAACGATAATATTCACGATTTTGTTAAAATTTTAAATTATAGAAGTTATTATTTTCTCTGTATGTGACAAAATATCGGCAATTTCATAGGTAAAGACCTAATATTACTAGCGTAAATCATTGCCCCCCGTGCAAAAAGAGGGGTGTTAAGTTTATTTTTATTTTATTTTAAAGATTCACCAACAACATATCATTCATTACACATTTACAATAAATATACAAAAGGCCCGAACTAAAAGATATGCCTTTACAGGTAAATACAGCTTTTTCGATGAGAAAAAAGTTAAGTTTACCAGTAAGTTGTAAGGTTAGTTTAATTTAGGATGTATTTAAGACACAATATGAGAAGTATGAGTTTAAATTAAATTAAATTATGAGTTTATTTTAAACTTTTGCCACACACATTCGCTTGAATACACGGTCAGAAGCGTGAAAGTTTGACGTGTGTGTCTGTTTGTCTGAGGCAACGTCCTCGTAGCACCCAAACCACAGCCCATACCATGAAAGTAGGGACCTATTTTGATGCGGTTTTGTTTATTTGAAAGTTGACGTTATCGAGATGGCTCTTAAATATAATTTTATAAAGATCTGTTCAGCCGTTTGAAGATCATTCAGCTCATTTCCTACTTGACAAAAGGGTCTTACCAATTATTATCACAGGACCGACTGATTTACGATTTCAATAACGTATCTTCAGTAAAAGATACTAAAGATTTATTGCCTAGATATTTCTGTTAAATGACGGGAAATACATGAAATAAAACAATTTTTAACGGATACTAGCGCGGTTTTATTGAAAGCACTTTGGTAATTAGTTGGTATTTGGTTTGATTTTTGGTTTTCCCGACGTTTCGGCAACTTTGCAGCTGCCGTGGTCACGGGGGTCAGTCCCCCGTGACCACGGCAGCTGCAAAGTTTAGTGTCTGTCAGCTGAAAAGTCTAGTGAGCGCGTAAGCTTGAGAAGTGAATACGGGAAATACAGTTGCCTAGTAACAGATCCATAGTAGGACAGGCCCAATAAATCAATCCACAGGTAGGCCTAATCCAGATTAGTTGCTATGTAACGGTTGATAGAGGTAGGCCTAATCCAGATTAGTTGCTATGTAACGGTTGATAGAGGTAGGCCTAATCCAGATTAGTTGCTATGTGACGGTTGATATTAATAAAAAAATAACGACAGTTGCTTAGCAACTGATCTGTATTAGGCGTATCTGTGGATTGATTATTGGTCCTGGGGGTTACTGGAGAGATAAATTTATTGAAATCGGCCTTTAAAAAGTGTACGGCGGCGTCTAAAAAGTTATTTCCATTTGTTCCCACCATCGACTGACACACGGTGACAGGGTTGGGAAGGTTTTATCAAGAAAATCCTAACGAGTCACACCTGTTACTCGATGGGAACTTTTTATTAGAAATTTCCCAACCAGTCACACTGTTACAGAGTTATTTCACCTGTAACAGTGTGACTGGTTTGGAAATTTCTAAATAAAAGTTCCCATCGAGTAACACGTATGACTCGTTGGGGTTTTTTTAAATAAAAACTTCCCAACCAGTCACAGTAGTGTGACAGTTGATGTAACTAAATGTTTATTTCCAATATGTTAAGGGTTTGCTTAACTTCCAGATGCAGTGCCCTCCTCCCCCCCTCCCCGCCGGTCGCTGCGCTCGAGCGGCATCCTCCCCCCCTCCCCCGCGCCCCCCTCCCTGCCGCAGGCGCGCGTGCGCCCGCGCATGAGGAAACTGTTCAACCCCAACGCGCCGCAGCGCTAACCAAACAGTGTTTTGTGCTCATTAACAGATTGTGACTGAGAAACTTAATCAAATACCAATCGTGTAAAAACTATTTACCTACATACGTACGTTGCATTGGCGGAATTGTGTTTATGTTGCAGGGAAATGATAAAAATGGGAATTCGGTCAAATTCCTAAGGAGTATTACCAAATTCTTGCAGATGTTAAGGGCGTGCAGTCTGCACACTGGCGCCGCCATTGAAACGAGAATCATAGTGCTTAAATAAAAACGAAATTGTAAATTATCTCCCTGTAGTGCACACCGAACTAGTTTTGTGGGGCTTTTTTACAACTAAAAGAATATTTTCTAGCCTGTCGATTAGTTTAATGGACTTTTATTGTGAAAAATATTGTTTAAGTGATAAGAAGTGACACACAGTTTTTTGATGATCACTGTATCCATATTAGTTAAGACTTGTTACTGCAGTCTAGTTATTATTGGCTTGTTCTGTTTTTGTGAGTTGGTTTAAGTTTAATCTTTTGTAAATTGCAAGTAATTAATCGGTTCCTTTTCTATGATTCTTATAAGGTGTACCTAGGTAATAATTTGATATTTTATATAACTATTTGTGAGGACCTATAATTGGCCATCTGTTGCTATTTTCTTATCATATTTTATGTAATGTAGGCTGTTGGTCTTCCTAAGAAAAATAAAATAAAATAAAAAAACAAAGCTAGTTCGGAGTGCACTACAGAGAGATAATTCACAACTTCGTGTTTATTTAAACACTGATTCTCGTTTCAATGGCGGCAGTAGTGTACAGACTGCGTCCTTTTAAAATGTCAATAGATTTTAACATTTCCGTAACGAAATAAAGTGATTTGTAGAAATCCCTGAACTGTTTTAGTAAAATGACAAAAAATATAAATTCTAAGTTATAAGTTTTTTGTTAAGTAAATCTGACATTGAGATGTAATAGTACATTATGATATAAGTGCGGTACGTTGAAAATTACAGCCGAGGCGATATTGCTAGCCCGAGCCGTAGGCGAGGGCTACAAGAAAGCAGAGGCTGTAATTATCAAAGCGCACGTATGTCATACGACGTTTTATAACATATTTGCGAGGAAATAAATAAAACTCGGACTTTGCACCTTTGCTTGTTTTCCATATGATTAAATTTTGATACGCTTGTAAGTAAGTATCTTATCGGTCAATTTTTCGGGCAAGAGGCTTAGAGTAGCCTTTTTCGCTGCCTCTGAGACTTCTGGCGGTGTTGAATTAATAAATTCATCAGTACTTGACGACATTTTCAAATAAAAACAATACAGCAAAAAAAAATTAAATTAGCAATGCGCGCGAATCAGCGTTTTTTTTAAGGCAAAGGCATAAAAACAGCCAGTATTACTAATAAAGTAAATTAATATTTTTGTGTTTTTGTTACAGATAAATGGTTGTAATTTATTGTCAACATTAATTAAATTGAATAATTAAATGTTTATTTATTACATTTTATCTCCCAAAGTCAATTTTATCCATAAAATGTTGACCTCTTTTCTGACATAAAAACTCTTTGCTAAGATTTAAAAAAGTACCGTTCGTTTTAGACGAAGTATCTTGATAAACCGTGCGGTAATGTAAAGTAAAACGCACGGCTTATCAAGGAAACCGTGCGTTTTACTTTACATTACCGCACAAGTTCGTAATGAGATACAATACGATATTGAAATTGGTGTAATAAGAGACCCTTTACGAGCAAATATGTTATAAAATTATATTACATAATAGTTAGATCTTACTTATGTAAGATAAATTGTTTATACTAAGCTGATTTTTATTTATTTTTGTTCACGCAAGTCATGGATTTGTGGCGCCTAGAGTTGAAAAGACAAATCTATTTGTTTTTCATAAAATTTCACTAAAGCAGTTCAGGGATTTGATCAAATTACTTGATTATAAAAATTGAATCGTCATTTTAACATATTATTATGCAGGGATTTGGTCATTTCATCAAATCCCCATTTTTATCATTTCCCTGCGACACATATAACACTGAGCAAGTCAGTCAATAAGAAGTGTATTAAGTGCATTTTAAAAATAAAGGACATTTTAACTATTTCGGTCAAAGTGAAAAAAATGTTGCAGGCATGGTTTTCAAAATGTCAATGACCTTAAATTAATTGACCTAGAGGTCATGGGCTAAAGGTCAAAGACCAAAAGTCGGGTCACTGATCTTTTTTTCATCAAAAACGATTTTCTGAAAAGATCTATTTGTACTGAAGTTTCAGAGACAGTTGTTCGAATGGGTGTAATTTCTAAGATTAAAAAAAGCCTCAAAGAAAGATGTTATTTTATAATTTTACGGCGTTAACTGTGTTAGTCATTTAGATCAAGGATTTTTTTTATGTTTATGCGAACATTTTATCCAATAAATAAGACAAACGGCAAATAAACACCTCAAAATGATCTCCAGGGGCCTAACGTATCGAACTTCAGAGCAAGTCTGCCGGGTTTCAAATTAAAACAGATAAACCGAGCCCCAATCGGGCCAAAATGGCGAACCCATGATGTCATACGAACATCGATTTCTTCCAAATAACTTCGGCAAATAGTACAATACGAAATAGATTTGCTCTTTTCTTTTATTCTTGTTAACTTTCTACAATCTTTTAAAATTGATAACTAGCTACTTCTATACTTCAGTGCAATGTAAAATAAATTAGTTTGCAATATTCACTCGCTTTCGAAGTCGCTTTTACAAAATGTGACGTTGTCTAACGCCATGTTTACACGAGCTTAGCTACTAACCCTTAGTACTTGCCACTAACACTTAAGATTCCATGTCAACATAATGACTAAGCACTTGTTCGGTTTACACACAAGATATTAGTAGCTAAGCTCGTGTAAACATGGCATAAGAAGCTCGATTGTTTTCAAGACTAAAATGCTGTTTTGTTTTAATTATTTGAGGTCTAATGTACTTGTAAAACAAAGTTGTATCACATTTGTTAATAATCTTGAAAGTGTAAAGACTGATTGAAATTAATCTTAAGTAAAATGACATATTTTTAGAAGGCAACATGTCACATATTAGAATATACTGTAATGCCAAAGGCATAAAAACTACTTCGTGTTTGTAAAGTTGGATAACTTTAATTTGTATAATTTAGCATTAATTATTTTATTATTTAGAATCGCCATGTAATAGAGACATATCTAAATTGTCGGCATCTTAAATGATATGGAAATTCGAAAAATTCTTGTAGTGATTCATTTTCAAAAAAGGGAACCCATTAAATAGTTATAGATATGTCATTTGTAATTACAGTTTTTTTATTATAGACTTTTCGGATTACTTAAAAGTAAAAACATTGTAATATATTTCTGCCAGGTGATTCTTGTATCCATTATTATAATATAAATAGATTTGTATAACTAATTTAACTGTTGACTTTCCAATTTAAATTTTACATGAAAATAACTATGTATAATTTAAATTTTACGTGAAAGAACTCTGAAATAGGTACCCTTTTATGTGATTTCTGTAAGTAAATAGTTATATGTGTTAGTTTTGCTAAATGTGTAACCAAGTCATAATTTTGTAAGAATTGACAACCCAAAGGGTACTTTTTCAAAAAATATATATTTTACCATCATCGTGTTCTATTGTATGTATTCTTTTAAGTACACAATTGATTTTTAATACATCGCGTTATAAAACAGTTGTCAAGCCTGCATGCATGCATGCATGCATTTAACGTGTCGCCGTTAAATAATGTTTGTAATAAACTTCAAACTGTTGTGTTAAGCAGTTCTCACACCGTCGCACATCATCCGCATGTGTAATGTCGTATTTACATGAGCTTAGCTACTAATACTTAGTACTTTTCACTACCTCTAATATATTCCATGTAAACATACTAAGCACTTTTTCAGTAAAAAACACGCAAAGTATTAGTGACAACTTGACAAGTAACAAGTACTAAGCATTAGTAGCAAACGGTCGGTCGTGTAAACATGGCATAACGGTGCGTGGCAGCCAGTGTGACCGTACGTTTCCACTAGTCAATTAGTGTAAATATTTTTTCGAAGCAATCTAACAGGTAGTGAGAACGCAATTCTTTTAAAAATGTTTATAATTGATAAGTTGGCTGAACATATCAATGCAGTGAAAACGTACGGGGAGATACGCTTTATGCCTGGTTTATACGGGGTCAGTAACATGACAGTACAGTAACCCAGTCCAGCGCTGACTTGCTACTGGGCTGGTGTAAACACTAGTTTCAACGCAGTCCAGTGCTGACTTCTCGCTCGCACTTTTTCTCTTCTCGCTCGCTCGCTCCAGTCACTAAGGCTGCCAAATGCCCCGTATTTTCCGTGTTACCCCGTTTTTTAAGCTAAAATAATACAGAAACCCTTAATTGCGAAAATATAATACGGGGTAAAACGATCTGTGGTCAAAATTATCTTTATAAAAACAGCTGTTTTTATTGTCTCCCGTAAAAATCTAAAGCCCATATTTTTTATGCTGGCAACCCTTAAATCAAGTAGTGGCAGGTGGCAACCCTACCAGTCACTGACCCCGTATAAACCAGCCGTTAGTTCATAACATCACATCATTATAGATAGGTACTCAAATTATGCGGTAAAAGTCAATTGCTCATCTATAACTATCGTGTCTTTGTTAGGTTGTATTCATTACTTTATGGCCCTATATAAGGTGATGTTTACACGGGTCGACTTGGCAAGCGACTTGCTCGTCGATTTTAGTCGACTAGCTCATTTTATCGACAATCGCTTGTAGTTTTATTATCGCCACCTCGTTGGAACTAAGTTTGCTGCGATTAGATTTTACAAGCGATTATCAATAAAAAGCGCTAATGTAATGAGCTGTTTTGAAAAGGCAGTTTAAGAAAAAAGTAGTACATAAAAAGAACTAGATGTCGTTGAACAACTAAGTAGGTAGGTTTGTAAGAAAAAGGCAAAGGATGATTACTTTTTGAACATACATTTGTTGAGTATGTGGTTTGTTGTTGCGTTGTCGTGTTCCGAAGAACTTTTCTCTGACCCTGGGAATAATTTACCTAGTTAAAGTAGCGCCATCTATCGACATAAAATTATATGTACTAAAATTATCAGCTATTAGAAAATTGATTAAACTCGCCCGGCAAATCGCCCCGTGTAAACACCTCATTGGTGAATACCTATTATCATAATCGTATCGTTCAGGTTGTTGAAAGAAATAATTATTGTTTTATTAAAGCTTTATTTTCTTGTACTACTGTTTTTTATTTCATGGCAAAATCTACATTGCTGCTGAAAAGTTATTTATAGTCTGTTCATCCTTACTTGTCTTATTTAGTAAACAGTTTTCGACAGTTGTCATACGTCTTTTAAACTTAAATCGTTATTTAAAAATATGTTAGTAAGTTTATGAAATTATTGTTAATTTATTAACAATTTATTTCGTAATCTATGTGTGGAAAACCATTTGTTGTATTTTATAAATGATTATTTCAATAAAGAGTTGGGTGAAGATTGTTTACCATATAAGACAAGTAAGGATGGACAGACTTTAGAGCATTATGGGTTCGTAACTGCGCCATCTTTTACCCCGACGCAAACAAAACAAAGGGTTATACAGTCTGTCTATAGTATTTTTTTCACTCCACCGGCCTGCGGCCTGGAGGCGAAAACTCGCTTCCCTCTAGAAGCTACTTTCCTGCTGACGTAACGGACTCTCAGGCCTATTCACATCTATGGATTATTAATTCTGGTCGTTTATTTTCTAGATAATGCATTGTACACACAGGCATATACCTACACTCGCGAGCAAAAGTATGGAATCACAGGCCTATTTTCATACAAACGAGGTAACTTTGAAGCCTTGGTTCTCCGTTAAGGATTGACCTAGCTGTGATCTGATGATGGCTATCCAGGGAGTGAATGGAGGAGATTCAGAGCGCTTTACACACCCAACAGATGTGATCAGCATTCTGTGAAATATTAGGATATGTTTAAAAAAAACCGCGAATTTAGCATAAAAATGTATGAAAATCCTGAAACCGAAAACTCTGATTCTCATATCTCTTAGAATGCTGATCAGATCAGTTGGGTGTGTATAGCGATCTGAATCTCCTCCATTTACTCCCTGGATGGCCATCATCAGATCACAGCTAAGTCAATCTTTAGCGGAGAACCAAGGCTTCAAAGTTACCTCGTTTGTATGAAAATAGGCCTATGATTCCATACTTTTGCTCGCGAGTGTATATTTGGTGGCAAATGCTTTAGCGAAATCGGGATAAAATAAAACATCCAAACTATGTATGTACAATCTATATTTTCGATATTAACACATATACAATAAAACTTCTCATACACATTTAGGACAAAATTTATCAAAAAAACGAGCTAAGGTATTTACACTTTCTACATCTAGTAGTAGATTGCTAACAGTAAGTCTGAGAACACATCGAGAAGTTTAACTACGCTAAGACAAGACAGTCGCCCGTGTGAACTGAGCCTTATACTAAGCTGTAAAATGCGGTGCAAAAGCAAGCCACCGAGATAATGGTTAGTTAAAACCTCGAATATACTTATAGTACGAGGCAAATATCTTGAAATCGGGTGGGGATTGCGCGGAGCGCGTATTTTGTGTATGCGTAGCGGTGAGGAGCGCGGGCGGCAGCGGGAGAGGGGCGCGCGCTATTGGTCGCTCACAAGAGCACGTGCGCGAACTTATCCCCACCACGTCGAAAAAAATTCAAGAAGTTTGCCTCGTCCTGTACTATTAGACAGTGGTCAGCTGCACTTCATGGACATTCATCAGATTCCGTTTTCGTCAGAAAAAAACAGCCTATATTTTTTTCGGCATTCCTAGAATCCTAGATCTTTTTCTGACGAAAGCGGAATCTGATTAAAACTCCGTTGTCGTCAGAAAAAAACAGCCTATAGTTATTCTGACGAAAGTGTCCTAGATCTTTTGTATACATTCCGCATTGTATGTACATACAACATGTCAAAAATCTCTAATTAATTTTGAACCTTAGTCTTCGCATAAGTTTTCTATATTTTAATCTAGAGTATAAACTCTGCATTGCCAACACGCAAATCCGTACAACCGTTTTTGCGTGATTGAGTAACACATCCAAACGTGCACATTATATTAAGTATGATTATCTATTTCCACAGACTGGCTTGCTTTGCATCGCACCAAAACAGTGTGAGTTAAGTCAATTGCGTTTACTATACTCGATAAGACTGTAGTAAACAATTTTGTATGCAATTTGGCACATCGCCTCTGGCGGTAACTACACTAAACTAAAATTAGTCATACAAATGTCAACTACAGTTATCGAGTATAGTAAGCGTAAACTCATAATAAGCATTTGTTCCCAACGGATCACCATCAACTGTCACACTGTGACTGGTTGGGATTTTTTTATTGATAAATTCCCAACGAGTCACACCTGTTACTCGATGGGAACTTTTTATTAGAAATTTCCCAACGAGCACGCGTAGCATGACCAACATCGAGATAAGATTCGACTCACAGAACAATGGCTTGTCTACACCGAAATGTCACTTTTGTCGGGTTGAGATCGAGATACTCATTCTCGCATTCCTATGTTCTCGAGCTGGAGAGAGCTTTGTCTACGGAAGTGAAAGCTTTTTTGAGTGTCTCTTTATCTTAAAACTTATTAAAAATAAGTATCGTGTTTAAACTAAAACTCATTTCGAATCATTTTAGATAATTTCGACGTTTATTGATGTTGAAATAAAAATATTACCTTTTAAAACTCATATTTGTATTAAAAGACATAAACAGGTTGTAAAATTCTGAGAGCGAGTCCCATCTGTCTGTCAAACTGTGCTCAGCAATCGAGAAGATCGAGACGACAAGTCTTCGTAGACAAGAGTCCCGTTTGCTCATGCTACGCGTGCAGTTACAAGTTAAATTAACCTGTAATGTACACTACTTATTACAGTTTATTATTTTCTAATTTTATTTCCAAATTTTTATTATTATAAAAAGTTCCCACGGAGTAACAGGTGTGACTCGTTGGGAATTTTTTAATAAAAACTTCCCAACCAATCACAGTGTGACAGTTGATGGTGTGACTTGTTGGGAACAAATGCTATCTTGTAGTAAATGTACTCATAATAAGCCTACAGCTGTCTACGACACTCCCTAGTCTGCGTTTGGCACTTAATATCACGTTTCACGTAAACCGATATTTAGTCCTTTAAATAGACATTTATTTAACACTTTATTCTCTCTCTGTATTACTTCATAATTTATACAATTTAGGCTTACATAGGTAATAGATTTTTAAAAATTCAAATACTTATCGTATATTTTTTTGTAATGTCAATGTAGGATGTAGTGGTATGGGTGGTGCCAGGTGGTGCACTTGCACCCTTAGTTCGGTAAAATTACGGATTCGCAAAACATTAAATGCTAATAACCCGGGGCCCTATTTTTGAATCGCTCGTAGCCAGTCGAGCGCTCGTTTCTACTGATTTTCATTCGACATCTCATTGTTTTGAATCATATGACGAACGGAAATCAGTCGAAAAGAGCGCTCGACGCCTGCAGAGCGATTCAAAAATAGGGCCCCTGTATTTTTGCATATCTGACTTTGTTGTGATTATAAAACATTTACGAATCTGACTATATTTACGAATACAAAAAATGCAACGTACCTACTTATTTAGTTGTTTTTTTTTGTTGGATTTACATTCACAATCAAATTATAGTTGCATATCAAACAAAAAGGAAAGAAAGATATTATTATCAATTTTGCTTAAGCAACCAAATATATTAATATTTTGGTGGGTAAAGTAAATAAATAAATACTTAAGTGTAAACTAGATGGATTCATTTACAAAATGACAGCTAGACATTTAATCTAACGATCAAAAAAGAAAGATCGCTATTGCATATAATTTCATACTAAGCTCCCGTAACCCTTGGGAATCTCAGGATCAATGTATTGATGAATTGTTTATTCTGTGGGATGGCACTTATCTCATGAAAAACTAAAAGCTACCCACTGCTGCTGTTTACAAACATAGTAAAATGCCGATGTATTTTACCAATCGATAACCAGACACATCATATTTTTATGTACATAATAAATCAATGTTTATACTTACTCATTCAAACATAACATACAATTCAGTTCTCTGTTGTTTTACAGTTTACCACCACACCCTTCAGCTGGATGGCATACAGATACCAAAAATACAATGTTCATCAGAATAAATTCAATAAGATATTTTATCTACACCCAAGTTTTAAATCCTCTATAAAAGGTTCCGAAACAGTGATCTTATAGCCAACATTAAAACTACTAGTGTCATAGTAACCATAATATACGAACAAAAGACGGCCGCGCTCCCCGCGCACACGCCCGAACGAGTTACATTATGAAATTCAGTAAAAACACTTATTTGGATGATTTCGCGTATGTCTCAATTCACGTATGTCATTTTGCGTATGTGTCATTTCGCGTAATCAAAATGTGCCATTATGCGTAAAATTTGATTTTATGCAGGACGCGGGCGCGGGGGGCGCGACAAGCCCCCTGATTATGTAACTCTGATACCAACAATTCTCGATTGAAATCGCAGATACATTGCTGCTTTATAGCTGTTGTCACATTGGTTCTTACTAAAGCAGCAATGTTACTGCGATTTACGTCAGAGTTGATTGCAACAAAGTTACAAAATGCCCCCTGCCCTCGCTCGGACATTACGGCCAATGACACCATGGTTGTTTCAATGTTGCCAATAAGCCACCGTTTCGAAACCCTTTATAGAGGATTCATATCATGGGTGTAAATAAAGTCTTGTATGCAAATGTACATAATTAGGTATAACACTTATGTGATTATCAGACGAGGCGAAATTCGTGTTTTAATACTCCTCATTATACTACAGTTGCATAAATAACTAGTAGTTGGTTTTTTAGAGACTGTATGTAATATTGAAATTCTTATACGCATCTAAAGTCTAATCTAGAGGGACGGTACGACATAGGATTTTTTTATAAACTTTAGGTAATGATTTAGAATCAATGACATTACTTATATATTGTAATGTCTCTACGATTATTCTAATTCGTAGTCACGTCAGAAAAAATATAGAACGTGTCACAAAAAAACCTCTAATGCCGAATATGGTAGATAGGGACCATCAAACTGAACAATTTTTACTATGGGACCAACTCTGAAATCCCAAAAAATATATATTCATACATTTTGATATTTTCGTTGGTATTGTATGAAACAGTTGATTTTTTCGGGATTTCAGAGTTGGTCTCATAGTAAAAGTTGTTCAGTTTGATGGTCCCTATCTACCATATTCGGCATTAGGGGTTATTTTGTAACACATTGTATACAGACTGTTTGTCAATATCCTTATAAATAAAGCTGAATATGGTAGATAAGGTACCGTGCATACAACCCAGGAAATCATTATAAACCCTAGAAAACAGCCACATAGCTGAGAAATTTTGTTTTTTATTTGTATGGAAAAATGCAAAATGACAACCCTGGTCACAAATAGACTACTATTGTACTCCATAAATCAGTCCTATTAATGGACAAATGCAAATTACAATTTCGGTTTGGGGCTGCCAGTATGCTGTTTACCATAAAAAGAAAAAAGTTTTTCTCTGCGTTTGTAAATATACATAACATTGCATTTTAACATGTTTTTTTAAAACAATTTCTAGAAGTCAACACTTTGATAGTTCCCTGGCTTAATCCTTTAAGCCACTAACTGAGCTCCGTTGGGTTTTTCAGGCAAGTAAATAAAATCCAGCCAGTCAGTCCAGGGCCCTAATTCTCTATGACCACTTATAGAGCGGCGGTAATCTGAGAAAAGACGCTTAGAAAACACTTTTCGCACAAGTCATCACGGAAATACGAAAATTTGGTATCGATGCATTCAGTACGATGCCCTGATCACAAATATATAAGATGACAAGCGCGAAAATGGTGGGGGTAGAAACTGTGACGTCATAAAGTTTTCAATACCAAGAAATAATAAAAACATATCATGTGGTATACCAAATGAAAGGGCTTTGTGAGTAGATTACGAATATATAACACACTATAACATTTTCACTACTTGGTCTAATAAATTATGAGAAAACGTCGAAAGATTTCACGATTCCGGGTTGCCGTTGAACAGCTCTGGACTGAAAACGACTGAATGGATTTCTGCAAAATACTTATCAAATTACTCTAAACATCCTCTATTCTGGTGTCCAAAGGTAATTGACCAAAGATATTTAAAAATAAGAAAGTTACATCAATTTTACTAACAGCATAATTTTCTGTTATTTCTAAGTTCTGATTCCTATAATAGTCCAGTAGTCAAGTCGGTAAAATTCACTCTATTTGGAAATAATACTAGGAGTTTTGAATTTTTGTGCATCAGATGAGCTATTAATTAATGATTAAACGAACTTACCTGTAAGTGAAGTTCTATCATAATTATGCGAAGGATTCTTCCGAAGATATTAGTACTATTAACACATGTAGTATCGCTTGCATGTATCACCACTTAGCACGTTATTTTAGAGTAATAACCTAAAAAACCTAAAAAGAGAAGGTATTTGATTTAGAATTGACAGATATTTTGACATTTCCGGCTCGAATTCTCATCGCCGCCATTCGGCGCCAACCTTTTCATTTAGTTTAAAGTACAAATCGTATGATATTTCCTCATTTTCTTCAGTGGGTGAACACTTATTGTAATTAACAATAAGCAGTAGGGAGGGTGGGACTCTATACTAATATCTTCGGAAGAATCCTTCGCATAATTATGATAGAACTTCACTTACAGGTAAGTTCGTTTAATCATTAATTATGCTTCAGGATTCTTCCTTCGATATTAGTACTATTAACACATGTAGATGTTTAAAGCATTATATAAGAAAATGGAAATATCATCTCTTGTGTAATTAGTCTTTTAAATTTAAAAAAGAAAATCAGTCACATTTAACATAATTCTTAATGTTTTGGTAGCAAATATGGTACATATAGATGGTTGGAACCAAAAAAAAAAAATAAGCAAGATTCGTTAGGGAAATTCAGTTTAATTATCATTAGTCGATGATATCTTGCAAAGATAGTGAAATCATCTACCATTCCGCCGTGTTACGTGGAATTTCTATAATAAAAAATAAATGTTATGGCTACATAGCCATAACATACCTATATAGGTATCGGCGTACGTCGAGTGCTAAAACTGGTTACCATGGATTTGAGTCTACTCCACTATCATTGAATTTTACATTTCAGTAACCCATTATCTATTCTTCATATAAGAATTTCATTTCTTTTTTTTTTTCTTTTTTAATATGTATTACTATTTTTATTTTATATTTATAAATAAAAAGAAGTGATTATGAAATGTTTATTATAATAATAATATGTAGCATTCTCGAAAAAGAAGGTAACTATAGAATGGTTTATGTCAAACTAAGAAGAATTCATGTTTCATACTTAAAGTAAACAAATAATTAATAGATTATATTGTTTTCATTCTATGTGCAATAGGCAAGGTACCTCAATGTGAAAATTTTTTTTTTTTTTTTTTTTAAGTTAGAAAAGTTAGAAAAAAACTAATTGGAAAATATTTAATAAATAGTAATAAGAAATCTAAGATATCCATTGTATTTGAGCAATGTAAGTCTACGCCAAGGCGTAGTTAAATTCAAAACCAAACCTTGAGATTAGCTCATATTGTGAAATCAATAATGAATCCAATATTAAGTAATACTAATAATTGTGTTACACACTTCTGTGTTTATTATGTCTATATTGTTATTTCGTGAATAATCGAACCATTTTTATAACCAAGCTCTGTACTTTCTGATAGTATCAGCAGACATACAAGCTTAAATAACATAGTAATATACCTGTAAAATAATATCACCTTGATAATGTTGTACAAACCAGTCTATTTGTGCGATGAATTTCCGTCCCTGGAATTGGAAGTTATAGGATGTTAGTACTTTAATAGACACTATATTACATGTAAACAATGGGTATCAAGGCTTAAAATTGTGACGATCATGATGGCAGAATTGTAACACTAAGAAACTGGTATAAAAGAATAAAAATAATAGCTTGTTCAATTGATAGTGACAGAATTGTCTTTGTAAATAAAATAGGCACTAAACAAAAATAGCGTTGTGAATGCTAAAATCTAAAATTAAAAAATAATCGCTTTAGGATCCAAATGCTAGGAATCAAGAAAAATATTTCTACTTTATTTTATTTCTCCAACTTATTCGACTTGCATTCGAATTTACTCAATTTCAATCCGAAAATACCAAAACTGGTAATAATTTTTTGAATAAGTGAATCAAATAATATCGACTAGAATACTTTACACCGAATACAATAATAAAAAAGGCAATGAAAATATAATAAGCTACATGTTCTAGCTAGATAATTTATATGCAATTATTTTTCAATGTTTTGATTCCTGGCCACAAGTGTCCCCCAGTCTACCCCGTTGTTGAGAGGTACCAGAGAAAAATTTTCCACAACTATGTCTTCTCTAATTCGGTGTAAGTATCGATGACATTCAACTAAATAAAGTAAAATATAATATTATACCGGTATCTACAGGTTTAATACATAATATTTTATGAATAATAGTCATAATTTATTTTGCAGTTTTGTGAATGTTTTTCTTGTAAAAGACCTTAATGGAAAGGTGTGAAGGTAGCTGTATAAAAAAATGTGTTTAAATTTATTGTGTATCTCAATTATTTAAAAAATGTTCTGAGACACATTGTTAGAGTAAATATTATGTCCAATATAACAGGGAGATAATGCTGTCTAAGAAGTCGTAGCCGGCGGCATAAATTTTGTAAAAATATGGGCACTACAATACCCAAAAGTTAAGAATTTAAATTCGTATATTTCTATTACTTTTCCAATATTAAAACCATAAAGTTGATGGGATTTCTAAAATGCAAAGACTTCTATGTTGTATTCTTGTTTTCTTCTTGTTTTCTTACAAACAATAACCATTTCTTATTTTCAATATAGGTTAACTTTTATACTGTTTATAATAATGCGACTTCTGGGATTTCTAGAATGTGTTTTGTTATAAACAATAAGCATTTTTTATTCTTATTATAGGACGTTTTTACAGTTTATACTAATATGACTTCTGTTAGATTTTAACTAAACCCGATATGACAACCTGATAAAACATTTTTTCTCGAACATAGATGTTGAACCTTCAACTTAATGTGTAGTTGACAAATTATTGTCTGTCACTAAAATACATACGTATTATGTGGCTGTTATGTATTTCGCCCGAATTTTAGTCAAATTAATGTTAGAATTTAATATATATCTCTGGAGATGGCACAAGTGAGTACGAGTGAGTATAAAAGAAAATAATAATAATCTTGGTGCTCTCCTAGCGCAGTGAAAATAGTATTTTTACTCATGTCGAATTTAGACCAAAAAACTATGTGGACGCCTATGTGCCTATAGTTGGCGACCACTGCCTGTATTCGCTAAATACAGATAAATGCTGCGCCAGATCCTTACGAGTATCCTTACCCCGCGTACGATGATCGAATGTGAATGTTGACGAATGTATCCTCGATTCCTCGGCAACTGTTTCGATGGACCGTAACGGCCGCCTGCGGGTCTGCTGCTATCGACGAAAGAAATCGTTGATGGGGCTTCGTCGCCGCGTCTGGATATTCGTTTGCCGTCGGAATTAAGCATATGGTATACCTGGCTGCATGTTTCGTTTGTTGTTTTCAAGTTTAAATTGTTTTAAAACAAAATGTACCAGCAAATAAATCAGTTTTAAAATTTATGTTTTATTTAAGTACTGCGCCCGGTTTACTTACAGTTTTTTCGTTGATCAATATCGTTAACCTCAGGCCTGTGGCCAATGCATCATTCATATTCGACTCAACTGTTGGTGGCCTTTTAAGTGGACAGCATCAATTACACTTGAGTTGACCATATACCTTATGTTTATAATAAAATGTATGTTGTGCACAACAAATGAATGTTGCAATGCCCCATTGTATAATGTATAAAGTGCAAAACACTGTCTTAAATTACTGTCATAAAAAGGTGTTCTATATTGGAAAGCTGCTCCTTAAGCTTCATTATCACTATAATATATTCACTTGGCTAATAATTTCTACACATCAGAATCATTATCATTAAGATCAATCAATTTATGTTTTACACACACAAATTCAATTTGAAAATTAATAGACAGGTAATTTTTACATTTTACAAGGGCATAGCTTAGAAATAAACATACTAATTAGTTAGTGATTAAACATAAATAATAAGCCTGAAACATAGGATCTCCTAGTTAACATTTGCCTTTAAAGTTTTTACTTATTAAAACTGCATTTATGGATAACAAAATGTATGGATTCTATTATTCAATTTCTTATTGAAATTTCTATCAGCAGGCTCATGTTAGGCGTACCTATATTAATAGAAGCTATTTCACATAAAAATTGTGAAATATCAGGTATCAGCTAGTTGCTGTATAACTTATTAACTGGTTCCATGAAGTTGATCAATTTTAGCATTTATTTATAGCTCTGCTTATGAACGTTAGACTGGCAGTTTTTCGTTACAGCTGTAATAATGTGTATAATAAAATCATACATAATTATATTATATACATTTTGCAAGCCAGAAATTTATCTCAGTACCGATGGTACTCTATTATTCCGTTGGGATCAACGCAACACCAAGGATATCTATGATATCAAAATTCATACCTGATGAACTAAGCTGTTGTCAGGGCTGCTGTTGCAGCTCCAGCAGAGCAGCCGCCTGGCTGGAAAGCGGATGGCGGCGAATTCGGCGGACGACGGAGTCACCCGATTGGTGCTCGGCAACGGTACCAACATGGTAACCTTTGAGGGCAGCTTGCTTTTTACACTGTCGCGTCATCAGGGGCACTTTGAGTTGCTGTTGTTGCAGTTGCGTTGTCTGACCTATCTATGCGGTGAAATAGTCCAGTGTGACTATTTCGAGTGCAAAAGATATTTGGTTCATGCCTTATTAGACACATGCCTTATGACAGAAAGTACCCAGTATGGTAAGTTCGTGTCAGACAAATTAAATAATTAAATGGTAAAAGCCCAGTGTAGCAGTTACGCATTTTTAAATCTCAGCAAACAATGTTGTCTGGGAGGGAATGCTATTAGCATTAAGTCCGCTCTTTTTGTACTCATGTACATTAAAGTAAAATAAATATATATGGTAAAAGCCCAGTATGGCAGTTACGCATTCATAAAGGTAAGCAAACAATTATGCAGTTAAGGCAAGTAAACGGTAAAAGCCCAGTCTGGCAGTTACGCGTTCAAGCCAAGTAAACGGTAAAAGCCCAAAATGGCAGTTACGCATTTAATAGTGTTTCTCCATCTTGTATTCTTCTTCTTGTCCTCTTCCGTCTTGAAAACTTTTTTCCTTTCTGCACGAAGCATTTTTACTAAGTATAATTAAATTTTCACTGTATAAAATATAATTCTGAAGAATTCTCACTTTGAGATTGTATGCGTGCGTCCGTGGCGAAGCACGAAAAGCGAATGAAAAGGTTGGCGCCGAATGGCGGCGATGAGAATTCGAGCCGGAAATGTCAAAATATCTGTCAATTCTAAATCAAATACCTTCTCTTTTTAGGTTTTTTAGGTTATTACTCTAAAATAACGTGCTAAGTGGTGATACATGCAAGCGATACTACATGTGTTAATAGTACTAATATCGAAGGAAGAATCCTGAAGCATAATAATAGATTAAAATTGCGACCTCGAAAACTGTGTGGAAGTTTATTTTGGATAAAATCGGAACATTGAAAAACAAATGTCCTAAAAATTAAAATAAATGTCAGGAAAGCAAAGGAGACTACATTTGCAATAATTTATTATACTTACTAGGTACAACATTTTGATAGTAATATAATCTTTACCTTCAATAAAATCGTAAACACAAAAAAGTCTGTAAATAGAATATATTCGAAAAAAAAACAACCAGAGCGATTTAAAATCGGTACGTTAACTGAACATGTTAGAACCGTAAAAAATGTCTTGTCGGTCTGTCTGACTGAATTCTCATCACGCAAAAACACTGAACGGATTTTGACGAAACGAAACTTTAAATAGTGGCAGTGTATATCTCGGAATACAATATTAAATAAAAAAATTCGAAAGTGACCAACAAGTAGTAAACCAGCAACAAAGACCTTTAGTACAGTACAAAATTAGTATGCTTCAGAGATCCATTGAAACCAGCGAGGTTGAACTTTGTCATAGTATATTTTTCTTGTCATAAGGAGATCAACCTATTTTCGCATTCAGAGATCCACAAAAACCAGCAGGGTTGACCTTTGTCACAGTACATTCTTCATATCATAGAGAGCTCTACTACAGTGACACACGGCGCCGGCATCACTGTCCTCTATGTAATCGACGGCGTAACCTAGGTAACAATATAATCATGGCCTGCGCTCACTGACGGCATGGCGCAGCATGGGGTGGCACGGCACGCTTAGGGCGTACCGAATCATCGTGTGGTATCCTGCGGCCACAACAGCATGGCCTGGCACGACGCGACGGGTTTGGGTGTTGTTCTTTAATACGAGTGTAAGTATCCGAGATTCATAGATGACGACTTTGAAGAAATAAAATTCATGTTGAGATCTTCATTCCAGATGACAGTTGTCAAATTTAAAACGGCAATATCTCGGAAAGTACTTATACTAGACTGCTGGTGTCTTTGAAGAAACTAAACGTCTTAGTGGGATCTTCATTTCAGATGACTGCTGTCAAATTTAAAACGGCAATATCTCGGAAAGTGCTCATCCTAAACGGATGGTGTCTTTGAAGAAAAGGAAGGTCTTGGTGAGATCTTCATTTCAGATGACAGCTGTCAAACCTAAAGCAGTAATATTTCGGAAAGTGCTCATCCTAGACTGATAGTGCCTAGAAGAAAGAAAGGTCTTAGTAAGATTCCCTTCAGATGACAGCTGTCAAACTTAAAACTGCAATATTTCGGAAAGTACTTATCCTAGACTGATGGTATTTTTGAAGAAAAGAAAGATCTTGGTGAGATTTTCATTTCATATGACAGCTGTTAAACTTAAAACAACAATATCTCAGAAAGTACTCATCCTAGACTGATGGTGTCTTTAAAGAAATGAAAGGCCTTATTATCTTCATTTCAGACAACAGCTGTCAAACTTGAAATTGCAATGGGTGCATTCTGCCAGACAAATCTCTGAGTTATCGATCGCCGTAGAGTACATTTCAACCATGGAAGATAAAATATTGAATAATCCATATAAATTACTTTCCATGGTTAAAATTTACTCTATGGCGAACCGCGATCGATGACTCAGAGATTAATCTGGCAGAATACACCCACTATCTCGAAAAATACACATCCTAGGATGATGGGGTCTTTGAAGCAATGAAAGTTCTTACTGAGATCTTCATTATAAATGACCGCTGTCAAATTTAAAACAGCAATATCTCGGAAAGTACTCATCCTAGACTGATGGTGTCTTTGAAGTAATGAAAGTTCTTACTGAGATCTTCATTATAAATGACAGCTGTCAAATTTAAAACTGAAATATCTCGGAAAGTACTCACCCTAGACTGATGGTGTCTTTGAAGCAATGAAAGTTCTTACTGAGATCTTCATTATAAATGACAGCTGTTAAATTTAAATCAACAATATCTCGGAAAGTATTCATCCTAGACTGATGGTTTGATGAAATGAAAGGTCTTAATGAGATCTTCATTTACTTATTTGTTCACCGGTTGTTTCTAGATTTTAATCGGAAATGAATTCAAAAAATTCAAAATTCAAAAATAATTTATTCAGTCTAGGCTGTTACAAGCACTTGTGAATGTCACAGAAGCTACGCCATCGGTTCGCAAACCCTAAGCGGGAGACCTTGTAACGAGAAGAACCGGCAAGAAACTCGTCAAGGGCTGCTTTTTTCTCCCTGTATATTTCATACAGAGTCGTCAACATTGAAAAATGAGCTCCACGTTTAAATAAATAAATAAAATGCATTTATTTCAGGCTCAATTACACCCATAGTTTTAAATTACATTAAATTTAACTTTCATTAAACTTAACATTTAAGTTTAAAGTGAGGTCATTTTCCATCACAATAATTAACAAAAGTTTGCACACAATGGGTAGGTAGGTTAAAATTAAATATCCACTACATTCAGATAGGTAAATGTGAGAGTAAATAACTTTCAACTAGTTGAGAAATCACTCTGTCTGCTTCTCGAACCAAAAAACACTTGATGCAAGACATGAAAAAACGCAATTCTTACAATTCAATACGCTGTAAGATAGGTACTCAGAAGCAGACCCATTCCCACTGGCAGCACCCGTTCACGAGCATGACGCATGGACCAGCCATTGCTTCGCTCAACCATATTTGAGGGAACGTAACGACCCGCCCAAACGACACCACCGCAGAAATGATTAAAGAGAGCATGACATACTTAGGCTGCCCATCCTAAGGCACTGAATTGAAAACTAATATCCAAAAGCTTTTCATAGGCCTTTACTTACAAAACTATAGACGAAAAAATACGAAAAAATATTACGAAAGAAAAATAATGATTTTAGTCATTAGCAATAAAAAAAAGTGAGAAACCAAAACAAGGATTAGTTATTAATTTTATGTTTTGAGTAAGAAGTGCCATACAGATTGATAATATTAAACATGAAGAAAAAAAAATGCGACGCCCTTAGTACAAGCAGACAGAAGCAGACCCATTCCCACTGGCAGCACCCGTTCACGAGCATGACGCATGAACCAGCCATCGTTTCGCTCAACCATATTTGAGGGAACGTAACGACCCGCCTCACACGACACCACCGCAGAAATGTTTAAAGTGAGCATGACATACTAAAGCTACCCGCATTAAGGCGTCGAGTCAAAAAGCTTACAATACATTTTAAATAGTTTTAAAATTTGAGATTTTTGCATTTACAATGCTATTTTTAACCAATACTAAATAATATACTAGAAAAAATACGACTCGCACCAGATCAATACTCAGACGGGAATCGAACCCGCGACCTTTGGATATCCGGTCCAATGCTCTGACCGCTGAGCTACCGAGTCACTAGTGACATCGTCGAATTTTTCCTAGTATATCCTAAACTCTTACGCTGTAAGCCAGCGTTATTTCACCAATGTGAGGAATTACCTCGACATTCAATTGAAATATCTTTCCAGATATTTTAACAATTGATTAAGATGAAATAGCTATATAATTTTAAAATTTGAGATTTTTGCATTTACAATGCTATTTTTAACCAATACTAAATAATATACTAGAAAAAATACGACTCGCACCAGATCAATACTCAGACGGGAATCGAACCCGCGACCTTTGGATATCCGGTCCAATGCTCTGACCGCTGAGCTACCGAGTCACTAGTGACATCGTCGAATTTTTCCTAGTATATCCTAAACTCTTACGCTGTAAGCTGTAACGCTGGCTTACAGCGTAAGAGTTTAGGATATACTAGGAAAAATTCGACGATGTCACTAGTGACTCGGTAGCTCAGCGGTCAGAGCATTGGACCGGATATCCAAAGGTCGCGGGTTCGATTCCCGTCTGAGTATTGATCTGGTGCGAGTCGTATTTTTTCTAGTATATTATTTAGTATTGGTTAAAAATAGCATTGTAAATGCAAAAATCTCAAATTTTAAAATTATATAGCTATTTCATCTTAATCAATTGTTAAAATATCTGGAAAGATATTTCAATTGAATGTCGAGGTAATTCCTCACATTGGTGAAATAACGCTGGCTTACAGCGTAAGAGTTTAGGATATACTAGGAAAAATTCGACGATGTCACTAGTGACTCGGTAGCTCAGCGGTCAGAGCATTGGACCGGATATCCAAAGATCGCGGGTTCGATTCCCGTCTGAGTATTGATCTGGTGCGAGTCGTATTTTTTCTAGTATATTATTTAACATTTTAAATAGGTAGGACAATGGGGTTGCAACGCAAAGCTAATTGTAGATGTCGCGGTGTATGCTTGTTCCTAAGACAGTAGACGTTCAGAACAAAATGTATGGGAAAATAGGTATTTATTTTGTGGTATTTATTTACCGAAAAAGACCCATTGACCCAAAATTGATATAAAAGACTATTCTACATTGCAAGTGCCGTAATTGGAAGCCAAATTAAGACGTTTTTATTCTTACAGAAATTATATTTTTTTTCTATATCCAGATTTTTCGGAAATATGTAAGTGCCAACATTGTTAAAGCCTATTACACAGAATTTGATCATTTTAAGCCGGTTATACATAATTCTATTAAAATGTAATCTGCTAAGAACCCAGATAATATTAGAATTTACTTACAATAACTTTTTATAGTATTTTTGTTTATAGGTATATTAATTATCTTAATATAAAAATAGCATTGTGAATGCCTAAAATCTAAATGTTCAATAATAAATGTTTGTAGTAAAAAAATGGGACAAGTATGTAACCCTATATGAGGATAATATTTGTAATTGATGTAAAATAGGAAATTACACTGTTTTTAATATTTATGTAATTTTCTTATTTTTAAATACCTTTTATCAACTAAAGTGTCAGCTAGAGTGGAGTACCTACCGTACCATCAAGGTACATTAGCCCTAGGGTGCTACTTTAGCCCAAAGCCTAAAAAAAATTTTTAAACTTCATGCCACTCTGTCACAGTGAGTGCTATCGAAGCAATTCGCAATTATAACTAATAAATGGCGTATTGTGCCGTCGGTAAAACAGCAGAATCGGCGGTTATAGTGCATCTACGTAGTGAATTACTTGCTCAGTGGTGCATCTGGGTATTATGTCAAAAACGAAATCGGATATGGAGATACGGAGACTGCAAAAATTAAAATATTATAAACTGCAAACTTTCTCACTAGACGAAGATATTAGGTAAGTTTATAACAGATGTGGAGTGTACCTGAGATCCTAACGCGATGTAAAACAAACAGATGTACCATGGGCAACAGCGTCGCTTAACCACTGCTAAGGTTAAAATCACTTGCAGGCCGCGCAAGCTGTCACATACGTTTAGTTCGTGCAGGGGCGATACGCGCGCACACGAATTTTGTTGCAAACTGGTTAAGCGACGCTGTTGCCCACAGTACCATGGGCAACAGCGTCACTTAACTACTGCTAAGGTTAAAATCGCTTGCACGCCGCGCCCGCTGTCACATACGTTTAGTTCGTGCAAGGGCGATACGCGCGCACACGAATTTTATTGCAAACTGGTTAAGCGACGTTGTTGCCCATAGTACCTAGGTTCTTTTCTTTTGTGTATTTATAATATTGTAATTATGTGAGAATTAAGTATATACCGGGTGTAACAAGACCTTCAACGAAGCCGAGGTCTACGTATTCTGCCCATCATCATGACCATTCGTTTCCTTCCTACTCCGAGCTCTCTGAGGTAAGAGGCGCTGTATGCTGAAAAACAGGTTTTTTAGTACAAATATTAATTAGGACCCACCTAAACACGTAAAAACGGCTGATCGGATTTTGATGAAATATGTATATAATACTATTTATTCTAGTTAAAGGTTTCCTTAGGATTTTCTTGAATATCCACGTGGACAAAGTTGCGGCTGAAAGCTAGTTTATAATATTCAGAATAGGGTCCAGAGATATTAGTACCCCATTTCTATCCCCGCCCCCGTCCATATCACAGAATAGATATGTCCAAGTCCCCGTTCCTGTCCCCAATCCATCCCCCTCCTCCGTCTCCGTCCCCCTCCCCGTCCCCTATCCCCTTCCCGTCCCCGTCCCATTTTAGAAGTATATACTCCTACGAAGTTTCAAGTCGAAATGTCTAGTTTACAAACATTACTTTTCTATATGAAATTTCAACCCTTAACAAGTTGAATCATGTCCACCGTGTTGAACTTCAAAATAAATGTCATCTTTGCAATCGTTATCCCATTAAATCTCAATGACGACATCCATCGATTTTTAGGTTTACTCAACTCATATTTATTTTATTTACAACCTTTAACCCCTTTGATTTTCAATAAAATATGAAATGTGTGTTTGCATATTTATTTTTACTTTCCAACCCTAAGCCTAAATAATAAATTTAGTGAGTTTTACTTTGAAAATGAAAGACTTTTCAGATACAATTTCATCCACCTTTTCACCACTTCGGGGATGCAATCGTCAAAAACGCAGGCACACATAAATATTAATTTTCAATTGTCAGCCTAAATACAAAATTTAAAGATCCTAACTTCGAAACTGACGGACTTTCATACAAACTTTCATCCCTTATTTTACCCCCCTTTTGGGATGGAATTTCCAAAATCCTTACTTAGTAGATGCCTTTACTGTATAAGGTATTTATGTGCAAAATTTAAGTCTCCAATTCAGCGGTTTGGGCTGTGCGTTGATATATCAGTCAATCAGTCAGTCAGGACTTTGAATTTTATATATATATAGATTAAGATAACATATACCTATTACAAGATCAAAGCTATCCTATGACCCCGGAAAAAAATAAGAAAACATAAAAAAACCGGCCAAGTGCGAGTCCGGCCACGCGCCATAGGGTTCCGTAGTAACCTTATACCATACCATATTTAATACCACCTGTCATTTTTCGTTTGCAAAAATAACTTTGTTTTTCACAGTGTTGGTATGAATGACAAAGTTATATTTGCGGTTTTGGAAAATGTGCTATATCTCAAAAACTTTTTACTATATCTCGTTCAAACCAATTTTGGTTGAAAGTGTTTATTAAGATCTATAGCATATTTTTTTTTTATTTTTCACTCTCTTATTTCAAAAGTTAAAGGGGGGGGACACACATTTTACCACTTTGGCGGTGAATATCTTTCAAACGGTTGACTTTGAGAAAAAGTTGTCTTAGGAACCTCAATGTCATTTTTAAAGACCTATCTATAAACACCCAACACGTGTTGGTTTGAAGAAAAAAAAATTTTTCAGTTTCAGTTCCATGTATGGGGAGCCCCCCCTTAATCTTTTATTTTTCTTATTTTTGTAATAAATTCGTAAAGCGGTTAACAGAATACATCTACCTACCAAGTTTCAACTGTGTAGTCTTAATACTTTCGGAATAAAGTGGCTGTGACATACGGACAGACAGACAGACAGACAGACAGACAGACAGACATGACGAATCTATAAGGGTTCCGTTTTTTGCCATTTAGGCTACGGAACCCTAAAAATGATAGCAAAACCGATTTTACTACCGAAGCTACTGGACTATTATAGGAAATGGAAAACTTAGAAAATTATGCTGTTAGTAAAATTGATGTAACTTTCTTATTTTTAAATATCTTTGATCAATTACCTTTGGACACTAGAATAGAGGATGTTCAGAGTAATTTGATAAGTATTTCGCAGAAATCCATTCAGTCGTTTTCAGTCCAGAGCTGTTCAACGGCAACCCGGAATCGTGAAATCTTTCGACGTTTTCTCATAATTTGTTAGACCAAGTAGTGAAAATGTTATAGTGTGTTATATATTCGTAATCTACTCACAAAGCCCTTTCATTTGGTATACCACATGATATGTTTTTATTATTTCTTGGTACTGAAAACTTTATGACGTCACAGTTTCTACCCCCACCATTTTCGCGCTTGTCATCTTATATATTTGTGATCAGGGCCCTGTTTCATATAAGTTACTAATATTATTAGCTAATTTTATTAGACTCATAAAATAATTTTATTAGTTGGCATTTTTCTGTTTCATAAACTTTTCTATAACACTAATAAAAAAAGACTCTTTGATGTTACTAATATTATTAGACTACCTGGTATCTATGGTCTTTGGAGATACGTGCGAACTGTTTATCCTCTATTTAAAAACAAAACGTGTTCCGTTTCACTCTAAAATACGAAGTACTGACATTTTTTCACACAAGATTCTGTTTCTTTTTACGTACACTAAAATAACAATAAAAATAAAAATACGCAATTCCTCGCCGAGAGTGGGATGTCATTTGAAAGGCCTTTCAAAGTTCTATAAAATGCGATAAATTTCAATACCAAAATCAGGTACCTCGATTTCTCAAATTCTAACCAAAATTGTTCGTTGATTTCGTATGTAAATTCCATGACTGTATGAAGAGTTCTCCTCCTAAATATCCTCGGGCATCTCACAATAACATTATCTTCTTCACTTGACTCTGAATCACTCATTTCAAATGATTTTCCAAAAACTAATAATAAATTTATTAGACTAGAAAGGCTTATGAAAAGTAACTAATTTTATTAGCTGATAATATTAGTTTATTTTGTTTATGAAACGGTTTACTAGTAAAACAAATAATATTAGCTAATATTATTAGACGCTACGCTAATAACTCATTTTATTAGTTTCTACTTTTATGAAACAATATCTAATGATTTAAACTAATATTTTTAGTCTAATGCTCATAATATTAGACTAATATTTTATATGAAACAAGCCCCTGGGCATCAGACTGAATGCATCGATACCAAATATTCGTATTTCTGTGATGACTTGTGCGAAAACTAACCTCAAACCTTGTTTTACCGCCCTACTATTAGCGATTCCTTGCTTCGAAACCACGTCAATATCGTAATTAGTTACGACATTTGCAAAAATCGTATTCTCTATGACACGCTGATGAAACCGTGTGGTATGAACGCGACTTTAGCGTGGTTAGAACTGTCAAAAATACCACGTTTGACAATCGCGCGGAATCTTTGTGACTCGTTTGTGATTAGTGATCTTATTTAATGTTTTGTGGTTTTTGTGCGAAAATAATAAATAAATAAATAAATAAATAATGCTTGGACAATTTCACACAGCGCCATCTAGCCCCAAACTAAGCAAAGCTTGTAATATGGATGCTAGACAACTGATATACTACTTATATACTTTTTAAATATATACTTATTATACATAGTAACACCCAGACCCGTCACAGAAATTAAAATTCATCATTTCAATTTCTACCCGGCCGGGAATCGAACCCGGGACCCCTTGCGTGGTAGGTGGCATGTTGACCACTCCACCAATCATCAAAATAAACTTCTAAAAAGGTAAGTACAAATTGTTATTCATAGTAAACTAACTACATACAAGAATTGTAGTGAATAGGTATGTTAACAATCTAAGGTATCGTTATTTTTATTTTGTTCAGGTATTTTTCTGTATATCTTCATTCATTCAGTAGAAGATGATAGGTATTCATTTGTGTTTAATAAACGGGAAGTATGTTAGTAATCAAAATAGGCTTTAATCGGATTTCTATAATCTAAGTCAAAGAAAGCCATTAAAATAACCTCCATGATTTGGTAAAAACAACATGTTATGTTTGTTTTACCTAGTGCTCATGACTTGAAACCGAAGCATAAAATTATTGCATAATATACCTTTAGTATCTTGGTACAATTATCACAGTAGAATGTTTAGCTTTATAAACTTTGTTGATTACCTAATACCTATAATCTTTGTTAGCAGGATGTCAAGGGCTAAGGCAACTACGACTCAACTCGCCTATTTGGTTGAATTCATGAAGATCAACCATGATGTTGCCTCAGGGCATGGTACTGGCCTTCAAGGAAAACTTGCATTAGAGCAGCAGTGGAAGACACTATCGGAGACACTAAATGCCCTTGGAGGGCCAGTGAAAACAGTGGAGAAATGGAAACAGGTAAATACAGCTATCATCTAAACTTATGTTTGCATTATTCTTATTATTAGCAGTGTGGGACGGGAGTGTGGAACCAGGCACTCGGAGGTCTTTGGAGAAGGCCTATGTCAGCAGTGGACGCTATGTGGCTGAGATGATAATAATAATTACAATTATCTTTCAATATATCATATAATTACTTATTATGTGACATAATTATTGTATAGTATTAAAAATACAATAATTATGTGTATTTTTTGTTCCAAGAAAGGTGTATATATATGTATATATACATACAAAGTTAGTTTACCATTGAGTTTGGTAACTGTAAATTTAGGGTTATAAGGTTTTAGTCTAAGAAGTCTTACTGCGAACGTGTTGTGCGAGCAAACTACCAAAATTTATTACATTTTCAGACATGGCGTGACCTTAGAAATGGGGTAAAGAAAAAAGCTATAAAAAATAAAAAAGAGCAGAAAGGAGATGGCCCTGGAGGAACTGGCAATGGCCCCTCTCAAATAGAAAATTTTACCGCCCAAGACGAGGCAGTTATGTCCGTCATAGGACCCATAGCCATTCATGGTATGGACGGCGTACCTTTTACAGTGGTCAGTAGATAATTTTAATTTTACTAATAATAAAAATAAGTCTTAAGGGGTATTCAGATATTCAGCGATCGAAGGTATATTTTACTGTTTCACATGTATTTTGTTTATAAAAAAATTCATGCAAATGTTGAAATATCACGACGGCGTGTGCCAGAATTGTGGCTTCAATGAAATGTTTGTATACTACTTTACACAACATACTCAATAACAGCTATGGTTAATGCCAGGATGGTATATTTTAATATTCATCACAGAAGTATCTAGAAAACTGTCTTTATTTACAGCCAGCGGAGGACTCACCACGCAGAGAACAATTAGTGGTGCCAACTATATTGGAGGCATGCTCTGAAGCAGAGGTGGAACCTAGCAGTATGGTAGTAGACCATGTGCTTTTAGCACCACCTACTACTATTGCTGCTACTCCTTCATCACCGGCAGCTCTAAGACAGAGAGTAGCACCACTGTGCAGCACTACTGCTACACCTACATTGATGGCTGCTACGCCTCCGTCGCAGGCAGCTCCAAGACGAGGAGTGAGGAGTAGACGCCGCCTAACTACTCGTACTGGTATATATCAACTACTAAATTAATACTTTTTTACTTTACGGTCGGGTTGCGATCATGGAAGTTAAGCAGTAATTTTAGCCAGGCCATTCGATGGGTGACCAAAATATTAAAAAATCTTGAGTTTGTCCATGCTTTGGAAGGTGCATTAAGCTGTTGGTCCCGGCTGTTGTAAGATAGCAGTCGTCAATGCCCATAAATTTACACAGGGCGCTTTTGGTGGGTAACGGCCTGATTTACCCATGTCCCATCCAAGAAGAATTTTATTTAGTTTATCATTTGTTAACTAACTTTAACAAATGATAAAACAAATAAAAAATTTAAAATATAAGTAAAACGAATCTTTTCTTTTTATTTGTTATAGAATCATTTGACAGCCAAATCTTGGAGTATGAAAAGGAGCGGCTGGAAGTCCAAAAAAGACAAATAGCTTTAGATGAGAAGAAGTTGCAACTGCAAGAAAAAAGGCTATTAATAGAAGAGGCAAAGGTCGAGGCTTTTCAAAGGTAAGAAAGAAACTAAACATGTAACATCCACCACTTTATTAGCAATATAATAATTCATAATCTAATCTTAATTACTTAATAATCGATTTTGCCATAAAGTGGCAACTAATTGTTGACGTGCAGATGTACCGGATGTAGAAATATTACCACTAAACGGTTCCATATCCACAGAGTCATCAGTAATGTCTGCTTCATTAATTAAATTATCATGTACACATAAATTATGTAAAACTGCACATGCATTTATAATTTTAGCACATTTTGTGGGCTTATAGTGTAAGACACGATGACGTAACAGGCAACGCCACCGTGCCTTTAAAAGCCCTATGCATCGTTCAACACACACTCGTGTTTTTACATGCCTCTCTGTATAATATGCCTCAGGCGACCCCTCAACAGCATTTAATATTGGTGTCATAAGCCATGGCCGCTGAGGATAACCAGAATCTCCTAAGAGCCAACCGGCTTCTCCGCTGTTATGAAGGTTTTCTATGTAGTTGCTTAGAGCCCATGACCTCCATACAAAACTGTCATGCGCTGAACCACCATAAATTGCACATACTGCGATAATTTTCAACTCGCTGTCACAGACCTGTTAACATAAAATAAATAGTAAATTACCTAAAACAATCTTAATAAAATATATTTTAATGTTTTTTTTTATATGAAATTGTTATGTTTGTTTAAATAAAAATTAATACATACTATGCTAGCATTGATGGCATGGTAGCCTTTACGCCAAAAAAATGCAGCTTCGCTAGGATGACTTCGAGGTGCTGCAATGGCCACTAACGTTCCATCGATGCATCCCAACGTACCAGGAATGCCAAATTTTTCATAAAATCTGTAAAGCAATGATATTTTTTGTTTCAGAATTGCAACTGCCTTGGAGCGACGTAGCAGCATAATTTAAGAGAATAAAGTAATTCAACTCATTGTTTTTTTTTCTATTATAATCTTACCTAACTTTTACCCTATTTCTCTCCTCTTGAGTAGTAGGAAATTTCACAAATCTGTGTAACAACAGTTGGAGTGCTTCGACAACTTCTTCTAGGCATCTGCTAATACTGGGTTGGCTCAGAGGCATTAACCAATCTTGCCCAATTATTGTTTGGTAACTTCCAGTGCCTAGAAAACTGAGTGTGGACAATATCTAAAACAAAAATGCTTAGATAAATATAAGTATCAGAAAAAGTCGATTTTGAGATAGGTTATTGCTAATTCATTAGTATTTTATTTAAAATATAGGACCTTGAGTGCTGTAGGTATACTGGTACATCTTTGGTTTATCCGCATCTCCTCCTCCAAGAGTGAACACAAATATGTAAACAGCTCTTTAGTGACGCGGTATTGCTTGTGAAAAGCACTAGCATCCATTGCTAAAGGATCCGATCCATCACGCATAACACGTCTCATTATATTTTTTTGTTGCTGTCTCCAATGTCTAATTGCACGAGATCGCACGATAGCATACATTATAGGTACCTAGAATCAGTCTGAAACAAATTCAAAGAAATTACTTTGTTTTATATTGTAAAAATGTTTTATGATGTATATTCATTTAAAATTATATAATAATGGAAAGCATTTCATTTAAAACTGTCATAGGTAATATATTTTTCATTTCATAAATAAAAGAAATGCATGAAGCGCATGGAGCAAACATTCTCTTTGTAATTTATGCCTTTAGTGTAAGCGAGATTTTAAATTGGTTATAAGTACTTACGTTTTAATAAGTAATTTTTCGATTATTAAATAAATAATCGTTTGATAACACGGTATTGTAACTGTTTTGGCTAGTTCAAATAAAATAACCTTTAAATTTTAAATCGCCGGTCGCCCACAACCAAACCAACGACTACATAACAAACGTTCAAAAGTTTCATTTAATATTTTAAGTCAAGTGTTTGTCAATTTATTATATTTAGAGCTATTGTCATATCGTTTATTGTTTTCAATGTTTAAACAATATAAAAAACGTAAAGTCACAAATTACATAAACAAAATAAGCTTAAAAAATATTATTATCAAAGTTACTACTTATAAGATCAAATTCTCTAAACAGCATTTCTGAACGTAATTGTGACTTCTTAATGTACCAAAGACAATTTGTCTTGAACCATACAGAATAGAGAGGTCTCGATTCCTTATCGTGACATGGTATAGACAAGTCACGATATTGACGTGGTTTGCGCGCGGTACGATATAAGTGTGGAATCTAATTTGCCGTACAGAATTAGGGCCCTGTGGTTATGTTACGCTTGAGAACATTTACAATGAGTTTAAATTGACACTAGACAATAATGAGCGCTTTTCAGTGACATTTAAAAAATTAAAAATAGTAACTATTTGCCTCACTAGATGGCGTTGATGGAAAGAGAAGTGTCAAAATTCAAAATTGGCTTTTAAAAATAAATGGCCTATACCAAAGAGTAAGCACTCGCTTGCTGACATCTGCCCACCGAGACACATTTTAGGGTTACATCTGCCTGCCTACCTGAGTACTCTTCGAAGCTTAGTAAAAAAAAACACATTGACATACACATTTTTATCAACGCCATCTATTGACTCTTCAGTTTTGTCATTTAGAAAAGCCCTCATTCGCTGCAACTTTAACGGAGAATGTATAGCAAAGGTAAATTTACAGATTAAAATACATACTCGTTATGTCCCACAAGCGTTCTTAAGTTGGTCAATTCTGTTGTAAATACATTAATAGCATTGTATGACACTAAAACAATTTATTTTCAACACTTCTCTCCTAGTGTTCACAGTAAGTTCGTTGCACTGAAAAAATAGTTTATTTTCACATAGTCCACTTAACAGCACCTTGTCTTCCTCGTATCAGACCAGCTTCAATACTTTACTGACCGTCAGAAGAGCCCTATCAGGCTTTTCCCTTCGAAGATTAAACTACACTTTTGAGAGGAGTTCTTTAAAAATTATCAAGTTTCTTGTGTCAATTCAGTTTTTTGTCCACTTTATCCGTACAGTTTTTGAGTGTGTGTATGTTAGTCAGCTTGTGTGTATATATTTGTCACTCACTATGCCCCTATGGTATTGCTCTTGTAGTTCACACATAGTCACTAGAAGTTTTAAAAGAACTCACATATATATTTTATTTTCTTTAAAAACAATAAGTTTTTAGTGTTCACAGTTTTTACAAGACTTTTTCTGCACATTTACAGCACTTCGTGGTGGCATCAGACGAGCTCGAGCACTTTAATAGTTCCCTAGCGATTGGCCGCCAGTAGAGCCCTATCAGGCTTCTCTTTTCGAAGAATAAACTACACTTCTCTCCCTTTGTAGCATTAACTACACTTTTAAGAGGAGACTAAGCTCATATTTATTTATTTCTTGTGTTCACAGGTCACAGTCTTTTTTACCACTTTATTCGTACAGATTTTTAGTGTAGGCATGTGTATGTTAGTCAGTTTGTATGTATATGTGTCACTCTGTCCCGTTAGCCTATGGTATTGCTTTTGTAGTTTACACATAGTCACTAGTTCACAGCATCTCCTCATCGAGCACTTTAATCATCCCATGGCTATTGGCCGCCTATTAGGTTACTCCTTTCAAAGAATAAACTACACTTTTGAAAGAACTCACACATTATTATGTAACAAACATCAAGTATCTTGTGTTCACAGTTCTTTCTCCACTTTTCCGCATATTCAAAGCCCTTCCTTGCAATGGCATCAGACGAGCTTGAGCACTTTAATAGTCGCCTGGCTGTTGGCGGCCAGTAGCGCCCTATCAAGCTTCTTTTTTCGAAGAATTAAAATACACTTCTCTCCCTTTGTAGAATAAACTACTCTTTTGAGAGACTGAACTCAATTAATATTTCTTAAACAATCATAAGTTCACGGTCTTTTTTACCACTTTGTACAGATTTTTAATGTGTGAGTATTTATGTATATGTGTGTAACTTATTCTGCCTATGGTATTGCTATTGTAGTTCACAGCATTTTCTTCATCGAGCACTTTAATCCTCCCATGACTATTTAATTGGCTGTCAGTAGCACCCTGTTGGGCCTTTCTCTTAGAAAAATAAACTAGACTTTTAAAAGAACTCAGACACATATTAATTTAAAAATCATCAAGTATCTAGTGTTCACAGTTTTTCCCCGCACATTCCCAGCACCTTCCAGGTGTCGCATCAGACGAGCTCGAGCACCTTGATAGTCCCCTGGCTGTTGGCCGCCAGAATCGTCTTATCAGGGTCTTTCAAAGAATAAACTACACTTTTGAGAAAAGATTGAACTTAACATCAAGTTTCTTGTGTTCACAGTATTTTTTACCACTTTACTCCGTACAGATTTTTAGTGTGTATGTATGTTAGTCAGTTTGTATGTATGTGTGTCACTCACTCTGCCCCGTCAGCTATGGTATTGCTCTTGTAGTTCACACATTCGAATAATAAACTACACTTTTGAAAAAACTCAGACACACATTTACTTTATTTAACAATCATCAAGTATCTAGTGTTCACAGTCTTTCCCCGCACATTCCCAGCACCTCCCCAGTGTCGCATCAGACGAGCTCCAGCACTTTGATAGTCCCCTGGCTGTTCATCGCTAGTACAGCCCTATCAGGCCTCTCTTTTAAAGTAAACTACACGTCTCTCCCTTTGAAGAATAAAGTACAATTTTGAGAGGAGACTGAACTCACATTTATTATTATTATCTTAAACATTATGAAGTTTCTTGTATTCACAGTTCACAGTCTTTTTCACCACTTTGTCTGTACAGATTTTAGTGTGTTTGTGTATGTAAGTCAATTTGTATATATATGTATGTCAATCACTCTGCCCGTCAGCCTATGGTATTGCTCTTGTAGTTTACACATAGTTCGTATAACCCTTAGTTCATACCTTCGAATAATAAACTATACTTTTGAAAGAACTCAGACACACATTTCTTTATTTAACAATCATCAAGTTTCTAGTGTTCACAGTTTTTTCGACACTTTCCCTGCACATTCACAGCTCCTCTTCGGTGTCGCATCAGACGAGCTCGAGCACTTTAATAGTCCCCTGGCTGTTGGCCGCCAGCAGAGCCCTATCGGGCCTCTCCCGGCGCCAGCACACGGCCGACACGAAGTCCGCGGGCTCCTCGTCTCGGCGCTCCTTTTCTAGGAAGCCGCGAACTGCGTCGAATCTGGGGAGACAATGGAGAATGTCACTGGGTCTGTTTTATGCACAACGAGTGCTTGGCCTTCACCTCACCTGATGTTAAGTGACGATAGGGAAGGTGGAAGTGCACTACACCCGGAATCCTCACCACTGAGGAACTGGCTATCTTACCTCTAACTGCCGGAACACAACAATTTTTAAGGTTCCGTACCCAAAGGGTAAAAACGGGACCCTATTACTAAGACTCCGCTGTCCGTCTGTCTGTCTGTCTGTCTGTCACCAGGCTGTATCTCATGAACCATGATAGCTAGAAAGTTGAAATTTTCACAGATGATGTATTTCTGTTGTCGCTATAACAACAAATACGAAAAACACAATAAAATTAATATTTGAAGGGGGCTCCCATACAACAAACGTGATTTTTTTGCCGTTTTTGGTACGGAACCCTTCGTGCGCGAGTCCGACTCGCACTTGGCCGGTTTTCAAATTGTTGTTATGGCGTCAGATTTAGGTAAGATGGTGGTAGCCAGGCGGACTTGAAATAAGCCCTATCACCAACCAAATGACCTTTATGGCCGTGGTCAATAACTTGAAACTTTATGACTATATCTAGCAATACACATGTTTTAATTTCATTTAAATCAAGCGAGTAGTTTCGAAGTTGTAAGAGTTTAAAGGAAATGTCAAGTGCACTGAAATATGTGCTTTATTACGTATAGGGTTCACCTGTATATCCAAAGTGTTTTAGACTATACAGGGGTGTCTCAAAACTTTACCACATGGAGGGAAAGTACCTTAAATATTGAAGATATAAAATTTTACTGAAAGAAGACTTCATTTTGTTTTTAAAAATAAACAGAACTGCATTCAAAGTTTTTTTTAAATCGCAAACGATTCCATACAAATTGCTACAATTCGTAATAATTAAAATTAAAATGTTAAATTTCATGGTCTTTCTTTTGTTTAAGACGCTGTGTTACTTAAAAAAAATCCTTATAAGTAACTCCTTATGAGAGGGTTACTACCCTCTCGATTGTTATTGTAAAATTTAGTAAAAATTTTTTTTTCGTTTTTGGTGGGTTCGATTCCTGGTTAAGGCAGGCGATCTTTCAAAAATCTTTGAATGCAATTCCAATTATTTTTAAAAACAAAATGAAGTCTTCTTTCAGTAAAATTTCCCATCTTCCATATTTAAGGTACTTTCCCTCCGTGTGGCAAAGTTTTGGGACACCCTGTATAACTTTTCTGTTTTAAAAGATATCGCGAAAAATTCTTAAGTTGTTCATGTAGCATAAGCTATTGGATAAGTCACTTAACAAAAATCAATGTTATTCTTCATTCAACATTATTTTACAAACTTTTCGATACTTGTTTTGAACTTGATATGAATTTGATATGAAATAAAACACTTTTTAACGGATACTAGCGCGGTTTTATTGAATGTACTTTGGTATTTAGTTGGTATTTGGTCAGTCCCCCGTGACCACGGCAGCTGCAAAGGTGCCGAAACGTCGGGAAAAACCAAAAATCAAACCAAATACCAACTAAATACCAAAGTACATTCAATAAAACCGCGCTAGTATCCGTTAAAAAGTGTTTTATTTCATGTCTAGTGAGCGCGTAAGCTTGAGAAGTGAATATGAATTTGATAGTTTTTCGTGTTAAATCTTCATAGAAACTAGCACTGCTAATGAGAGATACCAATTACAATTATGTGTGTGTATTTTCTTGCCTATAAGCTAGCAGCGGTCTCGAAAGTCCAGAATAATACACATAGAGCGCATTATTCTCGGAGCCGCACGCGACGTAGTTGCCATCTGTGGCGAGCCCCACGAAGTTCTTCTCGTTGGCGTGGCCGCTAAAGGAGCGCACGCACCGCGGGGACTCCACGCCCCACAGCTTCAGCTGCGAGTCCGTTGAAGCGGACACTAGCGAGTGCGCGTTTAGGAACTGCACGTAGGAAACGGCTTTGCGGTGGTCGCGGAATACCTGCGGATGATTATAATAATTTAATATACATAAATAAATGTAGAGGTTGTGAAAAAATCATGAAAATACATAATAGTAATTCCTGAAAAAAAAAGTTTGCAAAAAGTATCAAGGCAACACACTAAAGTCGCATTACTCATTTCCCAGCAAAAATGTAAACAAAGAAACGTCACTGTCAAATTGACAAACTGACCCTGATAGTGACATTTTCAGATATTGAAAACCTTTGGTCACTTTTATAACTTAAACCTTTGGTCACTTAATTTGTGTGTATTTTGAGTTATAATCAATATAATGTCATCCAGGGTCATTTTAAGGTAGAATGGTAATTAGAAATTTTATCTTTATAACCTATCATATTTTTTGATGTTAAAAGTTCTTGAAACGAACTGATAAGAAAACTTTACTTAGATATTGAGTGTATGTAAACTATCAATAATACGTAGCATCATCGCCTGTTCCCCCCCCAATACCAAAAGACAAATGTTACTACTACAGCTACTACTCGTAATATTATTTTTTTATGAAATTTTATAAAATGACCAAATAGATTAGGAGGCCATAACAAGTTTGGTAACGATCGCGTAAGTGGCTGACTTTGGGTTCACAGGATGGAGAGGCACTCTCTGATGCTAAATATGTCGGTCTGTTTGCGTGAAGTGGTTGCGTTCTTTTTATATGCAGCCTGAAAAATGTGTTATCGTTACCAAAAAAAACGATAACGTAAGTGGCTGAAAATAGTACAGCTAGTAAGTACTAGTTGTACTCACGTGTATTACGGAAGGACTGAACAAAATTCGGTTGCGTTATGGAGCCACGCCAGTTCAAAGATGCTTTATTGTTACCAAAAAAAAACGATAAGGTAAATGGCTGACAATAGTACAGCAAGTAAGTACTAGTTGTACTCACGTGAACTGTGTAAGGACTGAACAAAATTCGGTTGCGTTTCGTAGGTATAAGCGATTTAAGTTACAAGGATTCAATAACTTTTTGTTTGTTTGTAATGTATAAACTCAAAAAGTACTGATCCAATTTTGATTTTTTTTTCACCTATAGAAAGCTACATTATCAACAAGTAACATAGGCTATAATTTATTTTCAAAAATATAAGAGATCCCTACAAAAATGGGCAATAATGAAACCCACGGTATCAAAAAAAATCCAATCAAAGTAACTATTTGGCATGCGCTGCGAAAAATATTGATGATACATAAAAATAATGTTACGTAGATTTATAGTTCTTATTATTACCTACAAAAAAGTATAGGAGGATATTTGTCTAACTATTATAGTTTAGTCAATATAACCGCTTTTTGTTCAAATTAGTCAATCAAAATGGGTAGAGTCCAAAGATGTATTTGTTTGGCATGTTTATGATATTTATGATGTTTATGGTTATGATAGTTTGTGATAGTTTACCAATAGAAACTCTTTCAAAAATATTCCTTTAGATATAAACATTAATATTTTATTCAATTAGTTTTAACAGTACTTTGAAATCGCTTTCGCAGCGTACGCCAAATATAAAGGCTGTACACCAAAAGTTTTTAGTGAAACAAAAACTGACAAGAGTATTATAAAACATTATTTACAACTTTTTAGAGCTCTCTTTCTTAACTCATTTAACTCATTGCGCATATACATTCACATTCAGGTTAATCAGCTTTAAAAGTATTAAGAAAACGCATCTTGCGGATAATTGAAAAATAGCCGTCTTAATTTTTCGATAGCCTCTTCTGCGGTGTTTAATTTTCGTCCATGGACCATTTTTCTCCTTTTTTTACCGCACGGAGCTAAATTAAGACTGTAGGCAGTACAGGACAATAATTGTACCCCGAAGATGTCAAAAAGATGATAATTCTATTATCTGTGCGAGCGGGAGGAGTGGGAGGATTATTATAGGATAACGATCCTAATGAAAAAGAATACCACGACTGCCGCTACTTAGGCACTCGTAACGAGGTTCCTCGAAAGCCTAAGTTAGTCAAACTTCGCAATACCACTCTAATGTTAGACTTTTCCAACATTAATCTACACCAATCAACACGACTGTATTTTTGCTGATTTCTGATTTAATGCGGTACCCATCTAAAGAAAAAACTTTTGGAACAGCCCACGTAGTTCCTTTGATAGGAAATTTTTTGATACCATGGGTTTCATTATAACCATTTTGTAGGGATCTCTAATTGTTTTGAAAATGAGATATAGCCTGTTCCTTGCTGATAATGTAGCTTTTTATAGGCGAAAACAAATTCAAAATCGGATCAGTACTTTTTGAGATTATTCATTACAAACATACAAAAAGTTAATTGTAACTTTGTAACCTTAATCGATTAAACCTACGAAACGTAACCGAATTTTGTTCAGTCCTTACAAAATTCACGTAAGTACAACTAGTGCTTACTTGCTGTACTATTGTCAGCCATTTACTTTATCGGTTTTTTTTGGTAACAATAAAGCATCTTTGAACTGGCGTGGCTCCATAATGCAACCGAATTTTGTTCAGTCCTTCCGCAATACAAGTGGGTACAACTAGTACTTACTTGCTGTACTATTGTCAGCCATTTACCTTATCGTTTTTTTTTGTAACAATAAAGCATCTTTGAACTACACCAGATTCTTCTGTGTGCTTAGATAGCGACGAAGATGACGATTGCGATGTATAATACTCTACTTTTTGGAAAGGGCATAGGTATGTAATACTATTTCTTATTATTACTAGTGGCTCCGTGAGCTGTAGACCTCGCGTTAAAAAGTAGCTCAAATTGTATGTTGTTTAAAAAATAAAAGATGTCGCCACCCCTTTTTCCCCACACACCACGACACGAGCTTTTCAAAGCACATAGTCGGTATGTACGTGCTCGTGCTGTTTGGTATATTATTTGGTAGGTATATTCACTGCTAGATGGCGCTTCTAATTTAAAGTGATTTTTGGTAAATTTCGAAAAACTGGATGGTCTAAAAAATTTTACAATATTATCGAACCTGCCCACAAAATTTCACCAGAATCGGTTGAGAAATGCGACCTGTAGAAGAAAACAGACAGAACTGGAAAACCGGACTGAAATAGGTTTTTTAACATATCTCAGCTATTTTGAAAAATTTCATATAACTGGTTTGACAAAAAAAATCTACATCATTTTTAAACCTGCTTACAAAATTTTACTAGAATCGGTTGAAAAATGCGACCTGTAGAGGAAAACAGGCAGAGCTGGAAAACGGACTGAAATCTGTTTTTTTAACATATCTCCGCTATTTTGAAAAATTTCAAAAAACTGACTCGACAAAAAAATTCTGTATAATTTTCGAACCTGTTTACAAAATTTCTCAAGAATCGGTTAAGAAATGCGACCTGTAGGCTGGAAAAGACAGCTGGACATACGAAAGAATTTTTGCCCAAGCTGAAGCAGAGACGCTTCGCTCGCACTTCGTGCTCGCTCGGTCAATTAGTCTCAATTCCTACTCCCTTTATTCCAACCTACTTCACTTATTCAAACAAGATAAAAAATTATAAAACATGGAATTAACTTCCTTTTTTTATAATTATTTATAGACTAGTGACCCACCCTCGCTTCGCTTTCTTTCGAGTCTTCGAGGGGCATTCGGTCGAGCGCAGACCGTGGAAATAAACACCAAGCAAAAATTCTAGATGGCTCTCATGGAAAAACTGCCAAACAAATACATCTTTGGACTCTACCCATTTTGATTGACTAATTTGAACAAAAAGTGGTTATATTGACTAAACTATAATAGTTAGACGTATATGCTCCTAAAATTTTTTGTAGGTAATAATGAGAACTATAAACTTACACTACATTATTTTTATGTATCATTAATAGTTTTCGCAGCGCACGCCAAATAGTTACTTTGATTGGAATTTTTTTGATACCATGGGTTTCATTTTTGCCCATTTTTGTAGGGATCTCTTATATTTTTGAAAATAAATTATAGCCTATGTTACTTGTTGATAATGTAGCTTTCTATAGATGAAAAAAAAAATCAAAATTGGATCAGTACTTTTTGAGTTTATACATTACAAACAAACAAAAAGTTAATTGTATCCTTGTAACTTAAATCGCTTATACCTACGAAACGCAACCGAATTTTGTTCAGTCCTTACACAGTTCACGTTAGTACAACTAGTACTTATTTGCTGTACTATTGTCAGCCATTTACCTTATCGTTTTTTTTTTGGTAACAATAAAGCATCTTTGAATTGGCGTAGCTCCACAACGCAACCGAATTTTGTTCAGTCCTTCCGTAATACAAGTGAGTACAACTAGTACTTACTAGCTGTACTATTTTCAGCCATTTACATTATCGTTTTTTTTTGGTAACGATAACACATTTTTCAGCCTGCATATAAAAAGAACGCAACCACTTCACGCAAACAGACTGACATATTTAGCATCAGAGAGTGCCTCTCCATCCTGTGAACCCAGAGTCAGCCACTTACGCGATCGTTACCAAATATGTCATGGCCTCCCAGAACAAAAGGTTGAAGTGTACGGTTTGCAGTTGATGTGTGCACAGCATCATAAAAATGTTTTCTACTATAAAACTGTTATTATGAAATATTAAATTATAATACTGTTTTTGCCGCAAAATTTATGATTCAGAATATTTATCTAATTTATTTTTATTAGGTTTTATATGAAAAAACATGTAAGTGTGTTTATTTCTTGACTTAGCAATATACTATTTCTTTTTGTGTTGTTTTGTTCTGGCAACACCTTTGTTTACATTTTTGCTGGGAAATGAGTAATGCGACTTTAGGGTTGACCTACATCTATAAACATTGAATCGATTTTTTCACGTTTTGTTCCTTTTCTGTCACTCAGGAAAGTTAATTAAAGCGAGAAAAATAGCGTACACACAGCTTTCCTTCCGGATCATAAGGTCTTAAACACATGAATGTCAAAATGACAAATTACCAAAAAACACCTAATCCCAAAATGTCTGAAATCCAAAATTACTGAAATCTGTAATACCTGAATTGCAAAATGTCACACAAAATGAGTTCAATCAAGTTCGGAATACGGCATCGAGTTTTTGTCTTGTCTTAAATTTTTTTTGTTAATTATGACATTTGTTGCTGTTATGATAATTAGCCAGATAAGATCAAGAATACGAAATATATTCGGTTATAAAAACTCGTTGTTCAATAGGGCCAGTAAAAAAAAATATTATGAAGAGCCACTACAAGAATTCCCATAAGTTATTGCTTTCTCCAAGGCAAATTAAGAATTAGGCAAAAGTAGTAAGGGGACGTAATGATATTAGGCATAAATGAACCGGAGGGATAGCTTTTGATACCGCGCGCAATAACGCTATAATTTATTTATACATTTCTCACTCTAGCAAATGACGATCATGACTTGAGCGAAAAAAGAAAAGAGCATAAAAATACGACTCCGCAAAATACAAAGTGTCCCTATCTATTTATTCACATTTTCACGCAAAAAGAACTGTACCAATTTCGACGAATTTTGGTACAGAGGCAGATTAGGCCTTGAAAAGAAAATGGGCTAGTTTTAACATCCTTGAATTAAAGAATCCATAATGAAGTAGTGGTACAGAATATACCTATATAATAGTACTAACTAAGCGTACAGAACCGCAAGGACAATCAAATAATAAGCTACTCTCGCTGCACGGCAATAAAGTACAATTTCAAATAGCACAGCGCTGCGTGCCTACTACTGGGCCGCACACATCGCGATAACGGACGATAAACTTCGTCTTCGGTCTACGGCGAATTTTCGTGGCCACATAATGCGCGTTGTAAAGTTTATCGCGATGTACTCGAGCGATGTACAAAAGCAAAATGGACGCCGCGGTTGCTCTGTATTTAATAAGAGCATAATTATAATTATTTTTTACATTTATGTCATCTAAAAAACAAATTACACATATGCTGCAAAAAAGAAAAACTTAAATTATACAAATCAAATACAGTATCAACTACTACAAACTGCAAAAAATTCCAAGAGAAAAACAACACTAACAGTTGCGATAAGTAGATACTAAAAGTGTTATTCAGAATCTGAAATATTAAAATCAATCAGATTTCGATCAGCATTTCACAACAACACGGCCGCTAGGCACGATGGGTAAGGGCAAGGTAAGGGCCGACTGAAGTGAGGCCGCGCAAGCGAAGTTCATCGCGATAAAACCCTTTGATCTGCGAGAGTTTACTGACAGCGGAGCGATGTGCTTGAAACTTCGCCCGAAGTGCCGAAGTATTCGCGAATATTTGGCTACATACATCGCGATAACCCGAATATTCGCGTTATCGCGATGAGTGAGGCCTAGGCATAACCGCCCCCGAAGCGCTTCTCTTTCTGTCGCGTAGCTCTGTCTCACCCGACACGCGACACCCCTCGTGCGCTGGCTCGACTGAGTCAGCCGCGAGCAGTAGGATAATATACAAGGGGTAATATTTAATCGGGTAACAATAAATTCTCATTTTAGGTTTCAAAAATACCGAATATAGCGTGCTTAAATACTAAGTGGGCGACGGACCGAGGGCGACTACAGATATTGAAAATGGGTGACTTTATAATACAAATAGAGTAACCAGTTATTCAAAACGGGCGACCAAATTACTATTTGGGCGACAACCTTAGGGCTCACAAAACATTTAAAATTTAGCATATATTTTATTTAAAAAAGGTGACTATTATCCTAATCGAGATGACAAAAAATAAACAAAGAAATATACGAGAAAGCAACCTAATAAAAAGGTGTTAGAAATACCATGTTGGGCAGCTTAAATAAGTTATATAGTTACTTACTTGGTATAATAGTTGCCCACTCAGTATTCTTGTCACCTATTTAGATTTTTCACTGCTAACTTAAATTATTTATCACTCACATGTAGTCACCTGTTTAAAGTATTTTCTTTTCCAAATCACTGTTGGTCGCCCGTTTAGTTATTTTGTCATCCAAAAAATAAACTGCTGCCGGGTTTAGTATTTAAGTATCCCATTAACAGTCGCCTTTAATTATTTCCAGTCACCCAATGGGGAATGTCCGAAAAAAATCAAATTGGCTGAATATTTTTTTATAGGTAGAAATAAGCTCCCTTAGTAATAGAAAAAAAATTCAAACCTTTCTGCTGCTTGAATAAATTTTAAAAAATTAAAGTGTCTTCGACTTCACAAATATAGGAAAGTAACAGCAGAATAGAGATTGTACCTTTGCCATCATCTGCCACAACCACAACATGGTATTAAAAAAAAAACAACCAAAATGTTTTTTTTATTCTTGTTGTCATAGTGGCAGGTGTTGGCAAAGGTATAATCTCCATTCTGTTGTTACTTTCCAACATTTATGTCGAATAGACTTTAAATTCTTTTTATTTTTTCACACAACCGAAAATTCTGATTTTTTTTCTATTACTAAGGGAGCTTATTCCTACCTATGAAAAACTATTCAGCCAATTTGATTTTTTCGGATGTTCCCCATTAATTAATTCCCATATACAAGTTATGCGGGCAAAAGTTAGAGTGTATGTTACCTGTAACGGATGCCTTGGCGCTCGCAGGTCGTAGTAGTGCACGCAGTGGTCCGCCGAGCCGAACGCCAGGTGGCACGACGAGCGCGGGTTGAATCTGACATACATACATTATTATTAGCCTTCGAGCACAGAACAGATATAAGTACTACTGTACAGAAAGGACACTCTCCGCCCTTTCCCAGAATCAATTACCTCACCCCACCCCGCGAGTTCGTATGCCGAATCGTATGCTCGTTTAGTCATGTTTGTCAACTGTCAACTTATTTTGATATTCAAAGCCATGCGTCGTAACTTTATTTACCAAAAAGTTCGAATTATGAATTGAACGCCGCTCATACAGTACAAACTGCGCGGTAGCCCTAGACTAACACACACAGTTGCACGTGTACAAAAACGTCATGTGACGTCATCTGTTTATAATGGCGCGGTTGTATGGAGTGTCCGGGGTGTGCTTCGAGCAAGAATACTTTAGATGTCAGTTCAGTCTCAAAAGCAGAACAGAAAATAAATTAAAAAAGAACCCGGTCAAGAGCGAGTCGGACTCGCACACCGAGGGTTCCGTACCATCATAATTACACCATTAAACCACACTGCAGAGTAGAATAATAAAATTAGTAATGCAGTTTTAGGTCAGCGCCATCTCTTGACCGATAGTGGAACTAATGTTAACTTTTTAGAAATTTGATAATTTCTAAAAAAGTGTGCTAAAGTGATACATCGTTTTAACTTTCCTGTAATCTTTATATAAGGTGGTACCGTTTTAACTGTGAAAACTTTATGGGGTTGTCAGGTGACGTGTTTAGAACACAATAAAAATAATAAAAAAATTCAGAAAATTATTTTGTTTATTTTTTATTTTTATATTTTTTTTTATTATAATTATTATCGTCGTCGATTCTTCCGATATTGAAACTAAACAATCACAAAATAATAATTAATACAACAAAATAACTGATTACTATGATATTCCCTTGTTTTACTCACGCATTATGCGATCCATACGCGGCCGGCCGGCGCGGCGCGCTGCGCTGGCTGACAAACAGCTGACGATGTTGTACCACTGTACCATAGTAGAACCAAATACCAATTTGGTTCTACTATGACTGTACCTAACTACGCTACGCACACGTACCTAAAATTGGCTTTCCTACAAACGAATGTTGTTGCCTACGCTTTTTAAGGTATCACTAAGTTCGATGACCTTTGATAAACTCGAACTTAATTAATTGTAAAAAAACGTGAGTAATTAAGTACCTAATAACCTCTGTTACTTCAAATTGGTAAGTGTATGAAATAAAACACTTTTTAACGGATACTAGCGCGGTTTTATTGAATGTACTTTGGTATTTAGTTGGTATTTGGTTTGATTTTTGGTTTTTCCCGACGTTTCGGCACCTTTGCAGCTGCCGTGGTCACGGGGGACTGAAGCTACCCGTGAGCCTACCCTCAAGCGATGAATTTTTTTATACGTTCAGAAATTAAAATTTAACAAAATTTTTAATTATTTTATGTTGATTTATAATTTAATTTTATGAATTATTTAATGCTAAAAAGAGAGAGAAATCTACTGAAACTACCACCATTTCATAAAATTGGGAGGCCCCTCCAAGAAAGAAATGGCGAAAGAAAACTTGGAGAGGGAGCCGACCTCCGTCTTTTGTATTAATTTATTTATTTGCAAAAGGAACTAACCGTATCATTAGATCTTACAGTGTGTGTGAGGGGCTTTAGCTTGTGAATGATGGGGGTCCCAAGCTGGTGGAATTTTCCAACCATCATCTCTATTGAAATTAGGATATTTATTTATTTCGATAGCCTCGCGGAGCATTCTAGGGATAAATCTACGTTCCCTAGCAAGGATTTGGGGTTTGTCAAATCTAATATAATGGTTGGGCCCCTCAAAGGCGTGTTCACTCACTGCAGACTTGTTATCGCGCCTATGTTTCATGTCAGCTACATGCTCTTTGACGCGGGTCCCTATGCTTCTCTTTGTTTGCCCGATGTAGGAGAGTCCACAGTCACAATCTAGTTTGTAGACGCCTGCAGCTTGAAGGGGGATATTACACTTGACAGGTCGTAAGAATTGGTTGATCTTCTTCGGCGGCTTGAAGTAAGTTTTGATTGACGCTCGCTTCAGAATGTTTCCAATCTTGTCAGTGACACCCTTCAAGTATGGTAGGATGGCAGGTTGACGCTCTACTGTGGCTGGTTTGGCGCGTTTTCTGTGATTGAGGTGTGGTACTTGCAACTTGTTGTTACGCAGTACTTGTTGGACGTGCTGAAGCTCAGCAGTCAGGTGTTGTTTGTCACAGATTCCGCGGGCTCTCTGAAACAAAGATTTCCCTACGGTAGCTAACTGTATAGGATGATGGTGAGAGTCACCATTAAGGTATCTGTCTGTATGGGTTGCTTTACGATACACTGTGTGGCTCAAGGTTTGGTTCGGATTCCTGATAATGAGAATGTCTAGGAAAGCTAGTTTATTGTCTGCCTCTAACTCCATAGTAAATTGTATGTTGGGGTTTATGGAGTTAAGATGGTTAAGAAATGCAGGGACACTGTCTCTAGGTAGTATTGTGAAAGTGTCATCTACGTACCGTTTGTAGAACCGGGGAGTCACTGGTGCTGTGGCTAGTGCTTTCTCCTCAAAATCCTCCATGAAAATGTCAGCAACAATGGGGGATACAGGAGAGCCCATTGCTACGCCGTCCACTTGCACGTAGAACTCCTCGTTCCATAACAGATAGCCAGATGTTAGGCATAATTCTAGTAGTTCTGCATATTCAATTGGAGGGGCCTCCCAATTTTATGAAATGGTGGTAGTTTCAGTAGATTTCTCTCTCTTTTTAGCATTAAATAATTCATAAAATTAAATTATAAATCAACATAAAATAATTAAAAATTTTGTTAAATTTTAATTTCTGAACGTATAAAAAAATTCATCGCTTGAGGGTAGGCTCACGGGTAGCTTCAGTCCCCCGTGACCACGGCAGCTGCAAAGGTGCCGAAACGTCGGGAAAAACCAAAAATCAAACCAAATACCAACTAAATACCAAAGTACATTCAATAAAACCGCGCTAGTATCCGTTAAAAAGTGTTTTATTTCATGTCTAGTGAGCGCGTAAGCTTGAGAAATTGGTAAGTGTACTTACATGACCCCAAACAGCTGGTTGATTTTGTTTACACTGCACATCGAAAATGACACTGCACACTACACAAGAAGGTGATAAGACTGATAAGCTTCCCATCACACTTGACAGGCTTTGGACTTTCAAACTAATGTAGGTACTCAATAAAAACAGTCAATCTTTTACATAAAATAACTAAAATAGGTTAGGTACTGTTAGAGTTGATTATAAATCATACACCATGTTAGCAGAAGTAATATTTTATTTCACTACCAGTTCAGACGATAGATCGAACAAAAGTGAACACAATTTATAAAAACCAACGCTTTTATAAGCTTTACCATAACTATCATCGAATTGTCCATAGACTTGCAACTGTCAAGCATAAACGCACGTGGAGCATAGACTTAAACCGGAAACACACCATTGTGCCGTGCCGCGTCGCGCCACGGCACGTCAATCAATCTGTCAGTCTTTGCTCCACTTTTCACAGACTAGCATTAAACGTCAGAAGGATGTTTTGTCTGTGAGTGATTGCCGACAACTGCATGGACTATGGCAACACTAATACACTGTCAAGTAATATCAAGTTGACATGTGACACTCAAGAAGAAAACAGCCCACAAATATTAGGATTGAAAAACAATTGATTTACAAAACCTTAATTACTAACAGTCGGCCTTTCCTGACAAATTATTATTACGACCTCGTAATATCAGACGTTTGTAAATTCCATGCATTAATGATATTGAAATTATAAAAACAAATATAAACTCATTTAAGTTAAAGGTAAGACATTTTTCTTTTCATCACAATTATTATTCACGATCAAATTTCTGTCATTGTATGTCATAGATTCGGCCGTCCTGATAAACAATTACGTCCTCGTAATTTTAATAGCATCTATGTAGAAAAACTAAAATACAATATTACAAGAACAAAGTATTGATCTTTTGTAGGGAATTAATTATTCATGTATTTTTAATAATTACTAGCTGACCCAACAGACGTTGTCCTGTCTCAGTTATGATTTATGAATATTTAATTCAAATTTTAAACGACTTTCAGTTTTTTTTTTTGCAGCCCGCATTCTGTCAATTCGATGTCAAACGTCATAAGGTTACATAAAAAAAAAGTTTATAGTCCCAATTTAATTTTATATGGTGGTTAAGTATTCTTAAATTTTCTTATTTTTCGCGCAATTTTTTTTTTTTTCATAAGAACCTTCTCTTGATAATAACAAACACAACAAAAAAAAAGAATTAGCGAAATCGGTTCAGCTGATCTCGAGATTTGTGCTTAGCAAGACATTCAGCTATTCATTTTATATTATAGATTAGTTATAGTCTTATTAAGTAAGATGGCTTTCAACTTTTTTTTTTTCACCGAACATGGGTATTAAGGTGATTACAAATATGTGAAAAACTCGCTTAGACCTCTATTAATTAACCACTGGACACACCAGGGTGGATTGAAGCTACTGGACACACCAAAGCAGCTTTTTTTTTTATACTGCTGGACACACCAAAGCAGTTAACGCATTTATAACCATTTTTATTATAATTATTTTTTTTATTTATTAAGGAAAGAAACGGTCATACATAATACAATAACTTTGCAATGTTAAATGGATCAAAAAAAAGACCATTAAAGTTCCATTAAAGTATACAAAGAAAAAAAAAGTTGTTAAATAGCAGCAAAACTTCTATCAATAATCAATCCACGGCGAAATAAATCACACTTAAGGTGTGTTATAAATATATATTAAAGTGTTAATAGTAATAAGTAATAGTAGGTAGGAAATTAACACATAACAACATTATAGGCATTTAAATTGTTTGTTTACAAACAGATCTTCCGAAAAGATGGTAATAATGGTACAGACAACGGCACGCTAAGGTTGTTAAGCCACCACAACAGGGTAATAAGTTCCAAACAATATTCAACTATAATATAATGCCAAGATATTAATTCAAAAACAATTTGCATTTTTTATCAGTTCTGTGCTGCTAGCCGCACATAACTTAATCATAAAAAGAAAGTAGATAAGGAATTATGGCTGGTAACAACAAATGCCAAATAATTATTGGTTGGTTTGACTCGGATTTAGCTGTCAATTTAACCATAACCACATTTGAACTATATTTAACCACTGGACACACCAGGGTGGATTGAAGCTACTGGGCAAACCAAAGCAGCTTTTTATACTGCTGGACACACCAAAGCAGTTAACGCATTTATAACCATACTTAACCACCGGACACACCAGAGTGGATTGAAGCTACTGGACACACCAAAGTAGCACTCATATGAAGCAAAAGCAGCAATAATGCTTCTAATATTAGAATAACTGTAAGTTTTTATTAATTAGTGTTTAGTATAATGTACAGAGAATTCATGTATATATTGTGATACGAGCTATATATAGTATAATGATATTGCATTACTCTTATTTATATCAAATAGATAATCCGCGAATAAATCTTATATTCCTGTAATAAAATATTATATTCTTAATAAAAACAACAATTTATGATTATATTTTAGAATCAATCTAATTCAACTAAGTGATTACTAAGTATCCAGATTTTCTTTTATATTGTTACAATTAAGTATCACACAGAACTATGATATTTTTTTATAATTAACTATTGTGTTTAGTTTTATTGAAAATCATTAGATTACTTATCAGTATATTACTATGATTTATATATATTTTTTGTATAATTGTATAATACCATAATATTGAGTAAAGATAATATTGAGATAATTACCAGAATTATGTAAATAAACCGCTAGTCTATTTCCTATTATAAATATTTTAGTATCTTTCTTATTTTAGGCTTGGGCTCGTTATTCATGGAAATGAAGTGCATTTGTTGGTTACTGGGTTAATGTCAAAATCTAGATTTAAATCTATAAACTAGTCTGAAGCTTAGTTTTTGTGTAGTACTTTTTAATGTGGTGTTGATGTAATCTTATTAACTCAGCAGCAAGCTGACTTTGGAATGTCAAATTATCAAATTTTTAGGAATATTATAACTATTATCGTCAAATCAGTCCAGTAATAAAATATCGTAAGTATTCTTCCGTTCTTAAAGGATGCATCTTGATAATCATCTTAATTAATCTTGACAATGAAGCACGTTTACAATAGAGTAAAAATGTTTGTAAAACGCCATGGAATTGAATTAAATTATATAAGCAACCAGATTGGAATAAATAATTGCATAAAAATAAAGATAAACAATAAAATTATTACAAATCCCATTGACATTTGCATTTTTTTAGTATAATATTACAAATTAATCACCTTATGCTAACATGACAGTCATATCAAAATAATTTAAAATCTGTCAAAAATATAAAACCATGTTGGACGCAAGCTTGTATCTTTTTAGATCCGGCCGACGAAATACTTAAAATTATAAGATCACTCAATAACACATCATCGGTCAGGTTGATAAAATACCCACAAAATTTACTTATTAAGTATTGTTCACTAACTCAATCTGACATTAGTCAACCTATCAATGACTAAAGCCATATTCTCGGAAGCCCTTAAATATCAATAATGAAATGGATGAGATGGACTATTACAGACTCATTGCTATAATTTCTGTACTAGCTATTTTTTAAAAGGCAACGCATAACATTATTTATAAGTTTCTAGAAAAATTTAATCTACTGTCTAAAGATCAAAATTGCTTTTGGGAAAGCAAGTCAGCTTTCTTAGCAGCTTTTTATTTAACAAAAATGTTATTGAGAGCACTTTCAAGAATATTGATGCAATAATGTATATTTTTCGACATTAACAAAGCTTTTGGCTTTGTCTCACATGATAAATTGTGAGAAATCGCTAAAACGGCCACAAAAATCCTTCATAATCGTTTTCAATGTATTGAAATTAATCACATCAATTAAAATAAGAAATAAGTTTCAGTAAAATATCACTTGTTAGAAAGAATGTAGGTAGTTGTTCCACAAGGAACTAAACTAACTAAGGCCACTATTATTTATAATTAACGACCTACTTCATGTGTCTACTCACTCATCAGTGTAATTTATTCTCTGACGATAAAATTTGTAGTAATACCAAAGAATGGCCAAAAATAAATAAATAAAATATGAACATTAAAAAAATATACGTTTTTATAATAGAGATCCTATGGACCATGTTCTGACAATACTTCATAATAATGAGCTCGTACTGGAATTGTAATAAAAAAAAATAAAAACGTGTCAAGGAAAATATGCGCTAAAATAAATAGATTTGCTTATGTGTTGTAAGACTAACGATTCAAATAAACCAAAAGTCCTCTTTGATGGCATATCATGACAACGTAGCTTGAAATAAGCTTCAAATCTTAAATACGGTTTACTTTACTATTTTGGGGTCTTATAACTTAAACAAAACATTTATGTATATCCAATTATAATGTTCAAAGCAATATGTAACGTTCCACCTATGACGTCGTGTAAGCAAACCTAAACCTATTTACTCTTCCTTCATTATAAATCTTCGAGTGCTGCATATTCGTCAAAACCCATCTATATTTAATTGTGCTTAGGGATACATTTTATATGATGAGAAGTATTATGCATCATTAAAAAAATACTATTATTACCCAGAATGCGGACCGTCCTCTAAAAGGAACTGTTACATAAGATGTGTTAGGATCATTAATAAATTGCTACATTCCTTACTTAACTTACACATGTACTGACCATATATAGACAAAAACTGTTTGAATGGCCTAAAACAAAATATTTTTACTTATTTGAAAAATATTTTACATGTGTAAGTTGTTTTTCTAATTGTACATCTAATATTAACTAATATTAATTTTGATATTAACACTATTAAGTTGGTTTTTTTTTTTGATTCACATGACCTATATTGGCAAAATAGATGGACTACGAATGTAACAACTGAATTGTATACACGACAGCACCATAAGTTGATGTGCCGTTGACTGTACTCTATTTTCGATGAATCAATTTCATTTTCAATCAAATATTATACATTTTCAGGGTTCACTTGTTTTTTTTTGGGGTAAATAAGAATCGATTGCCGCGTCGGTAAGATAATTCAATAAAACACGTGTATCCTTACAACCTGCCCCATGAGACCCCTGCCTCAACCAATGGGTAATGTATAAATTACAAAAACCACGAATGTCATTAACCACACAAGATTAACCTAACGCCGCCGCCAGCTTCTTACAATAAAAGTCTATTACCCACTCAGCACGGTACGCAGTTATCTAGGAGACACGAATAGAATAGTCTTGAAGACGTTTCTTCCACTCGTCCCACGTCATGTCTGATGTCTTGTTGGTGTCCAAACCACGAACGCGTTGCTTTCCAGGCCACCCGGGTCGTGTAGTGGTAGGTGGGTGTTTTCTCATCCCAGCCGTAGATCTTCGCCAATGACTCCAATCGATGCAAACATGCGTGAACAGACAATTGCATTAGAATTTCCTACGAATTCAGGCACGTGTTCAGGTTTTCCGAGAAATCATAAATTACTTATATTATTTCTCAAATTATGTAACAAATATGTATTTAAGGGTTCATGATACGAAAACATGGTTTGCGCGGGCCATATTTTTTTTTATATAGAAAACGTAAAGTTGTAGCTACAAAAAAAAAACAAATGCGACAAGCTAAAGAGTTTATCTAGTAGCTACAAGTATTACATTGCATATAAACCTAACAGATGATGTAAATGTATTGAACTCTACATCAAAATACACTTTAACGTACTGTGAATTTGCTCAAATAACTTTTTTCTTCAAGAAAGATAATTGTAATAATGTTAAAAAAAAGGAAAAACGTGTAGAAGTGAGGTTATTTTCCATACTGTTCATATGTAAAGAAAAAGATAGAGACAAATGTTTCCGCATAACTGAGCCTTAAATCTGCTTGTCTAACAACAGGGTTGTGAGTTGTGACTTGCACTGGTATTAATTGGGTGAGATAAATTGATCAGTGATAAAATAAGGTGGGTAGACTCACTTAAATTTGCTGATTTTGCACGGCAGGCACGTTAATTTCAACAGAAGGTTGTGGTTTTAAGGCGGAAACATTGATTGGTAAAATTATTAATATCAGTGGACGTACCTGGCATAATACATTCCTCATTGGAGACTTGGGGCGCTGGATGTTGCTGTGGCTGTTGTCGGATAATTTGTTCCAGCAATGGGTCTAGCCGCACAATTCGGTCGGTATTATTATCGGTCGCCTCGGAGCTCCCTTCGGTTCTTCATCGTCTCTCGAAGTAGGATGCCGTATGCGTCGATTGTTCAACGTGACACGTGGTAAAAAAAAACGCGCACTTCTGAATTGTTAGAGTTGATTATAAATCATACACCATGTTAGCAGAAGTAATATTTTATTTCACTACCAGTTCAGACGATAGATCGAACAAAAGTGAACACAATTTATAAAAACCAACGCTTTTATAAGCTTTACCATAACTATCATCGAATTGTCCATAGACTTGCAACTGTCAAGCATAAACGCACGTGGAGCATAGACTTAAACCGGAAACACACCATTGTGCCGTGCCGCGTCGCGCCACGGCACGTCAATCAATCTGTCAGTCTTTGCTCCACTTTTCACAGACTAGCATTAAACGTCAGAAGGATGTTTTGTCTGTGAGTGATTGCCGACAACTGCATGGACTATGGCAACACTAATACACTGTCAAGTAATATCAAGTTGACATGTGACACTCAAGAAGAAAACAGCCCACAAATATTAGGATTGAAAAACAATTGATTTACAAAACCTTAATTACTAACAGTACCTACCTACTTAGTATTATTTTATTATTACCTACATTCATTTGGCGTGTTTAAAAGTCCATCACCTATTAACAAGTTCTATTCACAAGTCCTATTTACACTTTAAAAAAACTATCTGCAGAACTGCTACACTACACCCGATCACCACCTCTCTCAATGCACAATAGGATTAGTACGCAGTAGGATTTGTATATCGAGGCATAGCTAACACTACGCAAACCAAACACAACACAACACGACGAGAAAACACACGGAAACAGACTGCAGAGCAGAAAAAATAAGAAGTGCATGCTGCGTGCGCGGTGTGGTCCAACCAAGAGAGAGAGAGAGAGAGAGACGGCAGGCGGGCGGCGGAGGGTTTTGTTTTAGTTTAAAGGTGACTCTACACACTTCACGGAATCTCAACTCCTAAAAATAGTTTGTGGACTTCTTTTCGCATACATTACTTAAGCAATTTTAAATTATTATACTTTACTATCATTGCCATAAAACTACAAAATCGAGTCATCAAAACCATCATTTAATCACAAAAAAGGCAGGAGGTGTGGTTGTGAACTTTAAACGTACCTAATCGAATGATTCTTTTTCTTTACATTGTTAATAGCCATTAAAAAGTTAAAGTGAAATGGGAGATAGATAGTGACAGATAACATTTATTTACAATTACAATAACATCCTATTTGAGTCATATGTTTTTTCTTTTGTTTTGTAAACAGTTTTATAACTTTAAAAAATCCCAACAACAATAAAAAGGATGCCCTTGCCCTAGGTACTTAACCTAATAAAATAAATTAACGAGCCTGAAGCTAGCGATTTAACAATTTACTTACCTACTCATCAAAAATCAATATCACAAAAACGAAACGTCTGTAGCACATTTTATCGGTAACTTTTTGGCGCTTTCTTTGTAGATGCGCCGACGACGCGGCATGTACGCGGCACCTGAAAGACGCGTGCCGTACCCGTACGGCCGCGGCGCGGGGCGGCACGGGCGGGGGGCAGCAAAGGGCGCCCCGCCATCTCGCCCGCCGCCCGCCGCCCCCGCCACAGACAGATTTTGATTTGAGTTGGTGACCTGTCGCACGCGCCGGAGGACGCTTTGTCGTGATATTTCACGCATTTTGCCGATCTTTTAATGTCATGTCACAGAATAATAATAGGTACGTGTTTAGGTACACAAAAGCATGGACACGAAGTCTATGAAATGTCGTAACTCGTAACACATAACGTGATGTGATGTGTGAGTGTATTGTACCTACCTACATTATGAATTAGTGTGATAGTTGTCATTAAATTTACGAGTTACGAGTAGGTATTTAGTCTTTCTGTGTGATTATCTTGCATCGATTCTTTTGTGGACAAGTAAAAGGATTTCGAGTACAGACACACTGACAGGTCATGTAATAATGGACATCAATGAACTTTAAAGAGTTTGAGTGCATTGTGATTGTGATGTAATAGTGAAAAGAGTCGGATACGATGTGTGAAGAGAGACCCATTAGAACTGAATACGTTAGTAAGTAATTTACTAAACACATCATAGGATAAACACCTTAAATTTATGTTATCAAAGGTCATTGAACTTACTTGTTAGACTAGAAATGTAATGGAAAGCGGGATCATGTAATTACAATTACTAATTTAAAGCGACCGTTCATAATACCCACCTAACATACACTTACTTTAATAAAGATGAGTTTATCAAAGGTCATCGAACTTATTGATAGGTACCTTAAAAGCGTAGGTAACATTAATTTGCTAGGAAAGCCATGTATTAAGTAGGTAGTAGAATCAATAGCATATTTCGAAAATTCTAAGGCGTAATACGTACGCGTACGTACGGATACGTGTCATCAGCTGCTTGGGTTCATGACCGCGTGCGGTTCGCGCGTGGATGGCATTATGTGTTGGTAAAACAAGAGAACACCATAGTTATTCGATTATTGTTGTATTTATTGTTATTTTGTGGTCATTTAGGTTAAATATCGGAAGAATCGACGACGATAATAATTATAATAAAAAATTAAAAAAAAAATAATAATAATAATAATAATTTTCAGATTTTTTTTATTATTTTTATTGTGTTCTAAACACATCACCTGACTACCCCTTAAAGTTTTCACAGTTAAAACGGTACCACCTTATATAAACTGCTATCACATAGAATTATTTCAGATTTTTTTCTTTGCAAACTTCGAGATAAGGGGGGAACGGTATATTTTTTTACATTTTTCATTATAAATCTAAAACTATGCGGCCCAAAACAAAAAGAAAAAATGATTGAAAACGTGCAAACGGCGCTTTTTCATGCCCACATGGCCTAATAGCTCCACTTCAAATTTTTAAGACCCCTTTTCAGTCCCTGTGGTAAAAAAGATAATTATTTTTTTATTTATTTCTTATTTTTTTTTATTAATTATTTTAACAATCAAATAAAACTTATGTGTAAATAATAGCCCCGCAAAACTGTTTACACAGTTTGACTGCAGGATCGGTGTGTCTCGAGTTTAAATGTGTACTTACATACATAGGCTGAGCATGTTTCACAGTTTTAGATGAAGTTTTAGTCGAAATAAATAGGTTCTTAACGAGTAATTTCATATGAATTCTACACTTAATTTCAGATTTAAACAGATTTTAGTGTCGAATCGTAGATTATGAAACAGGTAATTACTTCTAAATTATTACAACTCATTAGTCTATGTAGCCTCTAATGTATCAAAGAGATGTTGCTGTAACATTTTTTTAATTTTTTTTTTATTTGGTTCCCGTCGTAAATCGTCGGGCAAACCATTCAGTAAGTATGGTAATCGTTTTTTTTAAGATCCTTTCTCCATAGTAGTTCTTAACACTGGGAACCTTTAGTTTGCCCGCCGATACAGAGCGGGTTCCATGATTGTGATCGATCAATGATAGGTTATGTTCCTGAGTGTTATGATTATTTTAGGCCAGGAGGTACTTATGTTTTAACCTAATTGGTAGTATTTTACAAATTTTAAACAATTTAAAGTAATCTCCCTTGCATTTAGCTTTAGTTTTTTTACTGACAAGTAGTTTAATAAATCTAATTTGCATAGCTTCTAATTTGTCAATATATGTTTTGAATGTTAGACCATATATATCAAGAGCATAACCCAGAATCGAATCAATAAGTGCAAAGTATAAACATTTCAGTGTGGAACTTGGAACTCTAAAACTCAAATGATAAAATTTACCCAAAAGTATTCTTAACTTACTACTGTTAGTAATTAAGGTTTTGTAAATCAATGGTTTTTCAATCCTAATATTTGTGGGCTGTTTTCTTCTTGAGTGTCACATGTCAACTTGATATTACTTGACAGTGTATTAGTGTTGCCATAGTCCATGCAGTTGTCGGCAATCACTCACAGACAAAATATCCTTCTGACGTTTAATGCTAGTCTGTGAAAAGTGGAGCAAAGACTGACAGATTGATTGACGTGCCGTGGCGCGACGCGGCACGGCACAATGGTGTGTTTCTGGTTTAAGTCTATGCTCCACGTGCGTTTATGCTTGACAGTTGCAAGTCTATGGACAATTCGATGATAGTTATGGTAAAGCGTATAAAAGCGTTGGTTTTTGTAAATTGTACCACTTTTGCTCGAGCTGTCGTCTGAACTGGTCGTGAAATAAAATATTACTTCTGTCAACATGGTGTATGATTTATAATCAACCCTAACAATTCAGAAGTGCGCGTTTTTTTTTTACCACGTGTCACGTTGAACAATCAACGCACACGGCATCCTACTTCGAGAGACGATGACGAAGAACCGAAGAGAGAGCTCCGAGGCGACTGATAATAATACCGACCGAATTATGCGGCTGGACCCACTACTGGAACAAATTATCAGACTACAGCCACAGCAACGTCCAGCGCCCCAAGTCTCGAATGAGGAATGTATTATGCCAGGTACGTCCACTGATATTACCAATTTTACCAATCAATGTTTCCGCCTTAAAACCACAACCTTTTGTTGAAATTAAGGTGCCTGCCGTGCAAAATCAACAACTTTAAGCGAGTCTACCTCCTACCCACCTTATTCTATCACTGATCAATTTATCTCAACCAGTTAATACCAATGCAAGTCACAACCCTGTTGTGAGACAAGCAGATTTAAGGCTCAGTTATGCGGAAACATTTGTCTCTATCTTTTTCTTTACATATGAACAGTATGAAAAATAACCTCACTTCTACACTTTTTATGTTTTTCCTTTTTTTTATCATTATTACAATTATCTTTCTTGAAGAAAAAAGTTATTTGAGTAAATTCACAGTACGTTAAAGTGTATTTTGATGTAGAGTTCAATACATTTACGCCAAAAATATGATGCGTTTTTCATGATATTCTGATTTTTTTTCTCATACAATCATCTGTTAGGTTTATATATAATACTTGTAGCTACTAGATAAACTCTTTAGCTTGTCGCATTTTTTTTTGTAGCTACAACTGTACGTTTTCTATGTAAAAAAAAATATGGCCCGCGCAAACCATATTTTCCTATCATGGACCCTTAAATACATCTTTGTTACATAATTTGAGAAATAATAAAAGTAATTTATGATTTATCGGAAAACCTGAACACGTGCCTAAATTCGTAGGAAATTCTAATGCTATTGTCTGTTCACGCATGTTTGCATCGATTGGAGTCATTGGCGAAGATCTACGGCTGGGATGAGAAAACACCCACCTACCACTACACGACCCGGGTGGCCTGGAAAGCAACGCGTTCGTGGTTTGGACACCAACAAGACATCAGACATGACGTGGGACGAGTGGAAAAAATGTCTTCAAGACTATTCTATTCGTGTCTCCTACATAACTGCGTACCGTGCTGAGTGGGTAATAGACTTTTATTGTAAGAAGCTGGCGGCGGGCGGCGCTATGTTAATCTTGTGTGCTTAATGACATTTGTGTTTTTTTTTTATAATTTATACATTACCCATTGGTTGAGGCAGGGGTTCGTGGTCTCATGGTGCAGGTTGTAAGGATACACGTGTTTTATTGAATTATCTTACCGACGCGGCAATCGATTCTTATTTACCCCAAAAAAAAACAAGTGAACCCTGAAAATGTATAATATTTGATTGAAAATGAAATTGATTCATCGAAAATAGAGTACAGTCAACGGCACATCAACTTATGGTGCTATCGTGTGTACAATTCAGTTGTTACATTCGTAGTCCATCTATTTTGCCAATATAGGTCATGTGAATAAAAAAAAACCAATTTAATAGTGTTAATGTCAAAATTAATATTAGATGTACAATTAGAAAAACAACTTACACATCATGTAAAATATTTTTCAAATAAGTATAAATATTTTGTTTTAGGCCATTCAAACAGTTTTTGTCTATATATGGTCAGGACATGTGTAAGTTAAGTAAGGAATGTAGCAATTTATTAAAGATCCTAACACATCTTATGTAACAGTTCCTCTTGTAGAGGACGGTCCGCATTCTGGGTAATAATAGTATTTTTTTTTAATGATGCCTAATACTTTTCATCATATAAAATGTATCCCTATGCACAATTAAATATAGATGGGTTTTGACGAATATGCAGCACTCGAAGATATAATGAAGGAAGAGTAAATAGGTTTAGGTTTGCTTACACGACGTCATAGGTGGAACGTTACATATTGCTTTGAACATTATAATTGGATATAAATGTTTTGTTTAAGTTATAAGACCCCAAAATAGTAAAGTAAACCGTATTTAAGATTTGAAGCTTATTTCAAGCTACGTTGTCATGATATGCCATCAAAGAGGACTTTTGGTTTATTTGAATCGTTAGTCTTACAACACATAAGCAAATCTATTTATTTTAGCGCATATTTTCCTTGACACGTTTATCTTTTTATTAAGATTCCAATACGAGCTCATTATTATGAAGTATTGTCAGAACATGGTCCATAAGATCTCTATTATAAAAACGTATATTTTTTTAATGTTCATATTTTATTTATTTATTTTTGGCCATTCTTTGGTTTTACTACAAATTTTATCGTCAGAGAATAAATTACACTGATGAGTGAGTAGTCACATGAAGTAGGTCGTTAATTATAAATAATAGTGGCCTTAGTTAGTTTAGTTCCTTGTGGAACAACTACCTACATTGTTTCTAACAAGTGATATTTTACTGAAACTTATTTCTTATTTTAATTGATGTGATTAATTTCAATACATTGAAAACGATTATGAAGAATCTTTGTGGCCGTTTTAGCGATTTCTCACAATTTATCATGTGAGACAAAGCCAAAAGCTTTGTTAATGTCGAAAAATATACATTATTGCATCAATATTCTTGAAAGTGTTCTCAATAACATTTTTGTGAAATAAAAAGCTGCTAAGAAAGCTGACTTGCTTTCCCAAAAGCAATTTTGATCTTTAAACAGTAGATTAAATCTTTCTAGAAATTTATAAATAATGTTATGCGTTGCCTTTTCAAAAATAGCCAGTACTGAAATTATAGCAATGGGTCTGTAATCGTCCATCTCATCCATTTCATTATTGATATTTAAGGGCTTTCGAGAATATGGCTTTAGTCATTGATAGGTTGACTAATGTCAGATTGAGTTAGTGAACAATACTTAATAAATAAATTTTGTGGGTATTTTATCAACCTGACCGATGATGTGTTATTGAGTGATCTTATAATTTTAAGTATTTCGTCGGCCGGATCTAAAAAGATACAAGCTTGCGTCCAACATGGTTTTATATTATTGTCAGATTTTAAATTATTTTGATATGACTGTCATGTTAGCATTAGATGATTAATTTGTAATATTATACTGAAAAAAAAATGCAAATGTCAATGGGATTTGTAATAATTTTATTGTCTATCTTTATTTTTATGCAATTATTTATTCCAATCTGGTTGCTCATATGATTTAATTCGATTCCATGGCGTTTTACAAACATTTTTACTCTATTGTAAACGTGCTTCATGGTCAAGATCAATTAAGATGATTATCAAGATGCATCCTTTAAGAACGAAAGAATACTTACGATATTTAGTTATTACTGGACTGATTTGACGATAATAGTTATAATATTCCTAAAAAGTTGATAATTTGACATTCTAAAGTCAGCTTGCTGCTGAGTTAATAAGATTACATCAACACCACATTAAAAGTACTACACATAAACTAAGCTTCAGACTAGTTTATAGATTTAAATCTAGATTTTGACATTAACCCAGTAACCAACAAATGCACTTCATTTCCATGAATAACGAGCCCAAGCCTAAAATAAGAAAGATACTAAAATATTTATAATAGGAAATAGACTAGCGGAACTACCTCACGTTAGTTTTAATTTAATTGCCAATAAAATTAAAAAGATTATACTAGTGAGTTGACTCTAAAGGCATGTATATTTTTTTAAATCAAAACCAAAACAACCATACTGTTTATTTACATAATTCTGGTAATTATCTCAATATTATCTTAACTCAATACTATGGTATTATACAATTATACAAAAAATATATATAAATCATAGTAATACACTGATAAGTAATCTAATGATAAAAGATTATAGTTCTGTGTGATACTTAATTGTAACAATATAAAAGAAAATCTGGATACTTAGTAATCACTTAGTAGAATTAGATTGATTCTAAAATATATTCATAAATTGTTGTTTTTATTAAGAATATAATATTTTATTACAGGAATTTCGATTTATTCGCGGATTATCTATTTTATATAAATAAGAGTAATGCAATATCACAATATATACATGAATGCTCTGTACATTATACTAAACACTAATTAATAAAAACTTACAGTTATTCTAATATTAGAAGCATTATTGCTGATTTTGCTTCATATGAGTGCTACTTTGGTGAGTCCAGTAGCTTCAATCCACCCTGGTGTGTCCGGTGATTAAATATGGTTATAAATGCGTTAACTGCTTTGGTGTGTCCAGCAGTATAAAAAGCTGCTTTGGTGTGCCCAGTAGCTTCAATCCACAAAGGTGTGTCCAGTGGTTAAATATAGTTCGAATGTGGTTATGGTTAAATTGACAGCTAAATCCGAGTCAAACCAACCAATAATTATTTGGCATTTGTTGTTACCAGCCATAATTCCTTATCTACTTTCTTTTTATTATTAAGTTATGTGCGGCTAGCAGCACAGAACTGAAAAAAATGCAAATTGTTTTTGAATTAATATCTTGGCATTATATTATAGTTGAATATTGTTTGGAACTTATTACCCTGTTGTGGTGGCTTAGCAACCTTAGCGTGCCGTTGTCTGTACCATTATTACCATCTTTTCGGAAGTTCTGTATGTAAACAAACAATTTAAATGCCTATAATGTTGTTATGTGTTAATTTCCTACCTACTATTACTTATTACTATTAACACTTTAATATATATTTATAACACACCTTAAGTGTGATTTATTTCGCCGTGGATTGATTATTGATAGAAGTTTTGCTGCTATTTAACTACGTTTTTTTCTTTGTATACTTTAATGGAACTATAGGTCTTTTTTTTTTGATCCATTTAACATTGCAAAATTATTGTATTATGTATGACCGTTTCTTTCCTTAATAAATAAAAAAATAAAAATGATAAAAATGGTTATAAATGCGTTAACTGCTTTGGTGTGTCCAGCAGTATAAAAAAAAGCTGCTTTGGTGTGTCCAGTAGCTTCAATCCACCCTGGTGTGTCCGGTGGTTAAATAATAGAGGTCTGAGCGAGTTTTTCACATATTTGTAATCACCTTAATACCCATGTTCGGTGAAAAAAAAAAAAAGTTGAACGCCATCTTACTTAATAAGACTATAACTAATCTATAATACAAAAATGAATAGCTGAATGTCTTGCTAAGCACAAATCTCGAGATCAGCTGAACCGATTTCGCTAATTATTTTTTTGTTGTGTTTGTTATTATCAGGAGAAGGTTCTTATGAAAAAAAAAATGCGCGAAAAATAAGAAAATTTAAGAATACTTAACCACCATATAAAATTAAATTGGGACTATAAACTTTTTTATGTAACCTTATGACGTTTGACAAAGAATTGACAGAATGCGGGCTGCAAAAAAAAAACTGAAAGTCATTTAAATTTTGAATTAAATATTCATAAATCATAACTGAGACAGGACAACGTCTGTTGGGTCAGCTAGTAATTATTAAAAATACATGAATAATTAATTCCCTACAAAAGATCAATACTTCGTTCTTGTAATATTGTATTTTAGTTTTTCTACATAGATGCTATTAAAATTACGAGGACGTAATTGTTTATCAGGACGGGCGAATCTATGACATACAATGACAGAAATTCGATCGTGAATAATAATTGTGATGAAAAGAAAAATGTCTTACCTTTAACTTAAATGAGTTTATTTTTGTTTTTATAATTTCAATATCATTAATGCATGGAATTTATGAACGTCTGATATTACGAGGACGTAATAATAATTTGTCAGGAAAGGCCGACTGTTAGTAATTAAGGTTTTGTAAATCAATGGTTTTTCAATCCTAATATTTGTGGGCTGTTTTCTTCTTGAGTGTCACATGTCAACTTGATATTACTTGACAGTGTATTAGTGTTGCCATAGTCCATGCAGTTGTCGGCAATCACTCACAGACAAAATATCCTTCTGACGTTTAATGCTAGTCTGTGAAAAGTGGAGCAAAGACTGACAGATTGATTGACGTGCCGTGGCGCGACGCGGCACGGCACAATGGTGTGTTTCTGGTTTAAGTCTATGCTCCACGTGCGTTTATGCTTGACAGTTGCAAGTCTATGGACAATTCGATGATAGTTATGGTAAAGCGTATAAAAGCGTTGGTTTTTGTAAATTGTACCACTTTTGCTCGAGCTGTCGTCTGAACTGGTCGTGAAATAAAATATTACTTCTGTCAACATGGTGTATGATTTATAATCAACCCTAACACTACATACATAATCGATATGGTGCAAACATATTTGAAAAATAGTTGGGCAAATGTCATCTCAAACTATTCTAAATTTCAAGTTGATACCATTAGTAGTTCTCGAGATATCCAGCTGTGACAGACAGACAGACTGAGTCACACCATAAGGGTTCCTTTTTTACCATTTTGGTACGGAACCCTAACTAGGGGCTCCGTGAGCTGTAGAGCTCGCATTTGTGCGTAAAAAGTAGCTGAAATTGTACAGTATGCGCAATAGTTATTTGTTATACAAGAGAGCAAAGTCATTTTTTGCTGTGAGTGCTGACTTTTAAATCACGAACTAGCGAAGTAGTCTAGAATTGAATCACGAGCGTAGCGAGTGATTCTAATATAGACTACTGAGCACAGTGAGTGATTTAAAGGCACGAGACATCAAAAAATTTGCTCTCGTGTTAAACATACAACTTTTCACCTCTACCAGCGAGAAAAGGTGTTAGAAATTAAAAAAGCACTTTGCCTCACGCTCGCAGCAAAAGTCGATTTTGCTGCGAGTTTTTACTTTTGCTGCGAGTTTTTGGTAAAAAAGCACTTTGCCTCACGCTCGCAGCAAAAGTCGATTTTGCTGCGAGTTTTTACGCGCCAAAAGCACCCTTTTCGTGCTGGAGAGGTGAAAAATAACTTAGCGGCTCGGAAATTAACTGCGAGTGATATTTCGCATAGGGCACATGTCGAGTTCCATAGTTCCGAGTGCTTCCGCCCGCGCCCCGTCCCCGCGCACGCCTGTATTCGTGTACTGCGCAGCGTTCCGCGCGAAGTTCAGAGCCGTCAAGTTATTTTGCGCATACTGTATGTTGTTTAAACATTAATCTAATAGATGTCGCCACGAAGTTTGTGCTGTTTGGTATATTATTTGATATAATTGAAGCGAGATGGCGCTTCTAATTTTTAAAACTTATCGATACTAAAATTTCGAAAAACTGGCTCGTTAAAAAATTCTACCTAATTATTGAAACTACTCACAAAATTTCACGAAAAATGCGACCCGCAGATAACAGACCGACAGCCGGAAGGACATACGAAAGAATTTTTGTCCAAGCTGAGAGACGTTTTTCATGTAAATCAGAAATCATTTTGACTGTGATTGTACAAGTGTAATAATTTGAGAATGGGGAATGTCCGAAAAAAATAAAATTGGGTGAATATTTTTTCATAGGTAGGAATAAGCTCCCTTAGTAATAGAAAAAAAAATCAGAATTTTCGGTTGCGTGAAAAAATTTAAAAAATTAAAGTCTCTTCTACTTCACAAAAATAGGAAAGTAACAGCAGAATGGAGATAAGATAGTGGCAGGTGTTGGCGAAGGTATAATCTCCATTCTTCTGTTACTTTCCTACATTTGTGAAGTCGAAAAGACTTCAATTTTTTAAATTTTTTCACGCAACCGAAAGTTCTGAATTTTTTTTCTATTACTAAGAAAGCTTATTCCTACCTATAAAAATATATTTAATTTGATTTTTTTCGGACATTCCCCATTAATTGAGAATTAATTGAGTTATATAATGCGAATATCTTCAAATTGAGGTCTAAATTATTTAACACAAACAAAATTTCGTGTGTGTTATACTATACTTATGTTTGTGTGTTTGTATGTGTGTATGTTACGCTACACACATTGAACTTGGCCTCGAAGGGCCCACAGTTTAACCCGTGCATCGTCAGACTCTGACGCTAGTAATCGTACCTTACAACGATTATAATGTGTGTGTGTGTGTGTGTGTGTGTGTGTGTGTGTGTGTGTGTGTTAGTGCTCACCTGACGCAGCACACGTTGAACTTGGCCTCTAGCGTGGCCACGCTGCGCTCCGCGTTGAGGGCCCACAGTTTGACCCTCGCATCGTCCGATCCTGACGCTAGTAATCGTACGTCAGCACGATTGAAGTGCACCGACCACGCGCGTTTGTCGTGCTCCTGTTGGAATGCAAATAGGGTTAAATTATTTTTACAAAATAAGCGGTAAAGCTAGGGTTTTCTAGGATGACGGTGCCGTCGTATTACGGCCGTAATTTAGCGGCGTAGAACGTTGTCTATGTAAACATTACGGCGCGGTTTCTGACGTTACGGTGTCGCCGTATTGTTTAAATAGACAACATTCAACGCCGCTATATTACGGCCGTAATATGACGGCACCGTTATCCTAGGAAACCCTAGCTTTAGTCCGCTAAATGCCATTTTCTCATTCAACATCTCATAAAATCCCAGTAACGACACCCATATTGATTTTAGGCTTCTTTTAACCATTTACCCCCTAAAGGGTTGATTTTAGGAAATTCACGAAATACGTGTTTGCTTATTTGTTTATAGAAGTTCTCCTACGAAGTTTCAAATGAAATGTCTACTTTATAATTTTTCTATACAAAATTTAAACCCCGATTTCATCTCTTTAGGGGTTGAATCATGCTTAACCCTTTGGACTTCATAATAAATGCCATTTTCGCAATGAATATCTCATAAAACCTCAATAACGACATCCATATCGATTTTTTAGATTTATTTACCCCATATATCCCCTAAGGGATTGAGTTTCGGAAAACCACGAAAGACGTGTTTACTTATTTATTTGTGTTTAAAAGTACTCCTACGAAGTTTCAAATCAATTTTTTTTTTCCATACAAACTTTGAATCCCCATTTCACCCCTTTTGGGGTAGAATTTCCAAAAATCCTTTCTTAGTGGATGTTTACACTGTATAAAGTATCTATGTACAAAATTTCAAGTCTCTAGGTTCAGCGGTTTGGGCTGGGCGTTAGTCTGTCAGTCACCCCTTTATTTTTATATAAGAGAAGATTGGTACCATTAAACTGAAAAACTTTTACTATGTCTAACCCTGAAATCGCGAAAAAAAATTGCTATTTCGTACAAAAATTTATAACGAAAACATCAAAATATATGAAACAGCTGATTTTTTACGCAATTTCAGAGTTGGTCCCATAGTAAAAGTCTACCATATTCTGCTTTATAAGGCTATCACCATACACCCTGCATATGGACTAGAAGACTTATTTTGGGATTTATTACATATGACGACTTTATTTTATACACCCGGTGAACCTTACGTAGTACGTATTAAAGCCCGTATTTCAGTGCGCTTGATATTTTCTTATAACTTAGGCATTTCAAAACGGATTTCAATAAATTCTTTCACTGGGTTTCATAGTTATGAAAATGTGTTCACACTGTATCAATAAAACTATAGGATTCTACCACATGATCAGTAATCGGAATAGGTAGTGCAATTTTGCGGGATTTAGTGACATTTTCCTAATATGGATATACCTTTAAATCCAGCTTGGTAGGGATTATTGGTAACGCCTACCAATTCGATATAGCAACGTCTCGCCATGTCACCGATATTGCCTTTTTTTTATTCATTCCATCACACACGTCACTTGCGACAGCATCGAAAACTTTGTGAAACTATTTTATCAAAAACCAACCTGAGTTTATTTCAAAAAGTAAATTCCATCGCGCTACGAAGGAGTGAACAATTATTATACATATATGTAGCTTAAATGGATTCGAATATTATTGAGATCAAATATGATTAATATTGAAATATATGTAATGTGATTCAAATATATTATACTACAATATTTAAATCCCGAATCCCGCAAGTCTTATCCATATTAAGACAACTTCACTAAATCCCGCAAAATTGCACTACCTATTCTGATCACTTCACATGACTGATCCTCATTGTATTTTGTAATGTGTGTGTGCAATAAAGTGTGTATCTATCTCTTCCACCCACCTGCAGCGCCCTCGTCCTCTGTCCCGTGGCCGCGTCCCACACACACACGCAGCCCTCGTAGTCGGCCGACGCTAGGACGTTCTTGTGATACGCGTTCCACGATACGCACGATACCTACAGAAATACACGTTTGTTTCATTTAAACATTGAGATCGACCAAAGTCATATTGAGAATAAATATTTGTCATTTTCAATATTAAATTGGGAACATGCATCAATTTTTTTTGTATCAAAATCAAAAGTATAATGCTTGAGAAAATCAACTGTAATATTATAACTTTTCTCATGCGTTTTTTTCTCGTGATATAGTTACTTGAAGTTAGCACGCAGCAGCACCCGCCGAAAACGCTCTATACAAAAACGTCACTCATGTCACGTTCCAGGCGCATTATATGGAGTTAGCCAAGAATTTTCAAATATCTCCCTAAATATTGCGTTTAAGTACATATGTGTCATACAAAATATTATTTCTTATTCGATATTCTATCCGACTGTTAAGTGCATTATATCCGAAAATGAACAAAAAAATCGTTATTTTCCCCTGTGTGATAAAACTAAAATAATTATTTATTTATTTATTTTTCTGTTCCATCATGTTTTTATACATGTCCGCAGCGACTAAGCTTAAATTTATCAAAATCGGTGACTTATGCATGTTCCCTATTGTAGTCAATGCTTTTTTTACCTATAAAAATTCAGCCAATTTGATATTTTTTAGACATAGTGGTCTTACATTAAAAGTTGAATAAATAATGAACTGACCTTGTGCGAGCACTGCATTTCCGCGCACGGATAGTGCACGTCCACCGCGTCGCGCACCACCGCCTCGTACTCGAACACCTGACAGGACGTTACAGTGAAATCAAAGTCAATGGGTGCATTCCAGCAGAGTAATCGCTGGGTCATCGATCGTCAAAGAGTGAATTTTAACAATAGTCATTCTGTTGTTTGCTATGCTATCAATTTTTGGATGTTGGAAGCAAATTTTAGTAAATATAAAATTTTCTTCCAACACATTTTGGTTTTCTTCAATTTTTAAATGGTTTACTGTCCCACTTTCATAATACGTCAAAGCTGCTTGCTTTGCCAAAGGCTGGTGAATTTGCCATAGCCGACTACTGAGGCAAAACTGTCTATAACGTCTTAAAAAAAACTTTTTAACATGTGTGGATGTCTTTATAGTAAAATTTTATAAATTAATGGCAACACCAAATAAGGTATGGCAACCCAGCTTGTTTGTGTCATGAGATTTTTGAGGTTACTTTTTTGGTTGTTGGTGGAGAAAGTAGTCAGTGCTCCGCAACTTTTAGTAAAATACGGGGGAAAAGCGTTGTCTACGTAAGTAATTTTCGTATATTACCTTTTCTTTATGTTCTTTTACTAAATAAAAGCTCATTTAGGTCGCTACAAGCTATATAAACTTCACAATTGTTGTTGGCAAAGTCAACAACCCCCATCAAAAGCTTCGTGCTGGTGATTTTGCCATGATTTGTTCATGTTTAGGGTTGCCACAAAATTTGTTGTAAATAATTCTAAATTTTATTCATCATCATAACGGATACCATTACACTAAATACTCGGTAGGGAATTAACTACATTGAAACAATGCGAACGAAGTCGCACCGGGCAGCTAATGATAAAATAGAAATCGATACAATTTCGTAAATTATTCAATCTAGGTAGGGTAATATTATCATCAGCTGTAATCGATTTATTAAGGATTTTTTATGTTTTTAGAATATGGGAGAACGGCGCAATTTATCGGAAAAAAGAGCATCGGAAGAAAGAAGAAGAAAGAAATTTTTGTTATTTTATGTTTGGAACAATATTATGTTTGTACTTTTATAATCCTGGTCTACGTCCCAGTTCAAAATTTAATTAAAAAAATCAAAATGTTTACCTAAACATTATTATTTCATTTGACAACCCTAGCCGATCATTCGTTTTTGTATGGAATTTTCTAGAAAGATTGGTGAATTTGCCACATTGTTAAAGAATGGTGTTATCAGAGCCAAATAATGTAAAGTTTTTGTTTTTATTTTGCTGGATAGGGGCATAGTGCCACTATATGTTGTTTTTTTATAAAGGAACCTTAAAATTTCCCATTTTATTTTCACGTGGCAATGTGACCAGAAGTGATAGTTGACTTTGCCACATACATTTTTAGGTTTGTAATAATTTAATAAACTAAAATAGAAGAAATATTTCATAATTATTTTAATATCTATGAAATATACTATATCTGCGAATAGATTACTATATATACACTCATATACTTTTTCTTTCTAAAACGCAATTAGAAATTTTTGATCCATTAAAAGTGGCAAAGCAAGCAGCTTTGACATGATCATTGTTATCAACCATTTTTAAACATAATTGAAAAATAGCCTGAGACAACCTATATGTACACTTACAAAATGTATACATCTACAGCAATGCTACCATGCGGGATAATTTTTCTATTGAGTCCAGCCGCAATATTGATAACTTTAGTGCAAAAACTTAAATCAATGTTATCAAAATTAAATGTGAAATAAACATAAATAATAACAAGAAGTCATACATAAGTAAAATATTACTAATGCTAGAAAACATGAAAATTACGATTTCTTGTATTTTACTAATTAGTAAAATAAAAAAAGTCGAAAGTAACGTTTTACTTATTATTAAAATAAAAAAAATCATTACTTTCATTGTTCTTTTCAATTTCTAAGATCAAAGTAAAATTAAAGGTGAAAATGTGTGAAAAGACGTTTTATTAATATATTGTTTTAGTCGTCGCGTCATCCAAAACAGTCAAAGACATCATAAATGATCAACCTAAAAATGGTTTTAGATTTGTATAAACAAAAAGTAACGTTGCTTATGAAACATTTACTCATTTGTTGCAGAAATGTAGCATTTGCAAATCATATCATATTGAAATCGTATTTGAGATTGTTTATATATGCGTATGTGAGTTACGAAGTACATTTCGGAGTGTCACAGATAGCATTTTAGGCCCGATACTCTTTCTTGTCTATAGCAATGACCAATTGAAAGTTTTATTCATAAAAATATGTTTATAACATTCCCCCGTCTAAAAAGCTTATTTTATTCACTGAAAACAGTGAATAAAAATCACTTTTAATCACAGTTTTGGTGTCTGAGTTTAGAACGCAATTAGACTTTCATCACAATGGGTGCATTTTAATAGACTGATCGCTGAGTCATCGATCACCACAGTATACATTTTAACCATGTCAATCAGCCATTTTTAATGTCCCCACTGCTGGGGCACAAGCCTTCCTTATGGGTGGATAAGGAGGACTGGTGGGTGTTAACGACTGCAAATGCATCCGGGACCAACAGCTTAATGTGTCTTCCGAAGCACGGAGAAGCTCGAGATAATACATTTTTGGTCACCCATTCCATGACCGACCCTTGCGAACGTTGCTTAACCTCCGCAATCGCTGGGCCAGGCGCTAAGACACTGGGTCACCGAGCTCTTTAACCATTAAACATTTTAACCATGGAAAGCAATTATTTTTTTACCGACTTCAAAAGGAGGGAGGTACTCAATTCGACCCGTTTTTTTTTTTTTTTTGTTTTTTGTATGTACATCGATTACTCGAAGACGGCTGAACCGATCGAAATGATTCAAACGTTATTACATTAGATAAACTACCAAGTTGGTCCCATTTTTTAAAATTTTGAAATCGGTTCAGTACTTTTCAAGTAATCTTGAAAAAAGCACGAAAATAGTATGCTTTTGTGTGAACTACCTCGATGATCAGTCGTATAACTTCTTTGTTTATGAACTGAATAAGATAATTATTTTTTTGTTGGAAAAGGGATATTTTTAGTGTAGTTTTTTATTTAACCGACTTAAAAAAGGAGGTTCTCAGTTTGACCCGCATGTATGTATGTTTCTCCGCAATTAACTCACGTTTGGCTGAGCCGATTTTTCTACCTAAAAAGTCGGTAATAATATACCTACATTACCTAATACAAAAGGTACCTACACTAAAAATAAAAAAGTAAAAAATTGTTTAAAAAAACAAAAAACCGACTTCAAAAAACCTACCTCTAAAAAGCAAGAAATAATATTCGTAATAATAAAAACACGTCTATTGAAGTCGGGTGTGGCTTTTAGAATAAAAAAAGGAATTTGTACTCCAGCCCCACCCGACTTCAATAGACGTGTTTTTATTATTACGAATATTATTTCTTGCTTTTTAGAGGTAGGTTTTTTGAAGTCGGTTTTTTGTTTTTTTAAACAATTTTTAGTGGGTGCATTCGCGCGGACCAATCGTTAAGTCATCAATTACCACAGTATACATTTTAACCATGGAAAGTAATTTGTTTTAAACGTCAATTTTATTATTTTCTATGGCGACTGATGACTCAGCGATTAGTTTGCTGGAATGCACCCAATGCTACACCATCCTTCACTTGCTCGTGATTCATTTATGTCTCTCGCTTTAAATCAGTCCTTTATTTACTAATTGCTATTTACTATTTTTTGTATTTAGTTAACAAGGTACTCACCTTGATCCGCTTGGTGACTCCGGCGATGGCGAAGAACTCCTCGTCCTTGTCGAACTCTATGGTGGACACGATGGTGGAGTAGTTGATGGCGTCGCTGCAGTACGACAGCGTCGCGAGGGGCCTGCCATACACAACGGTTACATTTGATTTATTATTAATATTGGTTGCATCCAAGAGACTAATCGCTGAGACATCGATCGTCATAAAGTACATTTTAACCATGGAAAGTAATGAAATTGAATACTACTTCACCATCGTGTTCACCGTAGAGGATGGACAAGATGGTGGAGTAGTTGATGGCGTCGCTGCAGTACGATAACGTCGCAAGGAGCCTGCCAAAGACAACGGTTAAATTTGATTTATTTTATTTATTTAGTCTTTGCAAGACCAACAGCAACATAAACAAAATAATATATTTTATACAATAACGTGTTACAAAATAACCCCTAATGCCGAATATGGTAGATAGGGACCATGAAACTGAACAACTTTTACTATGGGACCAACTCTCAAATCGCGAAAAAACAGCTGTTTCATACCTTTTGATATTTACGTCATTAATTTTTGTATGAAACAGCTGCGACTTCATCTGCGTGGAAAGTTTTTTTGCTATCTCTCGGGAACACTTCTTTTTTTTGGGATGAATTTGTACCCTATGTCCTTTTCTGCACCCCTGACAACGTGTATGTAAAAGGAGAATGCCACAAAAAAAAACCCAAACATCATGATTGGTTCCGTAATTAAGACGTGAAGGCGTAACAAACAAACAAAGGACTTTCGCATTTTTATTATTAGTAAGGATATTGGGTGCATTCCAACAGACTAATCGATGAGTCATCGATCTCCATAGAGTACAATTTTCAATCATGGAAAGTAATAAAATTGAACTTTCCATGGTTCAAATGTATAATGTGGTGATCGATAACTCAGAGATTGGTCTGTAGGAATGCACCCATGAGTTTATTCAATTTGAGGAGCTCGATGGCGCAATGGGTTGAACTTAGCGCATTGGTCTGTGATTGTAGAGGTTAAACAACTTTCGCAAAGTTCAATCATGGGATGGGTGACCAAAAATGTATTATCTCGAGTTTCTTCGTGCACGTTAAGCCGTTGGTCTCAGGTGCATTTGCAGTCGTTAACACCCAGCAATCCGCATTAGGCCCGCGTAGAAGGCTATGGTTCATCCTCCGTATCCACCCATAAGGAAGGCCGTGCCCAGCAGTGGGGACATTAAAAATGACTGGTGTAGATTGTTTTATTCAGTCAACATATCCTTGTGAAGATCCATCCTAACCTAAGTCCAACCTAGCTCTGGAGTATGTCCAGTGTTGAGGCAGGATCTTTTCACCATAAATTCAGCGAAAAGGGAAGTACTTCTGCAGAGCTAGGTGTCTATGCGCGGGGACCGCGGTCCGACTGCTTGATGTTGGAATTTGTACTTATGGGAAGTGCTTTGAAAACTTTGATATCGTTAGTCAGGTCTCCATAGACTTTGTTTCAATATTAGCTTGACGTAGTGCGAAGTCACGTCTGCGTAATGTTTACTTATTGTACTTTTAGCTGATTCTGCATTTCTTCATCATTCGTCGAATGCTTATGCAGCGGTACGATCACGCCGCTACACCAAGGTTATATTCTAGGACCATTTCTATTTATTCTCTATACATATAGCAAACGTACCTCAACGCCCTATATTTGGTGAATGCAACCAAGTCCTCTCTGAACAGTTCGAGCCCGCGCCCCCCCTCGCCGCCCCCCGCCCCCGACGCCCCCTCCACGCCAAACTCTGACTCGCCGGGGAGACGGCGCTCGCTGCCCGCTACAACAAAAAAGTTTTTTTTAATTAAAATTTTGAGGTTAGGTTTAGTAAAATTTCAAAATTCGTTTAAACAAAAACTGTGCATTGCCGCACAAAATGCTTTGGTGGAGTGAGGTCCCCTCCCTCTCTCTCCCTTCCACCCCTCCCCCTAAATTCAACCAGGGTTTTATTTCTATTAGTTAAATAGAAATAAAACCCTGGCAACACTAGTGAAAAACATTGTGCCGGCTAAGCACTTATCTACTGCACGTACATAGTAGGAAATAGATAATGGCTGTTCTGACGATACTAATCAATATGCGATAAGCGATAAGGCATGATATATTATAATATATAAACCCATAGTTAAGATAATTAAATATACTTCTATAACAACAACTGAAGTGTCATTACGTCTTCCAGTCCCTCGGTATATTTGGTGACCCCGACAGAGAGCAGTAACCTTCTGCACATACTCCACGCACGACCGTGCGGAACCAAAATTTCGTCCCAATCTGAAGAAAAGGAATCATCATGTCACAGACATCTCCCTGCAAAGCGAACACAACTCACGCCGAATCTCACGAAGTTGCCGCCACAACCGTCGCATCAAGAATCCCAGAATTTTGGAAGGACCAACCTCGCCTTTGGTTTTCGCAGCTGGAAGCAGTACTCACACCTCAGAAACAAGGCGACGAGTACAAATACAGCATTGTCATCTCGAAATTAACCAAGGACGAAATTATCCTGGTCAGCGATTTAATCACCACACCCCCACCGGCAGGAAAGTACACGGCCATTAAAGACCGCCTAATTAATTGCTTTGAAGAATCCGAACAGCAACAACTTCAGAAACTCTTAACCGAGATGGACCTGGGAGATCAAAAGCCGTCACATCTCCTGCGCCGGATGCAAGAATTAGGGCGCGGGATAATCGGGAACGAAACCATACGAGTCCTATGGCTCAGGTTACTTCCGGTCCAAATCACTACTGTCCTAACCATCTCGGAAACATCGGACTTAAATGTAATTAGTCAACTCGCGGACAAAATGATGGAAAACATCAAAATCAATGAAGTATCGGCGGTCAAGGCCAACGACAACGGAAGCGAAGCGATGAGAACAATTTTAAAACAACTGAAAGAAATGCAGTTAGAAATGTGCGCTATGAAGCACGAACGCAATTATGTTCGACGCAGCTCGCATCAGCATTATTTCCATCCCAGGCAGAGGTTAAGGTCGCGCAGTCGAGACAGGAAATATTGTCATTATTATCATCACAAATTCCGATAAAATGCACACAAATGCGTTAAGCCATGTGGTTGGAAAGAAGGAGGCATCCCGCAGAACCAGGGAAACTAAAATACGCACAGACTACGGCGGGCCTCTGTGCTATTCACCCGTCTAACCGCCTCATTGTTACCGACCGAAAAAGTGGTATGAGGTTTTTGATCGACACGGGAGCAAATATTTCAGTTATATGCAAGTCTCACAGAAAGACATTAACGCCTAATCAGCAGTATAAGCTTTATGCCGCGAATGGATCGAAAATAAATACATACGGCGAGAAAACTCTTAATCTCAACTTGGGATTGCGCCGGAACTTTGTATGGACATTTATAGTCGCTGACGTGTCCCAGCCTATAATTGGAGCCGATTTCTTGGAGCACTACAAATTATTAGTAGATATTTCAAGAAAGAAAATTATTGACAGAGTAACAGAACTCACAACTCCTGCAGACTTAAGCCAACTAAATCATCACAGTATCCGTTCAATTGACATTGGAATTAAGCCGCAGGTTAAGAAAATTCTAGAAAAATACGAGGACATTACCCGTCCATCATCTTTAGCAAGAACGCCCAAACATAACGTCAAACACCACATCATCACCAGAGGGCATCCAGTATCCGCACGAGCTAGACCGCTCCCGCCGGATAAATATCATATTGCGAAGAAGGAATTTCAGAATATGATGGAACTAGGAATTTGTCGTCCATCCGACAGCCCATGGGCTAGCCCACTGCACATGGTTAAAAAGAAAAATGGAGAATGGAGGCCTTGTGGAGATTATAGAATGCTAAATAATGTCACAGTTCCTGATAAGTACCCGTTGCCACGGTTGAACGATTTTACATACATTTTGGAAAACGCAAAAAATATTCAGCAAAATTGATATCCGTAAGGCCTATTTTTGCATACCCGTGGAAGAAGTAGAAAAAACTGCAATTATAACTCCTTTTGGGCTATTCGAATTTCCAAGAATGCCTTTTGGCCTCCGTAATTCCGGCCAAACATTTCAACGATTCATGGATTCCATATTTCGGGACCTAGACTTCGCATTTGTCTTCTGTGATGATATTTTGTTAAGCGCTCCAGATGAAACAACCGCACTCCAGCAACTAGAAACGGTTTTTCAAAGACTACATCACATGAAAACGGGATAACTATAAATTTAGAAAAATGCGAATTCCTCCAGAGCGAATTGGATTTCCTAGGTTATCATATAACGAGCCAGGGAATACGCCCGACTGAGGAAAAATATAAAGCAATCGACGAATTCCCTAAACCAAAAACAGTAAAGGAATTGAGAAGATTTTTAGGGATGATAAATTTTTATAGAAGCAATCTACCACGTGCCGCCGATTATCAAAGTATTCTCAACGAGTATCTGAAGGACTCAAAAAAGAACGATAATACGCCCATTCCTTGGACAGCAGAGGCCGAAAAGGCTTATGAAAAGTGCAAAGAGGGCATTAAAAACGCTGTACTAACCACTCACCCATCGCGTAATGCCGAACTAGCGATTATGACTGACGCCAGCGCGACTTGCGTCGGCGCGGTTTTACAACAGAGAGTAAGGCATTCCTGGAAACCACTTGGTTTTTTCTCGCAAAAATTAAGCGACGCTCAGAGAAAATACTCAACGTTCGATAGAGAATTAATGGGCATCTACATGGCAGTACGGCACTTCCAGCGATTAATCGAAGGAAGAGAGTTTACTATTTTTACGGACCATCGTCCACTAACTTACGCTTTTTCCAAGAAGCCATCAGTTAACGATACCCCACGTAGAGTGCGTCAGTTAGATTACATATCTCAATATTGCACTAATATCCAACACATTAGCGGACGTGACAATATTGTCGCCGACACATTATCACGTACAATCGAGCAGATCGACACTCCATCACCCATCAGTTATGAAGAGATAGCAAAATGCCAACATAATGACGCGGAACTATCGCAGTTGAAAAGAAATGCAAGATTGCAGTTTGAAAGGGTCAAGTTACCAGGGTCAAGCACTTCAATATTATGCGACACATCTACGGGGAAAACGCGCCCTTACTTACCATCGAAGTTTCGGAAACAAGTTTTCAACATAATCCATGGACTTAGTCACCCTGGCACTCGTACGACTCGAAAAATGATAACGCAAAAATACATTTGGGCTGCGATGAACAAAGATATTAACAACTGGTGCAAAACTTGCCTAGCATGTCAAAAAGCTAAGGTTCATAGGCACACAGTTTCACCACTAGGAAGCTTTTTGCCCGCGCAGCGGTTTGAACACATTCATATCGATATCGTTGGAAAATTGCCTACGTCACAAGAAAAACGATACCTGGTAACAATAGTGGATCGTTGTACGTCATGGCCCGAAGCTTTTCCAGTGGAAGATATAACCGCAGAAACGATCGCTCGGACCGTTTATGAAGGATGAATAACAAGATTTGGGTGTCCGATTCGCATCACTATTGACCAAGGTCGTCAATTCGAATCAGCAACTTTCGAAGCACTTTCAAAATTTTTGGGAGTACACAAAATCAGAACCACGCCTTATCATCCTCAAGCAAATAGAATGGTAGAAAGATTTCACAGAACGTTAAAAGCAGCACTCATGGCAAGAAACGCTAACGATAACTGGGTAAAGGAAATTCCCTCAGTACTTTTTGGACTGAGAAACTGTTTTCGCGATGACACAGGCTATAGCGCCGCTGAAATGGTGTATGGTACGCCTATGAGACTACCCGGTGAATTTTTTGAACAATCCAGCAAGTATAACACTTACGAAGAGTTCATGAGAAGCATTCAAGAAAGTATTACAAAAATGACATCGGTTCCGAAACGCCAGGGGCACAGACAGTCAATATTCGTGCATCCGGAACTTAATCAAAGCTCTCATGTCTTTGTTCGTTGCGATAGGCTACAAAAAAGCTTATGCCCACCATATGAAGGGCCTTTCCCAGTTATTAAGCGAATGAACAAAGCATTTTTAATTAAAATAAGAGGCCGAGAGACTATGATTTCAATCGATAGATTAAAACCGGCATTCCTACTGAATAGCGACTGCGAAAACGTAACGATTACAACAGATAATGTAATACCTAATACAAAAGAAAAAAGCGCGTTTATTACAAGATCAGGAAGATTGGTTAAACCAGTAGTTCGATTCGAAGTTGCAGATTAAGAATTATCCACCTGTTCCTGACCTAAGTTAACATTACATTACATAAGAGTGCACTAACCCGCACACATCAAGTATCAAAACAGACGTCAGCATTTTTCAAGTCTCGCGCTTAGCAAAATAAACATTAGTGTAGGTCAATGTTTCTAGTGTTTTTAATTAAGTCATTTATTTTGTATTCTATGATTTATGTATTAAGTTTTATTTGTTTTATCGTATATTAAGTGTTATTCGTTTTATTATTTAAGTTTTATCGTTTTTCTTTAAAAAGGGGGGAGTACTGTGCCGGCTAAGCACATACCTACTTATCTACTGCACGTACATAGTAGGAAATAGATAATAGCTGTTCTGCCGATACTAATCAATATGCGATAAGCGATAAGGCATGATATATTATAATATATAAACCCATAGTTAAGATAATTAAATATACTTCTATAACAACAACTGAAGTGTCATTACGTCTCCCAGTCCCTCGGTATAATATAAACCTAACCTAAGTCAAGCATCATTCTAAAATAAGCTTTAATCTGAGTCGATACTCAATCATCGTTTTAAAATTAGCATGATCTGAGTTCAAAGAAAAAAGTAAGCATTACATAAAGGAATTGTACTAAGCTTGCCATACGTTTATTTCATTGAGGAAACTATAGGTCTTGCGTAACTTATTATTTATGATTTTTGTTAATATTTGTGTGGGACCGTTTGTTTCTAAATAAATAAAATAAAAATACGTCCCGAAGAAGCGGGATTTGTCCCGCTTTTTATTAGGGTTCCGTAGCCTAAATGGCAAAAAACGGAACCCTTATAGATTCGTCATGTCTGTCTGTCTGTCCGTATGTCACAGCCACTTTATTCCGAAAGTATTAAGACTACACAGTTGAAACTTGGTAGGTAGATGTATTCTGTTAACCGCTTAACGAATTTAATACAAAAATAAGAAAAATAAAAGATTAAGGGGGAGCTCCCCATACATGGAACGGAAACTGAAAAAAAATTTTTTCTTCAAACCAACACGTGTTGGGTGTCTATAGATAGGTCTTTAAAAATGACATTGAGGTTTCTAAGACAACTTTTTCTCAAAGTCAACCTTTTGAAAGATATACACCGCCAAAGTGGTAAAATGTGTCCCCCCCCCCTTTAACTTTTGAAATAAGAGAGTGAAAAATCTAAAAAAAAATATATGCTGTAGATCTTAATAAAAACTTTCAACCAAAATTGGTTTGAACGAGATATAGTAATTAGTTTTTGAGATATAGCACATTTTCCAAAACCGCAAATATAACTTTGTCATTCATACCTACACTATGAAAAACAAAGTTATTTTTGCAGACGAAAAATGATAGGTGGTATTAAATATGGTATAGTATAAGGTAACTACGGAACCCTACGGTGCGTGGCCCGACATGCACTTGGCCGGTTTTTTTTTTTAAATAATATTAAACGTTTTATTGAACGTTGCCTGGCTAGCTACGTAGCTACCACCATCTTACCTAAGTCAGACGCCATAACAACAATTTAAACATTGTTGTGTTCCGGCAGAGGTAAGATAACCAGTTCCTCAGTGGTGAGGAATGTGAGGATTCCGTGTGTAGTGCGCTTCCACCTTCGGCCTTATCGTCACTTAACATCAGGTGAGGTGAAGGCCAAGTACTATCTCGTTGTTCATAAAAAATATACAGTGCCTTTGGTCTTGAACTAGCGATAATTTAAAGGCATGAAATACACCTAGTTTTATCGACAAAAACACCCACATGTTGGGGTCTATCCCCACTCCTGTTGGAATGGCCGCCATTTTTAATTTGACTTTTAATTATAGATGCCCCTGCCGAAAAATAATAATTTCTCCGGATTTAGAAGTCCTACAGTTATAACAAAAATACTGTTTGAAAGCTGATAATACCACCTATCAATTGAAAAATATGTGTAAATGGCAGTGTAAAAGGCACTGTATATATAAGGATTTCAAAAGTATAAAACAAAGTACTAAGCGGTTTTATTCTACATCACCGGCCTTTCCCGACTTAGGTTTACATAGTATAGTATTGAATACATAGTAGCAACTCACCCATGGACATGTCGTTGTTGGGCACGTGGTCGTCGCTGGGCGCGTCGTCGCCGGGGGGCGGCGGCGTGGGCGCGGGGGGCAGCGGGGGCGCGGGGGGGCGCGGACGCGGGGGGCGCGGGCGCGGGGGGCGCCGGCGTCGCCGGGCTCGACCCGGGGAAGTACAGCTCGTCGGCGCGGTGCGCGAAGTAGCACTGTTTGGAACATAGACATAGAAAATTTTTCGCTGCGCTCAAGAAGACCAACAGAGCGTGGAAAAGAGAAGTTAACATCATTCGGACATGGTCTATGTAAAAAAGAGACAAATAGGATCAAGTGACAGGTGCCAATATTTTTTTACAGTAAGAGGCCCCAGCGGCCCGCCTTGCAAAGGAGCAATCACAGTTTAAAATATTTGTTAATCTTAATAAGAATTTAAAATAAAGGTATCGTGGAGCCATGGTGTCTTGTGCTCTAAGTAACTGTGATGTGACAAAAAGAAAAAATCCAAGTAATCACACTTTACACAGGTAAATAAAATATTGCCACACATTTCTCTAAAACCAAATTTCGCTACATTTATTCGTTTATCGACAAAGAAAACAGTATGGAACATAGTTTATCAATTTCCTTTGCCATATATAGTCATATTTTATGTATCTAAGTCATATTTTACGTATCTCATTATAAAATAATTTAAATTATTTATAAACGCACATTGAAAAACATTTTGAAACTTAGACACTGTTTATATAATTAATTTAGCACTCAGCAGTAACTAAACAATGTAAAATTGAAACAAGAAATGTATCTTTTGTAATCTTAGAAGGAGCGGGGCTCTTAACACAGGTTTTATACTTAAAAGGGGCCTCAGCCATATAATATGTAATGTACTTAAAAGATACTGAATAAATGTTTTTTCATTTTTTCAGTTTCAAAATGTAAGCATTCGTTTTTCGGATCACCTATTTGTTTATTGACATTGTTGTTCTTTGACATTCTATTTCTATGGTTGGGAACAAGGGAAATAAATCATTTACTATGTATTTTGTTGAAGAAATAACGGGTGTAACGAGACCTTCAACGAAGCCGAAGTCCACGTATTCCGCCCATCATCAGGACCATTTTTGTCTTTTAAACTTTAACTGGGAAACCAATAGCTACGAAGTTATTGAAAGTCAAAGTAAAAAAATATTTTTTCAAAATTTTTATGAAATCTTATTTTATTCGTTATTTCCTACTTTTTGTCTAATGAAATATTATCAAAATTTTAAGAATATCGTAACAAACAATGGCTTCAAAACGTCGTCACTCGATGCATCTCATGAGCACGCACATAAACGCTGCCTTTCAACTCGGCCGCACGCAGCTGTGTAGCATACACTCGCAGGCGCGGTCTTTTGTACGCGGTACATTGCGTGGTAAAGTAGCCGATGCTTTTTTAACACCAAAAATCAAAATCTTTTCCCAGCAATAATTTTGAACAGAAATGGTCCTGATGATGGGCAGAATACGTAGACCTCGGCTTCGTTGAAGGTCTTGTTACGACCGGTATAATCACAGAGTTGTCTTGTTTAGTATGTAATAAGAACTTATTGAAAAACTTTTTCAAAACATCGCAAAATACCAGTAAGTACCCACTGTCAACCAAAGAGTACAATGTAATAAAAAACCAGCCAAGTGCGAGTCGGACTCACGCACGAAGGGTTCCGTGCCAAAAACGGCAAAAAAAATACGTTTGTTGTATGGGAGCCCCTCTTAATATTAATTTTATTCTGTTTTTAGTATTTGTTGTTATAGCGGCAACAGAAATACATCATCTGTGAAAATTTCAACTTTCTAGCTATCACGGTTCATGAGATACAGCCTGGTGACAGACAGACAAACGGACAGCGGAGTCTTAGTAATAGGGTCCCGTTTTTACCCTTTGGGTACGGAACCCTAAATAGGAAGTAATTAAGTAAGGGTCGACGTGTAATAATATTTTTTAGATAAACAATAATAATTAACATCTTTTTGTCACATATTATACATAATAATAATAACATTACAACATTACACATGCTTATTAAGACACATTTTTAGACTTTCCGGCAACTTTAATATTATAATTAATTTCTTTTAGGTTCACGTTGCGATGTTAGTTGGTCGCGCAACGGATTAGTAATAATAAGACAGTATTTAAGTGTACTAATTAACATTTATTTTCCTTTAGTTGCAGTAGTTCGGTTGTTAGTCCGGTCAACCGAACTAATTAGGCATACAGCGTCTTATATACTGGGAGAAGGTAAGTGTGTAGTGTGTGTGAGTACATGGCACACACACTACAACGTACCAAACCACCCTTATAAACAGAACCCTTCACTGACCTGCATATATTTACACTGGACAGGCTTATGTCAAACTGTTTTTGTGCCTATTTGATTTCCGCCATTTTGGCGCTGTAGGACGTAGCGTGAGCATAGCGTGCATACGTGGTACTAAAGTTTGAAGTCTGGAGAGACCATTACGGTAACTATTTTCATATTGTACGTCAAAATTAGTTCTTTGGACGCACGCTAGTGGCGTTTCAAATAGGCACAAAAACTTAGCTGTCAAATCATACAGACAGCCAGTACAGTTAGATAAAAAAAATTTTTTCATGTCAGTGGAACCATTCCTTTTGGTACAGCGCCTCTAGCGGTAACTACACTAAACTAAAAGTTGTACAAATGTAAACTATAGTCAGTCGCTATATTAAGCGTAAATTAATAATGCGCCTGCTGGTTAAACCTGGGGATTTTGCCATAATCTGGTTAAAACCCGTTGTTTTACAACTAAAGTAGCTACTCACTTGCACGAAGTCGTCGAAATGTGCGGTGAGTTTCCTCCACCGCGCCGCTAACGCGTCGCCTCCGCCCCCCGCGAAGCTTTCCTCCTCGACCCCCGTGCCCGCGATCAGCGATATACTGCCCCCTAGCGGACCGAAATAACAAGTATTAATATGAGAAATAAAACAATTTTTAACGGATACTAGCGCGGTTTTATTAAAAGCGCGGTTTTATTGCTAGGGAACGTAGATTTATTCCTAGATTGCTCCGCGAGGCTATCGAAATAAATGAATACCCTAATTTCAATGGAGATGATAGTTGGAAAATTCCACCAGCTTGGGACCCCATCATTCACAAGCTTAAGCCCCTCACACACACTGTAAGATCTAATGAACGATTAGTTTCTTTTGCAAATAAATAAATTAATATAAAAGACGGAGGTCGGTTTTCCTCTCCAAGTTTTCTTTCGCCATTTCTTTCTTGGAGGGGCCTCCCAATTTTATGAAATGGTGGTAGTTTCAGTAGATTCTCTCTCTTTTTAGCACTAAATAATTCATAAAATTAAATTATAAATCAACATAAAACAATTAAAAAAAATTGTTAAATTTTTATTTCTGAACGTCTAAAAAAAATTCTTCGCTTGAGGGTAAACTCACGGGCAGCTTCAGTCCCCCGTGACCACGGCAGCTGCAAAGTTGCCGAAACGTCGGGAAAACCAAAAATCAAACCAAATACCAACTAATTACCAAAGTACCTTTAATAAAACCGCGCTAGTATCCGTTAAAAATTGTTTTATTTCATGTCTAGTGAGCGCGTAAGCTTGAGAAGTGAATAAGTATTAATATGGATTACTTAGTACGCTGGCTCAGCGACCCGAAGTGGATCTTGGCCTCCGACATTAAAGTGTTTTGTGCCAAGTGACACTAGTCGGGCCTTCCAGCTCTTTGGCAACTTCATCTTGTGTCGGTCAACACTCTTAAGGCGATGCAATAAGGTTGAAACTCGTTAAATTCTCGCGCATTCGTGAGATGCAAGAACCATAACATTTTATGTATTTTATGTATTTCGTAACAAAAAAAACCGGTCAAGAGCGAGTCGGACTCGCGCACCGAGGGTTCCGTACAATCATAAATTATATTTGGATATGTAACTTTGGTACAGTCTTTAAAAAGTAGGATGAACGGCGGACAGGTGGAAGGGCGAACAGGCGGACAGTTAATTTACAAATCTTAACCACAGCTGCTTATAGTGATTGAAAAACGTTTCAGCCACTCCACATTGCAAACTGTTTATATTACTAAGTAGGAACTTATTCTTCGTTTATTCCTACGGCAAATAGTAGGTATAGGTAATTATATTAGAACCAGGATCAGCGCCATCTCTTGACCGATAGTGGAACTATTTTTTTTCTTAGGTCATTACCATCTCTGGGCCGATAGTGGAACTAATGATTATTTGTTTGTTTTATGAATTTCTAAAAAAGTGTGCTATATTGAGACATCGTTTTATTTTTCCTGTAATCTTTGTATAAACTACTATCACACAGAATTATTTCAGATTTTTCGCTTTGCAAACTTCGGAGATAAGGGGGGGGAACGGTATTTTTTTTACGTTTTTCATCATAAGTCGAAAAGTATACGGCCAACAAAAAGAAAAAAACCGGTCAAGAGCGAGTCGGACTCGCGCACCGAGGGTTCCGTACAATCATAAATATATTTGGATATGTTACTTTAGTACAGTCTTTAAATAAGTAGGATAAACGGCAGACAGGTGGAAGGGCGAACAGGCGGACAGTTAATTTACAAATCTTAACCACAGTTGCTTATGGTGACTGAAAAACGTTTCAGCCGCTCCACATTGCAAACTGTTTATATTTAAGTAATGTAATCTTTTAATGTAAGCTTTATGTGCTTAGATATAAATTACCTTTTAAAATACTAAGATTATTATACCTGTCCCTAGCAGACTCGATTATTAGTTAAGGTCTGGGTACATATGGCAGAACATACACAACATACATTGATTCCATCTATAGATTACAATTAAAAATGTTAAAAATCATAACACCCAAATATATTTTAAAAAAACTTAATAATAATGAGGAAAAGCTGTTTAATTATTGTAACGTTATGAGCATATATGAAAAAATTGAATACCAAATTCTAATTGAATCTTACAATCCTGACTGTGTAATAGAAAAAAATAGACCTAAGTATTTGAGAGCAGTGCCTTACATAAATAAGTACCACCTACCTAAACACAACAACTTGTATGGGAAAAGAGTTTCCAGATATTTGATACCTTTTTATCTAAATAAATTGCCATGTGAACTACAGATTATGTACAAAGAAAATATCAAAGCATTTCGGTTTAAGCTTAAACAGTATTATCTACCTAACAAAATATGTAAAATCAGCGACTCGCCGTCACCCAGATAAACCCTGTGAGGTTTTTGTGGTGCGGCAATGTGTAAAAGAATATGTATCTAAAGTTTATTGAATAAATGATTAATAATAATAATAATACTAAGTAGGAACTTATTCTTCGTTTATTCGTACGGCAAATAGTAGGTAATTTATATAAGAACCAGTCACCAATTATTATTGTAGTATTAGGTTGCGCCATCTCTTGACCGATAGTGGAACTATTTTAATCCGCAAGTCAGCATTCTTAGGTCACCGCCATCTGTTGACGGGTAGTGAAACTAAAGAATTCTTGTTTGTTTTTTGAATTTCTAAAAAAGTGTGTTATATTGAGACCTCGTTTTATTTTTCCTGTAATCTTTACGTAAACTACTATCACATAGAATTATTTCAGATTTTTTACCGACTTCAAAAGGAGGGAGGTACTCAATTCGACCCGTTTTTTTTTTTTTTTTTTTTTTGTTTTTTGTATGTACACAGATTACTCGAAGACGGCTGAACCGATTGAAATGATTCAAACGTTATTACATTAGGTAAACTTCCAAGTTGGTCCCATTTTTTAAAATTTTAAAATCGGTTCAGTACTTTTCAAGTAATCTTGAAAAAAGCACGAAAATAGTATGATTTTTGTGTGAACTACCTCGATGATCAGTCGTATAACTTCTTTGTTTATGAACTGAATAAGATAATTATTTTTTTGTTTGAAAAGGGATTTCTTAAGTGTAGTTCTTTAACCGACTTAAAAAAGGAGGTTCGTAGTTTGACCCGCATGTATGTATGTTTCTCCGCGATTAACTCACGTTTGGCTGAGCCGATTTTTCTACCTAAATAATATACCTACACTACTTAATACAAAAGGTACCTACACTAAAAATTAAAAAATAAATACCTCTAAAAAGCAAGAAATAATATTCGTAATAATAAAAACACGTCTATTGAAGTCTTCTTCTATCTTCGTCTATAAGACTTCAATAGACGTGTTTTTATTATTACGAATATTATTTCTTGCTTTTTAGAGGTAGGTTTTTTGAAGTCGGTTTTTTGTTTTTTTAAACAATTTTTCTCTTTGCAAACTTCGGAGATAAGGGGGGGGGACGGTATTTTTTTTTACATTTTTCATCATAAGTCGAAAACTATGCGGCCTAAGAAAAAAGAAAAAAATGTTTTAAAATGTGCAAACAGCGCTCTTTCATATGATACCCCACACGCCCTAGTCACCTCACTTAAAATTTTTAAGACCCCTTTTCAGTCCCTGTTGTAAAAAAAATATTATTTTTTTTATTTATTTCTTATTTGCAAAATAGTTTGGCAAATGTCATCTTAAACTATTCCAAATTTCAAGTTGATACCATTAGTAGTTCTCGAGATATCCAGCTGTGACAGACAGACAGACAGACAGACTGAGTCACACCATAAGGGTTCCTTTTTTACCATTTTGGTACGGAACCCTAAAAATGATTGAAAACGTACAAACGGCGCTCTTTCATATGACACCCCACATGCCCTAGTAGCCCCCTTCAAATTTTTAAGACCCCTTTTCAGTCCCTGTTGTAAAAAATGTATTTATTTTTTTATTTATTTCTTTTTTGCAAAATAGTTGGGCAAATGTCACCTTAAACTATTCCAAATTTCAAGTTGATATCATTAGTAGTTCTCGAGATATCCAGCTGTGACAGACAGACAGACAGACAGAGTCACACCATAAGGGTTCCTTTTTTACCATTTTGGTACGAAACCCTAAAAAGGCTTCAAACCGTCATCACTCAACAATGTATCTCATGAGCACGCACATAAACGCTGCCTTCAACTCAGCCGCACGCAAACTGTTAGTGTGAATAGATTTAAGAGTGTGTGTGTGCTATATGAACCTATTACTTACTTAAGAAACTTTGTTAAGTTAGTTAAGCGTGACCCTTGTCGATGTCACACGTGTCCCGCTGGTTCACTATTTTATTAAACTTTAGTTTTAATAATTATTCATCAGCTGTGTAGCATACTCGTCAAGTATTTGATACGTTTGATACTTTGAATTTTGCTATTTTGAAGTTAGACATAATGATTTCCGACATTTTAAACCATTTTAATTTTTGACATTTTGAACATTTCCATTTTAAGTTTAGACATTCTAACTTTAGACATTCTGATACGTACCCCACTGGTGATATGTATATTTGTATGCGTGTGTCTCTCTCTGTCTGTTTGTGTCTCTGTCTCACCTATGGTGGCGTCTATGCTGGCGTCGAGTCGCTCGTCCGGGCTGAGGTCGTTGGAGGCTCGCAGCGCGTTTAATACGTGTACGTGCTCCATGTATATTTGTATGCGTGTGTCTCTCTCTCTGTCTGTTTGTGTCTCTGTCTCACCTATGGTGGCGTCTATGCTGGCGTCGAGTCGCTCGTCCGGGCTGAGGTCGTTGGAGGCTCGCAGCGCGTTTAGTGTACGTGCTCCATGTATATTTGTATGCGTGTGTCTCTCTCTCTGTCTGTTTGTGTCTCTGTCTCACCTATGGTGGCGTCTATGCTGGCGTCGAGTCGCTCGTCCGGGCTGAGGTCGTTGGAGGCTCGCAGCGCGTTTAATACGTGTACGTGCTCCATGTATATTTGTATGCGTGTGTCTCTCTCTCTGTCTGTTTGTGTCTCTGTCTCACCTATGGTGGCGTCTATGCTGGCGTCGAGTCGCTCGTCCGGGCTGAGGTCGTTGGAGGCTCGCAGCACGTTTAATACGTGTACGTGCTCCATGTATATTTGTATGCGTGTGTCTCGTCTCTCTGTCTGTTTGTGTCTCTGTCTCACCTATGGTGGCGTCTATGCTGGCGTCGAGTCGCTCGTCCGGGCTGAGGTCGTTGGAGGCTCGCAGCGCGTTTAATACGTGTACGTGCTCCATGTATATTTGTATGCGTGTGTCTCTCTCTGTCTGTTTGTGTCTCTGTCTCACCTATGGTGGCGTCTATGCTGGCGTCGAGTCGCTCGTCCGGGCTGAGGTCGTTGGAGGCTCGCAGCGCGTTTAATACGTGTACGTGCTCCATGTATATTTGTATGCGTGTGTCTCTCTCTCTGTCTGTTTGTGTCTCTGTCTCACCTATGGTGGCGTCTATGCTGGCGTCGAGTCGCTCGTCCGGGCTGAGGTCGTTGGAGGCTCGCAGCGCGTTTAATACGTGTACGTGCTCCATGTATATTTGTATGCGTGTGTCTCTCTCTCTGTCTGTTTGTGTCTCTGTCTCACCTATGGTGGCGTCTATGCTGGCGTCGAGTCGCTCGTCCGGGCTGAGGTCGTTGGAGGCTCGCAGCGCGTTTAATACGTGTACGTGCTCCATGTATATTTGTATGCGTGTGTCTCTCTCTCTGTCTGTTTGTGTCTCTGTCTCACCTATGGTGGCGTCTATGCTGGCGTCGAGTCGCTCGTCCGGGCTGAGGTCGTTGGAGGCTCGCAGCGCGTTTAATACGTGTACGTGCTCCATGTATATTTGTATGCGTGTGTCTCTCTCTGTCTGTTTGTGTCTCTGTCTCACCTATGGTGGCGTCTATGCTGGCGTCGAGTCGCTCGTCCGGGCTGAGGTCGTTGGAGGCTCGCAGCGCGTTTAATACGTGTACGTGCTCCATGTATATTTGTATGCGTGTGTCTCTCTCTCTGTCTGTTTGTGTCTCTGTCTCACCTATGGTGGCGTCTATGCTGGCGTCGAGTCGCTCGTCCGGGCTGAGGTCGTTGGAGGCTCGCAGCGCGTTTAATACGTGTACGTGCTCCATGTATATTTGTATGCGTGTGTCTCTCTCTCTGTCTGTTTGTGTCTCTGTCTCACCTATGGTGGCGTCTATGCTGGCGTCGAGTCGCTCGTCCGGGCTGAGGTCGTTGGAGGCTCGCAGCGCGTTTAATACGTGTACGTGCTCCATGTATATTTGTATGCGTGTGTCTCTCTCTGTCTGTTTGTGTCTCTGTCTCACCTATGGTGGCGTCTATGCTGGCGTCGAGTCGCTCGTCCGGGCTGAGGTCGTTGGAGGCTCGCAGCGCGTTTAATACGTGTACGTGCTCCATGTATATTTGTATGCGTGTGTCTCTCTCTCTGTCTGTTTGTGTCTCTGTCTCACCTATGGTGGCGTCTATGCTGGCGTCGAGTCGCTCGTCCGGGCTGAGGTCGTTGGAGGCTCGCAGCGCGTTTAATACGTGTACGTGCTCCATGTATATTTGTATGCGTGTGTCTCTCTCTCTGTCTGTTTGTGTCTCTGTCTCACCTATGGTGGCGTCTATGCTGGCGTCGAGTCGCTCGTCCGGGCTGAGGTCGTTGGAGGCTCGCAGCGCGTTTAATACGTGTACGTGCTCCATGTATATTTGTATGCGTGTGTCTCTCTCTGTCTGTTTGTGTCTCTGTCTCACCTATGGTGGCGTCTATGCTGGCGTCGAGTCGCTCGTCCGGGCTGAGGTCGTTGGAGGCTCGCAGCGCGTTTAATACGTGTACGTGCTCCATGTATATTTGTATGCGTGTGTCTCTCTCTCTGTCTGTTTGTGTCTCTGTCTCACCTATGGTGGCGTCTATGCTGGCGTCGAGTCGCTCGTCCGGGCTGAGGTCGTTGGAGGCTCGCAGCGCGTTTAATACGTGTACGTGCTCCATGTATATTTGTATGCGTGTGTCTCTCTCTGTCTGTTTGTGTCTCTGTCTCACCTATGGTGGCGTCTATGCTGGCGTCGAGTCGCTCGTCCGGGCTGAGGTCGTTGGAGGCTCGCAGCGCGTTCAATACGTGTACGTGCTCCATGTATATTTGTATGCGTGTGTCTCTCTCTCTGTCTGTTTGTGTCTCTGTCTCACCTATGGTGGCGTCTATGCTGGCGTCGAGTCGCTCGTCCGGGCTGAGGTCGTTGGAGGCTCGCAGCGCGTTTAATACGTGTACGTGCTCCATGTATATTTGTATGCGTGTGTCTCTCTCTGTCTGTTTGTGTCTCTGTCTCACCTATGGTGGCGTCTATGCTGGCGTCGAGTCGCTCGTCCGGGCTGAGGTCGTTGGAGGCTCGCAGCGCGTTTAATACGTGTACGTGCTCCATGTATATTTGTATGCGTGTGTCTCTCTCTCTGTCTGTTTGTGTCTCTGTCTCACCTATGGTGGCGTCTATGCTGGCGTCGAGTCGCTCGTCCGGGCTGAGGTCGTTGGAGGCTCGCAGCGCGTTTAATACGTGTACGTGCTCCATGTATATTTGTATGCGTGTGTCTCTCTCTCTGTCTGTTTGTGTCTCTGTCTCACCTATGGTGGCGTCTATGCTGGCGTCGAGTCGCTCGTCCGGGCTGAGGTCGTTGGAGGCTCGCAGCGCGTTTAATACGTGTACGTGCTCCATGTATATTTGTATGCGTGTGTCTCTCTCTCTGTCTGTTTGTGTCTCTGTCTCACCTATGGTGGCGTCTATGCTGGCGTCGAGTCGCTCGTCCGGGCTGAGGTCGTTGGAGGCTCGCAGCGCGTTTAATACGTGTACGTGCTCCATGTATATTTGTATGCGTGTGTCTCTCTCTCTGTCTGTTTGTGTCTCTGTCTCACCTATGGTGGCGTCTATGCTGGCGTCGAGTCGCTCGTCCGGGCTGAGGTCGTTGGAGGCTCGCAGCGCGTTTAATACGTGTACGTGCTCCATGTATATTTGTATGCGTGTGTCTCTCTCTCTGTCTGTTTGTGTCTCTGTCTCACCTATGGTGGCGTCTATGCTGGCGTCGAGTCGCTCGTCCGGGCTGAGGTCGTTGGAGGCTCGCAGCGCGTTTAATACGTGTACGTGCTCCATGTATATTTGTATGCGTGTGTCTCTCTCTCTGTCTGTTTGTGTCTCTGTCTCACCTATGGTGGCGTCTATGCTGGCGTCGAGTCGCTCGTCCGGGCTGAGGTCGTTGGAGGCTCGCAGCGCGTTTAATACGTGTACGTGCTCCATGTATATTTGTATGCGTGTGTCTCTCTCTCTGTCTGTTTGTGTCTCTGTCTCACCTATGGTGGCGTCTATGCTGGCGTCGAGTCGCTCGTCCGGGCTGAGGTCGTTGGAGGCTCGCAGCGCGTTTAATACGTGTACGTGCTCCATGTATATTTGTATGCGTGTGTCTCTCTCTCTGTCTGTTTGTGTCTCTGTCTCACCTATGGTGGCGTCTATGCTGGCGTCGAGTCGCTCGTCCGGGCTGAGGTCGTTGGAGGCTCGCAGCGCGTTTAATACGTGTACGTGCTCCATGTATATTTGTATGCGTGTGTCTCTCTCTGTCTGTTTGTGTCTCTGTCTCACCTATGGTGGCGTCTATGCTGGCGTCGAGTCGCTCGTCCGGGCTGAGGTCGTTGGAGGCTCGCAGCGCGTTTAATACGTGTACGTGCTCCATGTATATTTGTATGCGTGTGTCTCTCTCTCTGTCTGTTTGTGTCTCTGTCTCACCTATGGTGGCGTCTATGCTGGCGTCGAGTCGCTCGTCCGGGCTGAGGTCGTTGGAGGCTCGCAGCGCGTTTAATACGTGTACGTGCTCCATGTATATTTGTATGCGTGTGTCTCTCTCTGTCTGTTTGTGTCTCTGTCTCACCTATGGTGGCGTCTATGCTGGCGTCGAGTCGCTCGTCCGGGCTGAGGTCGTTGGAGGCTCGCAGCGCGTTTAATACGTGTACGTGCTCCATGTATATTTGTATGCGTGTGTCTCTCTCTCTGTCTGTTTGTGTCTCTGTCTCACCTATGGTGGCGTCTATGCTGGCGTCGAGTCGCTCGTCCGGGCTGAGGTCGTTGGAGGCTCGCAGCGCGTTTAATACGTGTACGTGCTCCATGTATATTTGTATGCGTGTGTCTCTCTCTCTGTCTGTTTGTGTCTCTGTCTCACCTATGGTGGCGTCTATGCTGGCGTCGAGTCGCTCGTCCGGGCTGAGGTCGTTGGAGGCTCGCAGCGCGTTTAATACGTGTACGTGCTCCATGTATATTTGTATGCGTGTGTCTCTCTCTGTCTGTTTGTGTCTCTGTCTCACCTATGGTGGCGTCTATGCTGGCGTCGAGTCGCTCGTCCGGGCTGAGGTCGTTGGAGGCTCGCAGCGCGTTTAATACGTGTACGTGCTCCATGTATATTTGTATGCGTGTGTCTCTCTCTCTGTCTGTTTGTGTCTCTGTCTCACCTATGGTGGCGTCTATGCTGGCGTCGAGTCGCTCGTCCGGGCTGAGGTCGTTGGAGGCTCGCAGCGCGTTTAATACGTGTACGTGCTCCATGTATATTTGTATGCGTGTGTCTCTCTCTGTCTGTTTGTGTCTCTGTCTCACCTATGGTGGCGTCTATGCTGGCGTCGAGTCGCTCGTCCGGGCTGAGGTCGTTGGAGGCTCGCAGCGCGTTTAATACGTGTACGTGCTCCATGTATATTTGTATGCGTGTGTCTCTCTCTCTGTCTGTTTGTGTCTCTGTCTCACCTATGGTGGCGTCTATGCTGGCGTCGAGTCGCTCGTCCGGGCTGAGGTCGTTGGAGGCTCGCAGCGCGTTTAATACGTGTACGTGCTCCATGTATATTTGTATGCGTGTGTCTCTCTCTCTGTCTGTTTGTGTCTCTGTCTCACCTATGGTGGCGTCTATGCTGGCGTCGAGTCGCTCGTCCGGGCTGAGGTCGTTGGAGGCTCGCAGCGCGTTTAATACGTGTACGTGCTCCATGTATATTTGTATGCGTGTGTCTCTCTCTCTGTCTGTTTGTGTCTCTGTCTCACCTATGGTGGCGTCTATGCTGGCGTCGAGTCGCTCGTCCGGGCTGAGGTCGTTGGAGGCTCGCAGCGCGTTTAATACGTGTACGTGCTCCATGTATATTTGTATGCGTGTGTCTCTCTCTCTGTCTGTTTGTGTCTCTGTCTCACCTATGGTGGCGTCTATGCTGGCGTCGAGTCGCTCGTCCGGGCTGAGGTCGTTGGAGGCTCGCAGCGCGTTTAATACGTGTACGTGCTCCATGTATATTTGTATGCGTGTGTCTCTCTCTCTGTCTGTTTGTGTCTCTGTCTCACCTATGGTGGCGTCTATGCTGGCGTCGAGTCGCTCGTCCGGGCTGAGGTCGTTGGAGGCTCGCAGCGCGTTTAATACGTGTACGTGCTCCATGTATATTTGTATGCGTGTGTCTCTCTCTCTGTCTGTTTGTGTCTCTGTCTCACCTATGGTGGCGTCTATGCTGGCGTCGAGTCGCTCGTCCGGGCTGAGGTCGTTGGAGGCTCGCAGCGCGTTTAATACGTGTACGTGCTCCATGTATATTTGTATGCGTGTGTCTCTCTCTGTCTGTTTGTGTCTCTGTCTCACCTATGGTGGCGTCTATGCTGGCGTCGAGTCGCTCGTCCGGGCTGAGGTCGTTGGAGGCTCGCAGCGCGTTTAATACGTGTACGTGCTCCATGTATATTTGTATGCGTGTGTCTCTCTCTCTGTCTGTTTGTGTCTCTGTCTCACCTATGGTGGCGTCTATGCTGGCGTCGAGTCGCTCGTCCGGGCTGAGGTCGTTGGAGGCTCGCAGCGCGTTTAATACGTGTACGTGCTCCATGTATATTTGTATGCGTGTGTCTCTCTCTCTGTCTGTTTGTGTCTCTGTCTCACCTATGGTGGCGTCTATGCTGGCGTCGAGTCGCTCGTCCGGGCTGAGGTCGTTGGAGGCTCGCAGCGCGTTTAATACGTGTACGTGCTCCATGTATATTTGTATGCGTGTGTCTCTCTCTGTCTGTTTGTGTCTCTGTCTCACCTATGGTGGCGTCTATGCTGGCGTCGAGTCGCTCGTCCGGGCTGAGGTCGTTGGAGGCTCGCAGCGCGTTTAATACGTGTACGTGCTCCATGTATATTTGTATGCGTGTGTCTCTCTCTCTGTCTGTTTGTGTCTCTGTCTCACCTATGGTGGCGTCTATGCTGGCGTCGAGTCGCTCGTCCGGGCTGAGGTCGTTGGAGGCTCGCAGCGCGTTTAATACGTGTACGTGCTCCATGTATATTTGTATGCGTGTGTCTCTCTCTCTGTCTGTTTGTGTCTCTGTCTCACCTATGGTGGCGTCTATGCTGGCGTCGAGTCGCTCGTCCGGGCTGAGGTCGTTGGAGGCTCGCAGCGCGTTTAATACGTGTACGTGCTCCATGTATATTTGTATGCGTGTGTCTCTCTCTGTCTGTTTGTGTCTCTGTCTCACCTATGGTGGCGTCTATGCTGGCGTCGAGTCGCTCGTCCGGGCTGAGGTCGTTGGAGGCTCGCAGCGCGTTTAATACGTGTACGTGCTCCATGTATATTTGTATGCGTGTGTCTCTCTCTCTGTCTGTTTGTGTCTCTGTCTCACCTATGGTGGCGTCTATGCTGGCGTCGAGTCGCTCGTCCGGGCTGAGGTCGTTGGAGGCTCGCAGCGCGTTTAATACGTGTACGTGCTCCATGTATATTTGTATGCGTGTGTCTCTCTCTCTCTGTCTGTTTGTGTCTCTGTCTCACCTATGGTGGCGTCTATGCTGGCGTCGAGTCGCTCGTCCGGGCTGAGGTCGTTGGAGGCTCGCAGCGCGTTTAATACGTGTACGTGCTCCATGTATATTTGTATGCGTGTGTCTCTCTCTGTCTGTTTGTGTCTCTGTCTCACCTATGGTGGCGTCTATGCTGGCGTCGAGTCGCTCGTCCGGGCTGAGGTCGTTGGAGGCTCGCAGCGCGTTTAATACGTGTACGTGCTCCATGTATATTTGTATGCGTGTGTCTCGTTCTCTGTCTGTTTGTGTCTCTGTCTCACCTATGGTGGCGTCTATGCTGGCGTCGAGTCGCTCGTCCGGGCTGAGGTCGTTGGAGGCTCGCAGCGCGTTTAATACGTGTACGTGCTCCATGTATATTTGTATGCGTGTGTCTCTCTCTGTCTGTTTGTGTCTCTGTCTCACCTATGGTGGCGTCTATGCTGGCGTCGAGTCGCTCGTCCGGGCTGAGGTCGTTGGAGGCTCGCAGCGCGTTTAATACGTGTACGTGCTCCATGTATATTTGTATGCGTGTGTCTCTCTCTCTCTCTGTCTGTTTGTGTCTCTGTCTCACCTATGGTGGCGTCTATGCTGGCGTCGAGTCGCTCGTCCGGGCTGAGGTCGTTGGAGGCTCGCAGCGCGTTTAATACGTGTACGTGCTCCATGTATATTTGTATGCGTGTGTCTCGTTCTCTGTCTGTTTGTGTCTCTGTCTCACCTATGGTGGCGTCTATGCTGGCGTCGAGTCGCTCGTCCGGGCTGAGGTCGTTGGAGGCTCGCAGCGCGTTTAATACGTGTACGTGCTCCATGTATATTTGTATGCGTGTGTCTCTCTCTGTCTGTTTGTGTCTCTGTCTCACCTATGGTGGCGTCTATGCTGGCGTCGAGTCGCTCGTCCGGGCTGAGGTCGTTGGAGGCTCGCAGCGCGTTTAATACGTGTACGTGCTCCATGTATATTTGTATGCGTGTGTCTCTCTCTCTGTCTGTTTGTGTCTCTGTCTCACCTATGGTGGCGTCTATGCTGGCGTCGAGTCGCTCGTCCGGGCTGAGGTCGTTGGAGGCTCGCAGCGCGTTTAATACGTGTACGTGCTCCATGTATATTTGTATGCGTGTGTCTCTCTCTGTCTGTTTGTGTCTCTGTCTCACCTATGGTGGCGTCTATGCTGGCGTCGAGTCGCTCGTCCGGGCTGAGGTCGTTGGAGGCTCGCAGCGCGTTTAATACGTGTACGTGCTCCATGTATATTTGTATGCGTGTGTCTCTCTCTCTGTCTGTTTGTGTCTCTGTCTCACCTATGGTGGCGTCTATGCTGGCGTCGAGTCGCTCGTCCGGGCTGAGGTCGTTGGAGGCTCGCAGCGCGTTTAATACGTGTACGTGCTCCATGTATATTTGTATGCGTGTGTCTCTCTCTCTGTCTGTTTGTGTCTCTGTCTCACCTATGGTGGCGTCTATGCTGGCGTCGAGTCGCTCGTCCGGGCTGAGGTCGTTGGAGGCTCGCAGCGCGTTTAATACGTGTACGTGCTCCATGTATATTTGTATGCGTGTGTCTCTCTCTCTGTCTGTTTGTGTCTCTGTCTCACCTATGGTGGCGTCTATGCTGGCGTCGAGTCGCTCGTCCGGGCTGAGGTCGTTGGAGGCTCGCAGCGCGTTTAATACGTGTACGTGCTCCATGTATATTTGTATGCGTGTGTCTCTCTCTCTGTCTGTTTGTGTCTCTGTCTCACCTATGGTGGCGTCTATGCTGGCGTCGAGTCGCTCGTCCGGGCTGAGGTCGTTGGAGGCTCGCAGCGCGTTTAATACGTGTACGTGCTCCATGTATATTTGTATGCGTGTGTCTCTCTCTCTGTCTGTTTGTGTCTCTGTCTCACCTATGGTGGCGTCTATGCTGGCGTCGAGTCGCTCGTCCGGGCTGAGGTCGTTGGAGGCTCGCAGCGCGTTTAATACGTGTACGTGCTCCATGTATATTTGTATGCGTGTGTCTCTCTCTGTCTGTTTGTGTCTCTGTCTCACCTATGGTGGCGTCTATGCTGGCGTCGAGTCGCTCGTCCGGGCTGAGGTCGTTGGAGGCTCGCAGCGCGTTCAATACGTGTACGTGCTCCATGTATATTTGTATGCGTGTGTCTCTCTCTCTGTCTGTTTGTGTCTCTGTCTCACCTATGGTGGCGTCTATGCTGGCGTCGAGTCGCTCGTCCGGGCTGAGGTCGTTGGAGGCTCGCAGCGCGTTTAATACGTGTACGTGCTCCATGTATATTTGTATGCGTGTGTCTCTCTCTGTCTGTTTGTGTCTCTGTCTCACCTATGGTGGCGTCTATGCTGGCGTCGAGTCGCTCGTCCGGGCTGAGGTCGTTGGAGGCTCGCAGCGCGTTCAATACGTGTACGTGCTCCATGTATATTTGTATGCGTGTGTCTCTCTCTCTGTCTGTTTGTGTCTCTGTCTCACCTATGGTGGCGTCTATGCTGGCGTCGAGTCGCTCGTCCGGGCTGAGGTCGTTGGAGGCTCGCAGCGCGTTCAATACGTGTACGTGCTCCATGTATATTTGTATGCGTGTGTCTCTCTCTCTGTCTGTTTGTGTCTCTGTCTCACCTATGGTGGCGTCTATGCTGGCGTCGAGTCGCTCGTCCGGGCTGAGGTCGTTGGAGGCTCGCAGCGCGTTCAATACGTGTACGTGCTCCATGTATATTTGTATGCGTGTGTCTGTCTCTGTCTGTTTGTGTCTCTGTCTCACCTATGGTGGCGTCTATGCTGGCGTCGAGTCGCTCGTCCGGGCTGAGGTCATTAGAGGCTCGAAGCGCGTTCAATACGCCGTGGACGTGCTCCATATCCTATACGCAAACAAACACAATATTAGTCACTTTTCACAAACCCCTTTATTAAGGCGACGCATCGATAAACTATTTCCGTATTGACTGGCTCGCTCAAACTTTCGTAAATAACACTTAACTATCTTACACATGGCAGTTCTGCAACACCAAACAAGTTTTTTGTTTAAATAAAAATCTATAATACACTCGGCTTCAGAAAAATCGCACCTTATCAAAAATTTCTTCAATGTTACTAATTTAATCCTATCTAATTTAATGGTAAGTGTTGTTATATACTTCTTTCCCTTCGGACATAGCCAACAGTCACTATAATATAGGAATACTCGTCGAACGGAATCAATTACTGAGATTTAGTTTCCAAGCAACATTACATTGCCTCATTTTTTTCCCAATATTTAGGCAACTTTATGGGCAATAGTATCTATCTTGGGTATTCCTTTTTAATTGAACTGTTGACTTGTGTTTTCTCCATCATCTCGATAGCAAATTTAACCACATTTCCTGAATTGACCCCTTTTATTTCCATTTTATGGCGGCGCGAGCAATAACACTTTAAGCATTTAATTATGGTAACTGTTATGTTAATTAAATCAAACAATTATTAATTGAAAGCTCATTAAATCTACTTTCAATAGATATCAACATTTACAACAATAATAAAACGTTAGCTAGCAATAGCAGGTGGCCAAGTCTAAACTGATTTTCGAAGAGGTGCGATTTTTCTGACGTGGAGTGTTTATTTTGATAAATCCAACAGGCATTTTTAACCGACTTCAAAAAAAGGAGGAGGTTCTCAAGTCGACGGTTTTTTTTATGTGTTTTGTAATAACTTTGTCAGTTGTTATCCGATTTATACAATTCTTTTTTTATCGTAAGGAACATAGTTCGTGTGTGGTCCCATAAAAAAATTACAGAGATTTGGCTGGTAGTGTTTTCATAATCCTGAAAAATATAAATTATTTAGCTTGCCGTGATTTTACGGATTTTCGGACATAACATCTTTGTTTATGAACCGATTTAGATAATTCTTTTTTAGTTTGAAAGGGTATAACTTCAGTGGTCATATTTTAATTTCATTGGTATTTGACTTTAAACTTCGAAGATACACAAGGGAACTCCTCAAATTCAAATAGTATATGTAAAGTGATTTAGATTTTGGTAGGTTTATGACAATCGAAAACAAACCAAACCATGGTCTGCGATGCAGCGTTCTGGACTAGACTTGGACTACAAAGACACAACGGAACTCCTCAAAAACAAACAGCGTAAATTTGGAAATTGAGTTGTGGGCATTTTACCATTGAAAAAGTTAAAAAATATTTACACGCTTACATACCTACCACTAAAAAGTTGAAAATAAAAAACCTTTTTTAACAAAAACGAAAAACCTCCTTCAAAAAACCTGAAACAAACACAGCTTCAAAATTCAATATCTCTAAAAAAGCAAGAAATAGTATTCAAATCAATAGTTACGCATAACATTATTAATAAAACACGTCTAATGAAATCGGGTGGGGCTTTTAGAAATATAAAAAAATAAGTTGTTTTCCAGCCCCACCCGACTTCAATAGACGTGTTTTATTAATAATGTTATGCGTAATTAATGATTTGAATATTATTTCTTGCTTTTTTAGAGGTATTGAATTGTGAAGCTGTTTTTTTTTCAGGTTTTTTGAAGGAGTTTTTTGAAGTGTGTGTTTAGACCTAGAAAAAGAGACTTTTTGACCAATGCACATTCTCTTTGCATCTGCTCTCACTGGTGATGCTTATGAGCATGTAAATGTCTTAAAAACGCCAGCAGTAGTCTATAATGCGCGGCGCTATAATCGGCCCTCACCTTGGGTGTCTCCGCCTGGCGGCCAACACTTGTAGCAATCTTTCTACAGATTCTACAGAGAGAGGAGAGAAGGAGAAAGGAGAGAGGGAGAAAAAGAAAGGAATTGACATGTTATGAGAAGGAATAAAAAGGAAGAAAAAGAGACTTACCTTCTTGATTAATGTACATTCTCTTTGCAGTTGCTCCAACTGGTGATGCTTATGAGCATGTAGATATCTTAAAAACGCCAGCAGTAGTCTATAATGCGCGGCGCTATAGTCCGCTCTCAGGTGTCTCCGCCTGGCGGTTAGCACTTGTAGCAATCTTTCTACATCTGGTAGCTACTGTCATATTGCCAAGAGAGAGAAGGAGGGAAAGAGAGAAAGAGAAATGTATATGGTTTGAGAAGGAATAAAAAGCATGTTGCTAGAAGAACACAAACAACAGTCCGCCCTCAGGTGTCTCCGCCTGGCGGCCAACAATTGTAATTCTACTACATCGGGTAGCTACTTTCATCAATATGATAGTAGCTACCCGATGTAGTAGAATTACAATTGTAATCCAACCATGCCAACAATTGTAATTCTACTACATCGGGTAGCTACTATCATCAATATGATAGTAGCTACCCGATGTAGTAGAATTACAATTGTTGGCTGCCAGGCGGAGACACCTGAGGGCGGACTGTTGTTTGTGTTCTTCTAGCAACATGCTTTTTATTCCTTCTCAAACCATATACATTTCTCTTTTTCTCTTTCCCTCCTTCTCTCTCTTGGCAATATGACAATTCTCTCTCTCTTCTTCCTCTTTTTGACAATTCAAAAAGAGGAAGAGGAGAGAGAGAAATGGGCATGACTAATGAAAAAGAATGAAAAGCATATGGTGCTAGAAGAGTGATAGACAAGAAAAGAGATGAAGGAAGACTGCAGAAAAATGATGTATGAAAGAGACAACAGCTGACAAGAAAGAATGACAGAGTAACGTAATGACTTATCTTCTTGACCGATGCACATTTTCTTTGCAACTGCTCTAGTTGATGATGCTTATGTCAAAGTCAAATAAGCTTTATTGAAATAAACTTAATAATTAAGTACTTTTGAATCGTCTATATTTTCCTACCACCCGTTCCAGACTTTTTAACGTATGCGCATTTAGATGTCTCAGAAACGCCAACAGTAGTCTATGGTGAGCGGCGCTACAGTCCGCCCTCAGGTGTCTTCGCGTAGCGGCCAACGCTTGTAGCAATCTTTCTACATTTGGTCGCTACTGCCATATTATCAAGAGACAGAGAGAGACAGAGAGGGACCGAAAGATAGAGAGATAGTAAGAGAGAGAGAGAGAGATGGACATGTTATGAGAAGGAATAAAAAGCATGTTACTAGAAGAGTGATGGACAAGAAAGATGATGGATTAGAGAGGAGGACCGCAAAGATGGAAGGATGAAAGAGACAATAACTGATAGGGATAGATGATTGTTAAAGAAAAAGAGACTTACCTTCTTGACCAATGCACATTCTCTCTGCAACTGCTCTAGTTGATGATGTTTATGCGCGTGCAGATGTCTCAAAAACGCCAACAGTCAGTAGTCTGTGGTGCGCAGCACTACAGTCCGCCCTCAGGTGTCTCCGCCTGGCGGCCAGCACTTGTAGCAATCGTTCTACATCGGGTAGCTGCAGCTGGCGCGCCTCAGCCGCGACTAACGCTCGCAGTCCGCGAGTCGACGAGTCGGTAGCTACTGCCATATTGTCGAGAAGAGGGAGAGGAGAGAGAAAGAGAGAGTAAGAAAGAGAGAGCGAGGGAGAGAAAGACAGAGATATAGAAAGAGAGAGTGATGGACATTTAATCAGAAGAAATAAAAAGCATGTTGCTAGAAAAGTGAAGGACAAGAAAGATGATGGATTAGAGAGGAAGACCGCAAAGACGGATAGATGAAAGAGAAAGATGATATTACAAAGAAGACTTACCTTCTTGACCAATGCGCATTCTCTCTGCAACTGCTCTAGTTGATGATGTTTATGCGCATGTAGATGTCTCAAAAACGCCAACAGTAGTCTATGGTGCGCAGCACTACAATCGGCCCTCAGATGTCTCCGCCTAGCGGCCAGCACTTGTAGCAATCGTTCTACATCGGGGAGCTGCAGCTGGCGCGCCTCGGCCGCGACCAGCGCGCGCAGGCCGCGGGCCGACGAGTCGGCGCTGCCGGACAGGCTGCCGGACGACGCGCGACCGGTCCGGAGACGGCGTTTGGCAACCTGATACCAAACAAATAATCATCTCTGTTGTAATGCTGGGTACAGTGCATTTCAAACTTAATGGCGGCAGCAAAGTTAGCCACTTTGCGCGTAGTTGCTCGCCTACATATAATGCGAATCGTCTAGCGCGATGTTCCGAGGCGCCATTAAGTTTAAAATGCGCTATACACCACAAACAGTCAACTAACGTCAAATATTTGACTCTTTAAAAAATAAGGAAGTGGAAAGAGAGGCAATAACGGCTTATTCCCTACTTTTGTTCCCCACTGAGGGATATCGGAATAAAGAGTAGTAGTTTTCATATCTTTTTCCTGATATCCCCCAGGGGCCGTACCGGCTAACGTATCGAACTTTGTCAATTCTGCCCGGCTTCAAATTAAAATAGATAAATCGAGCCCCAATCAGACCAAAAAGGCGAACCCCAATTCATGATGTCACACAAACATCGATATCTTTCAAATAAATTCGGCAAATAGTATACGAAATTCCTTAATTCGTTTATCTGTTTTAAAGTTGAAGCTCGGCAGACCCGCCGAAGTTCGAAAAGTTAACCGGTAGGGCCCCAGGTGGAGGACAAAAGTGGGGAACAACGGGGATGACGTTAGTCGGGTTGTTGTGTGCCCTAACTTATTGTTTTTTTACAAGGAAAAATACTGAAAACAAGCCTTATAAAAAAAAAACCGGCCAAGTGCGAGTTGGACTCGCGCACGAAGGTTCCGTACCAAAAAAGGCAAAAAAACGCGTTTGTTATATGGGAGCCCCCCTTAAATATTATTTTTATTCTGTTTTTAGTATTTGCTGTTATAGCGGCAACAGAAATACATTATCTGTGAAAATTTCAACTTTCTAGCCATCACGGTTCACGAGATACATCCTGGTGACAGACAGACAAACAGACCGACGGACAGCGGAGTCTTAGTAATAGGGTCCCGTTTTTACCCTTTGGGTACGGAACCCTAAAAAATAAGCTTTTAGTGACATAGAAAAATTTTGATAACTACTAGATATAACCATATCTAATATATATCTGGTATGTACGCACGCACTATTGACATCTACGCTTTTTATTTAAAATCTTTTGACTGTCATTTGATTACAGACGGACGGACATCGGACAGGTGAAACGAAATAAAAGTTTGTAAAAAATACTAATTCGGAAAATCTAGGTTTCCACATGTAGCAGATAGAACGAGTCAAATAATTATATTCTACAAGGTTATTTTTAGTTAATACAAAACCTCTTGTGGGGTTGATCAGACCATCAAACTGAACAACTTTCATTATGGGACCAACCTCGAAATCACGAAAAAAAACCGGTCAAGAGCGAGTCGGACTCGCGCACCGAGGGTTCCGTAACATCATAATTGCATCATTAAACCATACTGCAGGGTAGAATAATAAGTTTTAGCAGTTTTAGGTCAGCGCCATCTCTTGACCGATAGTGGAACTAATGTAAACTTTTTTAGAAATTTGATAATTTCTAAAAAAGTGTGCTATATTGAGACATCGTTTTATTTTTCCTGTAATCTTTATATAAACTGCTATCACATAGAATTATTTCAGATTTTTCTCTTTGCAAACTTCGGAGATAGGGGGGGAACGGTATTTTTTTGTAAATTTTTCTTCATAAGTCGAAAACTATGCGGTCTAGAAAAAAAAGAAAAAATGATTGAAAACGTGCAAACGGCGCTCTTTCATATGATACCCCACATGCCCTAGTAGCCCCACTTCAAATGTTTAAGACCCCTTTTCAGGTCCTGCTGTAAAAAAGATATTTATTTTTTTGTTTACTTCTTATTTGCAAAATAGTTGGGCAAATGTCATCTTAAACTATTTCAAATTTCAAGTTGATACCATTAGTAGTTCTCGAGATATCCAGCTGTGACAGACAGACAGACAGACTGAGTCACACCATAAGGGTTCCTTTTTTACCATTTTAGTACGGAAACCTAAAAATCAGCTGTTTCAAACATTTCGATGAAGTAGGATTGTACTTTTGTATGGAACAGCTGATTTTTTTTCGTGATTTCAAGGTTGGTCCCATAATGAAAGTTGTTCAGTTTGATGGTCTGATCAACCCCACGAGAGGTTTTGTATTAACTAAAAATAACCTTGTATACATACCAGTTCATTGAGGAGGAAGTTGGGGAATATGTGTTCCCTGGTGGCCAAGGCGGCGCCACACTTGGGGCAGCGGTGGTGGAGCTCCACGGCCTTGGCGATGCACGCGTAGCAGAACGAGTGGCCGCACCGCGTCACGTACGCCTCCTCGATCAACTCGAAGCACACGGGGCACAGGAGATCGCAGTCCTGTACCACAGGAAGAGTAGAGGGCTTAGCGTGCTGCCTTGAGGGACTCCCGATAGGCTCGAAGCAGGGGCCCTATTTTTGAATCCTTCGGCTGGCGTCGAGCGCTCTTTATAAACTTATCTAACCCGGTGGCCAAAAATAGAAGTGTTATTACATAAAAAAAAGTCTGGAACGGGTGGTAGGAAAATATAGACGATTCAAAAGTACTTAATTATTAAGTTTATTTGAATAAAGCTTATTTGACTTTGACTTTGACTTTGATATTGTTACCTAGGTTACGCCGTCGTCTATAAGACAGCGAGGCTGTCACTGAGTCAGATAAGTTTGAAAAGAGCGCTCGACGCCACAACTTCGCTTGACGAAGGATTCAAAAATAGGGGCCCAGACCGGGCAGATAGGAGGTATTTTGGCAAGGAATAAATAAAAAGCGGGCCTAAGGCAGCAGCCTTGAGGGATATCTCAACTCGAAGCACAGGCGACAGACGTCATAGTCCTGTAAGGCGAGGAAGAGTGACGGGCTTAGCGTGCTACCTTGAGGGACTCTCCAAGTATACCGGGAAGATAAGAGGTAGGTTAGCAAGGAATAAATAAAATAGCGGGGCCTAATGTGCTGCCTTGAGGGACTCTCGAAGTATATGGGGCAGATAGGAGGTAGGTGGGCAAGGAATAAAAAAACAGCGGGCCTAGTGTGCTGCCTTGAGGGACTCTCAAAGTATACGGAGCAGATAGGAGGTAGGTTGGCAAGGAATAAATAAAAATCGGACCTAGCGATGCACGCGTAGCAGAACGAGTGGCCGCACCGCGTCACGTAGGCCTCCGCGATCAGCTCGAAGCCCACCGGGCACAGGAGGTCGCAGTCCTGTACCAGGGGAAAAGGAGCGGGCTTAGCGAGCTGCCTTGAGGGGCTCTCCAAGTATACGGGGCATATAGGAGATGGTTGGTATGGGGTAAATAAAATAGCGGGCCTAGTGTGCTGCCTTGAGGGACATCTTCACACGAAGCACAGCAGGTCGCAGTCCTGTACCACAGGAACAGGGGCGGGCTCAGCGTGTGCCTTGAGGGACTCTCGAAGGGCTCGAAATATATGGGGCAGATAGGAGGTTAAAAATTATTAACTCAAGTTCCTTCGTGCTTCAGAAGGTATGTTAAACCATTGGTCCCAGCTGTATTTGCAGTCATTAAAACCCACCAATCCGCATTGAGCCTGCGTGGTGGGTTAATTCCAGCAATGGGGACATTAAAAATGGCTGATGACGATAACAATGATCAGCTTAATCCCGTTGTTCCTCACTAGTGGATATCGGGAAATAAAGTATGGACGGTCTATTCCCATTCCCGTCCACCACCAAGAAGAGATGATAAAAAAACTTTTTTGACAACGGGAACAGGCCCAATGAGCTCACCTTGTCCTCGAGTGAGCCGCCGAGCCCCCCCAGCGCCACGGCCGCGGAGCTGCCCGGCGCGCCCGCCCCGCTCGCCGATGCGCCCGACATCGCTGCCTGCAAAAGAATTCAGAATTCACTACCTACTACTCAACTTGCAATAGGCAAGAGCAGTAGTGCAACAAAACTTCACTAGTTAGCCCCAAAATACATGGTGAAACGCAAAAATGACGAAACTGAAACTCCAGTTGCTTTTGAGTTTATGCCATGGGGTCTATAGGTCATAGGAAACCACACACGATGCAACGAAATTGAAACCTGTTTAAAACGCGTTTCATCGTGTGTGGTTTCATATAGGACTCTATAACATAAACTCAAATAAAACTCAAATGAAACTCAAAAGAAACTAGAGTTGCAGTTTAATTTTTTCGACTTTTGCATTTCACCATCTGCTTTGGGACTTTTGGGCCTTATATTAACAAACTAGCGGTCACTCGCGACTTCATCTGCGTCTACTGTTATTTTCCTATCCCTCGGGTCAAGAACAGTAATTTTTTTCTGGATGAAACTTACCCAATAATCTTTCTGTACCCCTGACAACGTGTATGCAAAATTTTATGCTGATCGATTTGTAGTTAAGACGTGAAGGCGTAACAAAAGTCTCGGACTCACGTGACAACGCGTGGCGCTCTCGATCAGCTGATAATCGCGCGTCGCGTTCTTCAAGAGTTTCTTGTGAGCGCAAAATCGCCCGACGAGTTCTTTGAGAGCTAAGGCGCGACTCTCTTTCAGCTGAAGTCTCAGACTGACGAGCTAACGCGTAGCGCTCCCGGTCAGCAGATAATCGCGCGTTGCGTTTTTTAAGACTTTCTCGTGCGCGCAAAGTTACTTGTCTTGTTCCTTGATAGCTAAGTCGAGCCTCTCTTTGATCAGGCGTTTCTGACGCGCGTCGGGCTTGAGCAGCAGCGAGTCTAACCTGACGATCTTCAACAGACTCTTGAGCCCTAGCAAGTCTCATCCTTTTAGCATTTCTGCTAGATTTAGAAAGATTTGTTTTTCGTCGAGGCATTTCTATGAAAACAAAATGTAACTGAACTGAAATATCTCCAAAACAAAGATACTTTGACTTGAGATAACCATTGAGGGTAAAAGAACAAACAAACTTTTTTATTTATTACAACATTAGTACAGTAGCCGGCAAACATCTTGAAATCGGGTGGGGATTGTGCAGTGTGTGTACGAGGGCGGTGTGAGAGGGGCCAGCGTTATTGGTCGCTCACAAGTGCACAAGTGCGAACTTATCCCCACTCTGTCGAAAAAGGGTTGAGATATTTGCCGAAATCAATATATTCTATCCTAACCTCCTGAAAATAATCTTTATTGCACTGTAGATTTAGTTTACAAAAGTGTACATCGGCCCTCAAACTAGGCAAAGCCTGTATCTTGGGAAACCAAGTTATAATTACATGAGACTACCCTGAACTTACTTATTTTCTTATATAAATAACTTTCATATTTAATTATTATAAAACAGATAGAACTTTTTAAAGAACTTAATCCTAAACCAAAATAATCTAACTAAGGTTGACATCACAAACTAATTTTATTATGAACATAAGTAAATTAATTGATGAATACTTGAAAACTTAAAATTTGTATATCTTTTGATTTAGTGAACCGATTGCAATGAAATAAAGACTAAATGGTACTTCAGATACACAGTTTATTCATATATAAACATCAACACAATTGGCTTAGAGCTATTTATGTGATTCACACAGAAACAAACGGACAAAAATTCCATAAGCATGGCCGCAGACTACAGACCAAACTGTCGGCCGATAGTTGTAATCAGTATGAAGAAGTATGCAAGTGTGCACACTACAACAATTTGGTATCAGCCGATTCTTCGTACAAAACCAACTATTGTGGTTGAGAAAACTAACTAAAACATAATTAGAATCACATAATGTTTATTTAGCTAGGTCGCTTGAACAGAAGTTACACAACAGTATCTGCATACCCTCCACTTACATTATTATTTAATGAATAAAGTAATCAACCCAATATCAGTATATATGACAGGCCGACAGTTTGGTCTGTCTGTGGGCACGCTAAAAGTTAGAAAAACTCTGTCACAAGATAAATTGTAAAACTGTTGTCACAGAAGAAGACTAATTATTTGATTGAATCAGGCGTCACTTGGCGGAAGTCCCAAACCATTTTGAAAAAAGAAATATATGTAGCTTACTTCCGCAAACAATATACGCAAGATGCACCGCCCGCCCGGCGGGCGGGCGTAGGCGATTATATTGTTTGCATATAATGTGTGAAAATGTATAATTAATGTAATATATTTCAATAATTCAGTTCATGTCAAATCAAATTAATTCATTTTAATATTTATTACTGTAAATTACTAACATAGTTTTAAGGTAAATTTTTGTAACTAACACTATGGACATTGTTTCTGAAAATAAATTATTATTATTAATAATGTGTCTTCAAAACGTCAATTGGGATACAGTATTTTTAAAATATTGTCTTGGTTTACGAGTTATGAAAGTAGATGTATTGGTAGCGCTGGTAGTACTACCTACAGCGTCTAATTACTATGACTAGAACAACTTACCTAGAGTGAGAATATCATTGCACCTCTGTTCTTAAAGTTAACTGTTTATTTTATGTTGTTTTCCCACAATGTTCCTCGTCATGAAGTGGAGTAATTAAAATTTCATGCTGTTGTACTTTTTTGTAAGAAAGGCTACACTTTTGTAGATTTTTTTTGTAGAATGTGTAGTATTGGATTGTATTTTTCTCACTTGGCTAAAACATTACCCACACATTGCACATTAAATAATCTAAGCACTCTTTGCAAAGTAGGTAATTGATACATTCATTGAACAATTATGAATAACCTAGTTATTTATACACTGGTGCTTCACATCTGATGTATATTTAGCTCAGAATCGATAGCTATGGATCTACATTTATGCTCATTACTTCTGCTCTGAAAACTTGATGAAGCTATAGTAACTATGAAAAAGTTGCAAATTCTTACAGGTTCTTAGAAGCAAAGGAGGTCAAAGCTGCAGTCGTGATGGCATGCCAGGAGTCACACAGCGTAGACAGGCTTCTGATATCGCAGAATATCCTCGTTTCTGATCAAACACATCAGCACAGAACTCCACCCAAAACAACCTCTGTATTCTAAGCACACCACTTAGTTTCCACTCTGATAAAAGGGTTCATGATAGAAAACTCGTCCGTTAAATACTCGATTCTATAGAAACCCATCATTTGTTATATTTATCGGCATATTTTCGGATTTATTAATTAATACCAAAACGCACGCATCTGTGATGTGATTTTTTTTTTTTTTTTTTTTAATATCTTCTTCCCGTCAGTTGGGAAAGGCAAAGGCAGAGCCATACAGCCATTGTCTTATTTAAAATAATTTCAACTACAAGAATTCCAGCCTCTAGATTTCATTTTTCTGTAATTGAGTTTTGTAAGGCCAAAGCCACTTCTTTAATTATTATTTTCTCCGTGTCCAGGTAATGTAAGGCCAAAGCCACTTCTTCAATTTTCTTTTTCTGTGTCCGGGTTATATAAGGCCGTAGCCACTTCCTATTCCATTTTCCTTGTCATCTTCAGTGTGATATAAATCTTCAAAGTCTTATCCATGTTTATAGTTCCAAATCCGATGATACAACAAAGTTGTATAAATCCTTATAAGTTTCAGGATTTGTGAGAATGTCTTGAATGTCGCGCGGGATGCTATTAGATGTCTTATATATTTCTAATAATCTGTCCACCAGGACTAATCTCTGAATGTTGTAAGCAGGGCAATCAAAAAATATATGATTAAGAGTCTGATCCACACCTAAATTGCATTCAGTGCATGTTGGAGATGTGATAATACGCATTCTATGTAAATGTGAGTTAAATCGACAGTGTCCAAATCTCAGGCGTGTTAGGATAGTATAAAACTTTCTGCTATGGTATTCTGCTGATTTTGTGAACCAAGGACGACAGCCAAGAACATTATTAATCTTCGCATACCAAGTTCCTTTTACTGTTAGAGTTTCTTGCCAATGAGTGGACCAGTCTTGTTTTGACAAAAGTTTAAGTCTTGGTAGTAAATCAGAGTACGGTATAGCAACATTTTTAATGTCAATGTTGACATTTGCGGCGTCATTTGTAATGGCTCTAGCTAACTTATCGGCACTTTCGTTTCCAGATACTCCAATATGCGACGGAACCCACATAAAAACTATATCAATATTATTACTTTTGAGCTTGAAGTAGGTTGTTTTAATATCTTGTAGAATATAGTTACATCCGGTATCAAATCTGGTATTTTGCAAAGCTTTGAGACAGCTCATGCTGTCTGTTAGGACTAACCATTGAGTGCATTCTTGGGTGTTCTCCTCAATAAACTGTAGCGCAGCAAGAATAGCAAGACACTCCGCGGAAAATATGCTCATTTGGCCCGGGAGTTTAATTCCATGACCCGTTTTCAAATAAGGTATGTAAACAGCCATCGAAACATTATCATTATTTTTGGAACCATCTGTATAGATATGTCTATGCTGAGGGAAATTATCAGTAATTTCATATACTTCTTCTTTATTCTTTAAATCAGGGTGAATGTGGATATTCAGGTCACAAAAATGTGTATCATAAGATCCTGTGTAACATATCCAATTATTCTCAGTTTTATGAATGTTATACTGCTGATTGAACTCTACGATATCCGAGAAGTCATGAAACAGATAGGGGATTCGGGGTACATTCAAAGGAGAATATGTTGTATAGAGAAATTCAATTTTTCTGAGTAGGTGATGAGTAGACAGTGAAAGTAGTTTTAACAAAAACTTTGATTTTAAAAATTTGAATCTGAATTGAAGTGGAGGTATATTGCATTCCACCTGCAAAGAGTTAATGGGAGTAGTCTTCATAGCACCAGTAATGCATCTCAGATTATGATTCTGCAGGATATCTAATTTTTTTACTAATTTGGGATCAGACCCAAAACAAAAAAAGCCATATTCAAAATGACTCCTCACAATTGATTTATACAACATTAATAGAATTTTAGGATCAATTTTTGATAAACTTTTAATGACATTGAATGCCTTATAGGCTTTACCCAGCAAATATTCTATATATTTATTCCAAGAAAGGTTATTAGCAAATATGACACCCAAGAACTTGACTTCACTTTCCAATGGCAGACTAATATTATTATATACAATATCAACATCAAAATCACATTCACCAAACACAACAACTTTAGACTTTTCTGGACTTACATCTAAGTTTAGGTAACTGAAATAATTATTTAATTTTTTAAGAGCAGAATTAACTATAGAGGATACTTGTCGAATATCAGATCCAGAGAAGTAAATAACTAAGTCATCAGCAAATTGCAAATTTTTTACTTGTGGACCTAATATGTAGTTCAATTTATGTACATATAGTATATATATCAATGGGGATAATATGCCCCCTTGACACACACCCCTGTATGAATATCTTGGTCCAATTAACTGATTATTTGATTTCACATAAACCTCACGACCATGCAAAAATTCAAAAATCCAATTAACCAATTTTTCAGGAATACCAAGAGAAAGAAGTTCACCAGCTAAAATATGGTGATTCACATTATTAAAAGCACCAACGACATCGAAGAAGACACCAATAAGAACATTATCTTGTTTGAGAGAATCAAAAATATCAAGTTGAAGATGTGCTATACTCTCTCTAGAGGATCTACCCCTACGAAAACCAAACTGATTTGAAGGTAAAAGATGATTACTTTCAATGAAGAATTCAAGCCTTTGTTTAAGAAGTTGTTCAAACACTTTTCCCATGCATGATGTTAAAGCTATTGGCCGATATGAATTTGCTTTGGTTTTATCTTTGTTCGGTTTTAGAATAGGAACCAGACAATCCTTTTTCCAATCCAGAGGTATGGCAGAGGTAGACCACAACAAATTATAAACTTTCAGAATGATATTTTTGGCATTATCTGTAGTATGTTTTAACATTTTATAAGGAATACCATCGAGGCCATGTGCTGTATCTCGTCGTGAAAAAATTGCATTTTTAAATTCTTGAAAATTAAATGGTGCTAATAAATAATTACTATTACGTACAGGATTAATACTATTTACATATTGTAAAGGGGCCTCAACAGTATCTGGTGTATATTTTTTAAGAAATTCTGGAATCCAATCTGTATAAACATTTTTAAAAGAAACAGGTTGACCATTAAACCTCTTAGCAATCCTCCAGATTTTAGATATGGGTGTAGATCTATTTAGTGACTGACATAATGAAAGCCAACTTAAGTTTCTTTCTTTTTTTAAAACAATTTTTTTAACAGCTTGTAGCCTTTTAAACTTAAGAAAACTTTCTTCTGTAAGACTGTTTTTAAACTCAATATATGCCTTTTTACAATCTTCTACTGCTTTTGCACAATTTTTATTCCACCATGGTAGTGGTATACGTTTTTTGCGGATTCTGGACTGAAATTTCCTAACCGATTGATTTGATTGGTCAACAGAGAAAGACCTATTGCTGATAATAGCTGACTGCTGCAATGCAAGATCTAATAACGCAACCAAATCAGAATAACATTTTAATGGATTAGTTTGATCAATGTAAAAATTTTGTAATAAGTAATCAACGTTTTTGCTATATTTTTGCCAGTCTACTAAACGAAAATTGTAAGAAGTAGGAGGTGTAAGATAATCAGATGAATCATTATTATTATTACTAATAGTGATGTTTATAATTACAGGTAAATGATAGCTGCCCATAGGGTCGTCATGGACCGACCACTCACATTGCAATGCCAGAGAAGGTGATACCATAGTAAGATCCAAAGCATTCCTTTGCCATCTACTAGAACCAACAGTTGTCAACTGACCATCATTCAGAAGAACCAAGTTATTGTCGTCGATGCTTTCAAGAATATCACGACCACGTGTATCAATATTACTACAACCCCATGCTGTGTGCCGTGCGTTAAAATCGCCGGCAATCAACAAAGGGCCCGGTAAATTAGAAATTAAATTATTAAGTTTTATTTTAGAAAATGAAACATCACAATTACCAGGACTATACAAGGACATAAGCGAAATTTCTTTGTTGCCATACTGCAATCGCACAGCTATATTTTGAATTGAATCATCAAAAGAAGTGTCTATTTTAGCAAATTGTAAACTATTATGAACTAAAATGGCTACACCATTATGTCTTGTACCAGAATCTAATCTAATTATATTATAACCTTTCATATTAAAACGAATGTGAGGCTTTAGCCATGTTTCACATACTAAAGCTACATGAATCTGATACTCTTGCAAAAAATTTAATAATAAATATTTATGTGCAGGTAAACTCTGAGCATTCCATTGAACTATTCTTAAAATATCCATAAAAAAATTAAATAATTTATTTCTTATTTTTTTTAATTGTTTCTAAGAGAGTATCTTTAATACTCTGAGTGGAAATAATTGTATCATTAGTTTTATTCATTGTTATCAATTTAACAACAGACTCAACAACCATATTCAGTATTTGATCAGAATTCAGGAGTGAAGCTAGCATTTCAATGGGATTTTGTTTCAGAGGAGGGAATGACTTCTCGTTTAATACAGCAGAATATGTTTTGCTTTGAGCTTTTTCTCTATTTAATTGTATTTTCTCTTTCTTAACAGGACATTGTGATGAGATGGCAACATGATTTCCCTTGCAGTGACAACAGATGGCTTCTTCAGATGATTTCAAGCAGAATTTAAAATTATGAGACTCACCACATATGGAGCAGCGTTCGGAGTTCTTGCAATATTTGGCAATATGCCCATACCTCAAGCATTTGAGGCACTGCTTCACTGGAGGAATGTAAGGACGCAGCTCGAAGCGCCAGCTGTTGAGATCGACGCTTTCAGGAAGCACCGGGCACGAAAAAGTAATTGAAACTGTTTTTGTGGGTTCTAATTTGATTAGCCCATTATCCATCTTTGACCTTCTCATGAATCGCCTAATACTCACAATATTTTTGGTTGTAGTCAGTGCGGAGTAAATCATTTCATTTGATAAATCTATTGGTACATGTGTAATTACTCCTGTTACCTCGCTGGCCGCCGCAGGGATGCTGGCAGCCAAACTGTAAGCGTCCAAAAATTTTTTATTTTGTAGTGCCGCATTAGCCAGGCCTGGCCGCTCAAAAATTACTCCAATCTTGTGTTTGTTAATTCTTTGCAATTGTTTGACGCCCTTGTTGTATCTCTTTAAACAATTAGCCAATGACATCATGTCACGGTTGCCTATAGGTTGGTCACTTTTCGTACTCTCTATGAATACAACATATTCGAAATTGCCGCCTTGTTCTGGATAAAACCGAACATAATTTGGGATTCTAAAATCTTTGTACTTATCCTCTTCCATTTTTTCTTCCAGGGACTTCGTGGAGCAGGTATCACTGAAGTCGGACTCTCCACCTTCGCCTCCACTCCCGTCTTCAAGTTTTTTCTTTCGTTTTCACCCACTCTTCTTCCCCATATTTACAGTTTTATTTTACTTACAACAATGAAATATTGATTATTTACACCTTTTTTATACAAATTATATACAAATTGCAACAATTAAATATTTTTTAGTTTTATTTGTTTGAAAAGACCGTCAATCCCGTCAAACGTTCCCGCGCTTTTTTCTCTGTGATGTGATGTGATAAAAAATTGACATTTGACAATTTGACAACAACAAAATTATTGCTATCATAAAAAATATATCGGTCACAGAATATTCAGAATAAATATGTCACTTTATTTTCTATTGTAAACTCTTTTTAATTTTTTTTATAATATTTGAGTTTGAGTTTTATTATTGATTCAAGCCAGACTGTAATTTAATTTTTATTTGATTTACTTGTCAATGCTAAATGTGGTAATGGTTAGAGGTGGTTAATATAGCATCTAGCGCCATATTATAGCGCGCTATCTGTACATAGCGCACATAGCGCGCTATGTAAGTAGACGCTATGGCGCTATGAATATCGCGCGTGGCAACAAGTAGCGTCGTCGTTGGCCGGACGGGGGCGCGGGCATTCGTTATAGTTAAAAAATATCGCGTGCGCGCTTTTGCTACCGGACGCGTTACGCGCGTTTCTCTCGCAACACGCTAGGTACGAGTATAATATCGCGCGCGACCTTCTATTGTGTTAGTTCGATTTGGACTTTTATGACACAACTAGTCAATTAGTTCGTATTATGTAAAACCTATTTAGCTAAGCAAAGTTAGTTGAACGAGAAATATGGTAAAAACAACCGAATTTCAAAGGTCAATTAGGTCGAAAATCACTTGCACCTGTTTTTTTAACTAGAAAACATTGTCTAGTGGTCACTAGTAAAAAAATGAATGCAAGCGATTTTCGACCTTATTGACATTTACCAAAATCACGGTTTTTAATGAAACATCAGAATTAGTAAATGAGAACACGGCAAAAAACAACCGAATAGCAAACGTCAATAAGGTCGAAAATCGCTTGCACCTGTTTTTTTAATAAAAAACATTGTCTAGTAATCACAAGTTAGAAAAATGAGTGCAAGCGATTTTCGACCTTATTACGAAACTTTTTTTCGAACTTTAGACAGTTCTAAGCCCGAAAAGTATAAGATAAAGTTCATTAGTTTACATTACTGCTTTATTTTATTTAAGACTAAAATGTAACGTATTAATAAATAAGAAAGAAAGAAGAAAGAAAAATAATTTATTTGAGACATGAACACAAAACACAAGTATTGAAAATCGAACAGCTAGTCCCAAAACGGTCCCGACTCAGCATAATGCATGGTCTGCGACCAGCGCTGGTCTTCCGCCGGGACCGGTTCGTTGACGCTGCGATAAATAACATATACATATACCTAAAACTAAAACAATATAATATCTAATATGTACATGCGTATGCACTCCCTATGCGACCAAAACCTGCCAGTCAATCATTTACATTGCACTGCTTGTCGTGCTCTTTGTTTGGGATTGAATAAATTGAACAGAACTAGTGGGATTATCGAATTAACACAAAATATAGTTTGCTATTGCAGTGGTTTTGGTCACTCAAACGACCCAAAGTAAAGTAAGTAACTGAAAATACCTTTATGGCTGACATGAAACAAACAGGACAATGACAGTTCATTCATAACAATTATTGTTTACAGGCCTTATAATGATCGAAGCTTACTGGCAAAAATCTAGCCCGCAACGCAAGGAAAACAAAACTACACTCAGATGCTTGGGACAGGTAATTTTGGTGAGTTTTTGTAACAACAATAAAAATATAAATGTATGGCCACAGAATTAGTAATAGTGTATGGCTACAAAACACTCAAGTCTTGCCTGAGAGTTTCCTGCATTCCTTGACAATTAATGAGGAATAGTTTTAGTTTGTGCCTGAAACCTTTAAAACTTTGCAGGTCCCTAATTGGTGGTGGAATGTTGTTCCAGCACTTGGTGGCTGCCTAACGGAAACTACCTTGAAAGGCGGCAGATGCATGTTGAGCAGTAGCTAGCTGTGGTGCACATTTTCGAGCCCCATGAGACTTACGGCTTGAGAACCAGGATAGCTTGTCGTGTAAATAGACTGGTACACCATGTTTGACAATACCAAACGTATGGCAAGCCAGATGTAGCTTCCGACGGTGAAACATCTTTAGCATAGTATGTTTATTTAAGAATGGAATTACGTGGGCCCTTAACGGTATATCGAAACAAAAACGAGCACAAACATTCTGCACTCGTTGAATTAGTTTCTGGGTTTTTGCTAGTAGACGAGGTCCATAGACAGTGTCCATGTAATTTAATTTTGATAAAACAAGAGACTCTACTAGTTGAATACGAATTTTTTCACTTAAGTGACATCTAACTTTGTATAAAACTCTTAGTCTATAAAAGCAATTTCGGATACAATCGCCAATATGATTCGCCGATATAAAATAACGTTTTTGTAAAGCGCGCGATCTGTCTAACGAACGACGTGTGAAGTAACGTGTTACGAAATCTAACTTGCTGCATCTAACGCGCCAGCCAGCCGCCCGCATGCTACCTGATAAATAGCGCGTTATAACATAGCGTATTTAATAGCGCGCTAGAAATCAATAGCATATAGTTTGTAGCGTGCTGTTGCTTTATAGGCGTTATAAACAACTCTAGTAATGGTAACACTGAGAGGTCCATTTTGTGCGACATCTAGCGACAGTAAACTAAAATATTAAGTAAACTGCTTTACCTATATATTTTCACTAGCGCGCGCTGTTGTACCGACAGCACATACGCCATTTTGCTGTTTCAGAAAAGTGCATTATCTTTCGTCAACAAGGTTGCGTTCAGAGGCTTAGAGTGCAGGTAAAAAACAACCAAACGGTTGTTTTTTAACTCACTCTAAGGTTAGGAACGACCAAGAACTTTAAATGTCAATGTCAAAACAAAGTCCTCATTTTTCACTTGAAATAGGAATAATTTAAACTTTACTCTATTCAAAATCAAATAAAAACAGTTTTTATTGCGAAGCTAACATGATTTATTTGAAAATTAGACACAAAAACATCAAAATACAAAATAATGTCAAATGACATTGACATGTTTTCATAGACAAACGTCAGAGCGTTTTACAACCATCAATTTTGATGGTTGTTTGGTTGCAACGCTCTGACGTTTGGAACGGGAAAGTTGTTACAACCGAACGTCACGCTCTAATGTTTGGAACGGCGTTAGAGTGCTATTAGACTATCATAGAAATATGATCATATATGTATGAGTCATTTTTATATGAAGAACATAGGACGGTTTAATAACAACATGTGATTCATATTGTCTTTGATCATAGTTATGGGATCCTATTTGACAGCGAGCGTACAAGTAGGATCATATTTGTTGCCCCAGTAGTGATTGTGCGCTTTTATAATTCCCAACGGCCCGGCACGGCACCGCCCGGCAGCCGTCCAACGGCACAACAGGGAAGTGAAATGTATGGAATCATATGGAGACGCTTTTATATTTCCTCAACGGCGCCGGCAAACCGTGCCGGGCCGGCCAAATCCTACGCTGCCGTCGAACTTTTACGATGTAGTGCGTAGCTACAAGGATTCATATGTGTGAGTGTGAGCCCAGAGCAAAGAATATACAGCGTGTATAAAGGGCACAACCAGTATATTAGCGTAATATCGTTAATGTGTTGTTGTTGGTATGCCATGTACCTATGTATGATTGTGGAAATAAACAACATCAAAATTCAACAAATAGGTTATATTCCGACAAACAGTTATTTCGATACTGATCGGAAAGATATCTAGGTACTCTAGGTAGGTACTTACAGCGTGGGAACACCGTTAATAGGGGACTTACCAAAGTTAAATATTGTTACCTATCTCAACAAATAATTACCTAGATATTACTTAAGTAGGTAGTTACCTACTTAATTAAATAATGTGTTGTGTAGATACCTACCTATCTTGGTAAGTAGTTACGTAATGAAAACCAGCTACATATATTATATTCTTTGATTTTTAAAAGATTTATTTATCATTTAAGGTACCTACTACCTACATACATTGTAATATAATCATTACAGAATTTACAATCAATTTGTACATAAATACACATTACTGTAGAAAAACTAACAATTGTCATTAAACAACGTGTAACAGAAAGGGGGTATCAATCCGAAAGGAGGTCAATGTACTCGTGAAACTTCCAACAGAAATAAAAATTTTTTGAATGTCCCTCCCTATACAAAATGTTAGCGGCAAATTCAAATTTTCTATGGAGAGTCCAAAATTGTATTTTCGATTTGAAATCTTTTTCTGTTGGAAGTGTTCAGATTCACGAGTACATTGACTTCCTTTCGAGTTGATACCTCCTTTCTGTAACACGTTGTTTATTTGATAAACTATTATTTTATGAAATAATTGTAAAGATAACAAATATCTAGAGAGAGAAGGTCAACTTTTATTCTTTATATTATTCTAAAGTAAAAAGTAGGTACCACGACACTACTGTACAATGTACAAATAGTAACTTCTTCGCTATGAGTGTTCTGTGTTGGTCATCCAACGGCCGGCAACGGCAGCAATTATAAAAGCGTCTTTCGGCGTCGCCGCTGCCGTGCCGAGCCGTGCCGTGCCGGGCCGTGCCGTGCCGGGCCGTCGAGAATTATAAAAGCGCACATTCTTTCCTCTATTCGCCTAACTTCAAAAAATGGCGTCTTCAAGTGCAAGAATTTTGACTGGAATATTGAAATAACAAAAATATTAATTACGAAGAAAATGAGTGTTTATATAATAATCTTGTTCCGGATAACGAAATACGTTTTTACAAAACCCAAATACGTCTTTTATTTTTTGCTTTGCTCTTAACATTTTTCTTCTTTTTTAATGCTATTAATAAAAAATGCACTCATAGCAACGGAAAACACAGCTAAATCGTTATCCATCTTGATTTGTGACATTGTTTATATGATCATAGGTGGATCATAAGTGTAATATGTAGAAATGAAGGACAGCATCATTTAACTATGATCATAGAATTTGACAGATATGAAATCATATATAAATGATAAATATATGATAATGTAATGTGCGCTTTTATAATTCTCAACGGCCCGGCACGGCACCGCCCGGCAGCCGTCCAACGGCACAACAGGGAAGTGAAATGTATGGAATCATAAGGAGACGCTTTTATATTTCCTCAACGGCACCGGCAAACCGTGCCGGGCCGGGCCGTGCCGGCCAAATCCTACGCTGCCGTCGAACTTTTACGATGTAGTGCGTAGCTACAAGGATTCATATGTGTGAGTGTGAGTCCAGAGCAAAGAATATACAGCGTGTATAAAGGGCACAAGCCAGTATATAAGCGTAATATCGTTAATGTGTTGTTGTTGGTATGCCATGTACCTATGTTGATTGTGGAAACAAACAACATCAAAATCAACAAATAGGTAATATTCCGACAAACAGTTATTTCGATACTGATCGGAAAGATATCTAGGTACTTACAGCGGTGGGAACACCGTTAATAGGGGACTTACCAAAGTTAAATATTGTTACCTATCTCAACAAATAATTACCTAGATATTACTTAAGTCGGTAGTTACCTACTTAATTAAATAATGTGTTGTGTAGATACCTACCTATCTTGGTATGTAGGTACGTAATGAAAACCAGCTACATATAATATATTCTTTGATTTTTAAAAGATTTATTTATCATTTAAGTAAGTACCTACTACCTACCTACATTGTAATATAATCATTAAACAACGTGTAACAAAAAGGGGGTATCAACCCGAGAGAAGGTCAATGTACTCGTGAAACTTCCAACAGAAAAAAAAATTTTTTTGAATGTCCCTCCCTATATAAAATGTTGGCGGCGGATTTCTCTCCATAGAAAATTCAAATTTTCTATGGAGAGCAGTGGCGAGGGGTGAAATTGTGGCGAAGGTAAGCTGTTCTATAAAAATGTTGTGATCTGCATAGTGGATGGGTGGGCTGGGATTTCTAAAAGGTAAGCCGATGGGAATCGGCTTGTATGGATCCTTCGCCACTGATGGAGAGTCCAAAATTGTATTTTCGATTTGAAATCTTTTTCTGTTGGAAGTGTTCAGATTCACGAGTACATTGACTTCCTTTTGAGTTGATACCTCCTTTCTGTTACACGTTGTATAATTAGTAAACTATTATTTTATGAAATAATTATAAAGATAATAAATATCTAGACAGAGAAGGTCAACTTTTATTCTTTATATTATTCTAAAGTAAAGAGTAGGTACCACGACACTACTGTACAATGTACAAATAGTAACTTCTTCGCTATGAGTGTTCTGTGTTGAACATCCAACGGCCGGCAACGGCAGCAATTATAAAAGCGTCTTTCGGTGTCACCGCTGCCGTGCCGAGCCGTGCCGTGCCGGGCCGTGCCGTGCCGGGCCGTCGAGAATTATAAAAGCGCACAATAGCGGCCTTAGAGCGTTCGGTTGCACTCGGAGCGTAGGTTCGGAACGACCCCCAATGTATGGTGAAGTGAAATGTTTGCTCGATTTTTTCAGTGTTTGTGAGGTGTAAATGTGACTGAACTCTCTGGATAAAATTTAGAATAATGGACGAGCAAAACGAGGTGCTCAGGATCATTCCTGGTGAGTCAGCAGCCGTAAAATCGGGCGTCGAATTATGTATGTCCTACGACCGAGGTCGTACTAATGGTAGCTTTCATGGTTACAGAACTCTACTTTCTGATAGCGAAATTTCTCTCGGGTGGACCCCTGAAGGAGACTGCAAAGGTAAAAACGATAGAAATACGTCTGGATATTATTTTTGTTGAAACAAAAGTGGTCAAAAATACTTTTTCTGTTACAGACTTTACTAAAAGAGCTCAGGAGCGTCGAGGTAAGTTTGTGCTTTTCCTAGTGCCGGGTGCGAGCTTATTGTTGTTTTGGTCGCTATCGCACGTGGTTGCGGCTGTCAAACTTCCTGAAAGTTTGCTGAAAAGTTTTTGTATGGGCGAGTTTGTTGCAGGTGCTACCGCGGCGGCTGGACTGGGAGGGCACCGAACACACCCAGCCATACGAAGAATTGGTGAGTTTTTCACATTTTCCTGAAGTTTTTAACGTTTATTCACGTTTTCTAACAAGTTTAGCGACATGAAATCCTGAAATTGCATGAAAACGACAAAAAATCCTAAAACGAGATGTGTACCGAAATGATCGCGAAAATGTGGTGGAAATGAGTGAAAAATATTTTGGCAGTGTTTATGTTAAAAATTGGGAAAAATTAGATGATTTGGGAAAATTTTGTTATATCATGCAATAGAAAGATGAGGTGTTAGCGTAATTAGGAATGTTGTTTCTCGCTTTGTCCCACGCGTCGGCCATTCAGGCGCGTGCTCTGTCTCGTTCGCGGACTCGTTTTCGGTACTCGGCGTCGCCCGTGATTCGCCCGTCGCTGACATTCATTTGACGCAGGGCAAACATGGCCGCGCCGCGCTTGGTGGCGCGAACATTTGATTTACGCGACGACAATATTTTTCTCCCATAACGGCCGCTCGCGACTTCGTCTGCATGGATCCTAGCGAACCTTTGACCAGGATAAGAGTATCCTATGTTTTAATCCAGGTTATAAACAATCTGTGTGCCGAATTTCATCCAAAAATCCGTCCAGCCGTTCTTGAGTTATAAAATTATGTTACTATGTATCCCAACTTTGTTTTATATTTATTTAGATTAATAAAAAAATTGTTGAAAAAGACAAGAAAAATGCTATGACAGCATAAATATTACAGAACTTTTTTGTCATAGGGTGTGTTTTGGTCCTTTAAGTGGAACATAGAGAAAACCGACATATCTTGGGCCCCAGACAGAGCATGGCCCGGGCTCGCCCTGGATATGTGGGGATAGACCTTAAGCGAGCTACTCAAAGTCTTGCGTGCAGGTACACTGTATGCAGGGCTTTGTGTGGGCATGCAGGGCCGATGTTATAGATTAATATTATTATTATACCATGGCTATTGCCAAAACTACATTTTGAAATGTCAAATCCATACTTTTGCTTTGTTCACTGTCACTTTTACAAATGTGATTCTGACCCAAGAATCTTATATTCATATTAACTTCTGACCAGACTAGACCAAAGAGAATATAAATGAAGGAGGGCCCATTTCAGACACCACCTTTTGGCTTGAGGAAAATCTAGGAATATATATTAGGATATACTAGGAAAAATTCGACGATGTCACTAGTGACTCGGTAGCTCAGCGGTCAGAGCATTGGACCGGATATCCAAAGGTCGCGGGTTCGATTCCCGTCTGAGTATTGATCTGGTGCGAGCCGTATTTTTTCTAGTATATTATTTAGTATTGAGGAAAATCTTTGCCGCCAAGACATTTATTCATGTTTGATAGGTAGAAAAATCTCAGTGCGCTAAATCTAGAGTATAAGAGGGATTCACATCTTCATTTGATGAGTTTTGAGGTCATGAGTGCCCCTGACAGGGTCATTATGAAATGTTAGAAGTCGCTTGAGCTTTTTGTTTCCAAAAGTAATAATCTTTTGCCGAATTTGAAAAAAAAATAGTGTATAGATTCCTAAAGAGTTTCTTTTTAAGATCACTGATCTGAATTATGTATATAAGGTTCTTATGAAATAGTGCACAAAATTTTAAGGGGTTAATGTACTCATGCATACAAAAAAAATATCAGCTGTTCCATACATTTTGATCTGTTCGATTTTAAATTTTCTATGGAACAGCTGATTTTTTTTTCGCGATTTCAATGTTGGTACCATAGTAAAAGTTGTTTGTATGCATGAGTACATTGACCCCTTAAAATTATGTGCACTTATATAGAGATCAGTGTTTGAGATACAAAAATAAATAATGAAAAAAAAGGTATTTATTTTTTCAAAGTCATTGACTTATCCCTTGTAGTTTTATCCCAACTTTGTTGAATTAATTTATTCATGGCAAACATATTAAATGCTAATTTTTTGCAGGCATCTCAATACACCGACCTATCATGGGACCGTCTCGCGGCGGTATGCGAGAGCGCGCTCCGTCTCGCTCGCGCGGCCGCCATCCCCCCCTCGCTCCCTCCCGCTCCCACCCCCGCCAACGGCGAGGCGTCCCCCGCCGCGCTCCCCGCGCCCCCCTCGCCCGAGGCCCCCCCGCAGGAGGTGGGCTCCAAGATCGCCGCACGACTGTCGCTGCTGAACGAGTCGCTCGTGAGGCCGAAGCCGAAGTATGCGTCCTTCAAGCAGGACCATTCGCTGGGTGAGTTTGAATTAAGCATTTTTAGGGTTCCGTACCCAAAGGGTAAAAACGGGACCCTATTACTAAGACTCCGTCTGTCTGTCTGTCTCACCAGGCTGTATCTCATAAACCGTGATAGCTAGACAGTTGAAATTTTCAAAGATAATGTATTTCTGTTGCCGCTATAACAACAAATACTAAAAACAGAATAAAATTAATATTTAAGGGGTCTCCTATACAAGTAACGTAATTTTTTTGCCATTTTTTGCTTGATATTAATAACGATAACAGGTAGACAGTTTAAAATTTCACATATTATGTATTTCTGTTGCCGTTGTAAGAACAAATACTGGAAACAGAATAAAATAAATATTAGGTCTTTACCTATGAAATTGCCGATATTTTGTCACATACAGAGAAAATAATAACTTCTATTTTTTAAAATTTTAACAAAATCGTGAATATTACATCGAATTATGATCATGATAGTTAACTATCAGTAAAAATAAAGTCCATATTTTAGCTTTCGTGACATTAAAAAAAAGATCTTGAAAGTGACCAAAACTTATTTTTTCGCTTATCTTAAATGGAAATAAGTTAGCATAGTGTTCAAACATTAGTACATAAAAGTTTTGTTACATGAGTGTTCATGGTTGTTAAATGAACAAAGAAAATGCTATTATGAAAAATTCAACTTCTTGAAAAATCTCCATACAAATCGGCAATTTCATAGGTAAAGACCTATTATTTAAGGGGGGCTCATATACAACAAATCTGATTTTTTTTGCCGTTTTTTGGTACGGAACCCTTAGTGCGCGAGTCCGACTCGCACTTGGCCGGTTTTTAAGTTAACTTGAAATAGTACTATTATTGTCTTGTGATTTTTTAAATTTGTGTAGTTGCATGGGCTAATGCATGCACGCATATTTGTTAATACAGCACTTTTACGCTACATGCATTAATTTAGGTCATTAAGATTTTAGACAGCAGTTCGTCATCGGTAATCAATCAAGCCGCGCGTACTCAATTGCATATAATTTTAGAATAACTCTCTTTTAGCAATATATCATTTTATCACTATCAAAGACTTTTACTTCTCTAGGACTTATCATTAAACGTGTATTATCATTAGCGTGTGTACTCATACATTTTTGAAGTGAACATTTCTTTAGCGACGTTGTGTGCTTTTTGTATGGGGAAAAAATGCTAAAGTCGCGTCAGTAAGAATCACATGGCTGATCGAAAATGCGTAAGACGGATGTGACGGATGGAGAGTAGACAGCTGGCGGCGGAAGTATCCCCCTCTCTTTCTACGGGGCGCGTTGAAAATGGTGGCGCGTCATTTTAAGACGACGTAAACACTTGTGTCACCCACCAGCAACGCGCTAATTTTAAATGGAACTAATAGCAGCGATCTCTTCGGTGAAATCATAGACTTATTTATACTCTGTGACTATAAGTTTAAATCGTAGAATGCGTGCATGTAGAAATTAAAAAGCCACTGGCGCGAAATCTTTAGAACTTTTCTTAATTACAAACTGATTGAATTGTGTGACTGTATAGTAATAGGAAAGAAATAATTTTAATCCTTTGCCGCTAATTTCAAAATCTCAAAAATGCACAACGTTAATATTCAAGTTTTCACTTCTGCCGTCCCGGAGTGCCAACTGATTTTTTTGTCACACAAACATATGTCATCGTTGTCCGAATCAGGGAAATCACTTACCTTTCACATGGGAATGGGACTGGCATAGCCTCGGTGTCGCGTCGGCGTCGCCGCGTTTATAAGGCTAATTTTGCGACCCCTTTACAAAATCAAATATAAGTTCAAGGAAGTAATAAAAATAAATTAAGTGAGATAATTATGATTTTTTTTTCTTTTTAAATTCACAGTTTTCAGTCACTTTTTATATCCTAAAAATCTAGGCGCGCACACTCACCCTCGCGCACGGGACGCGAGCGGGGGAAGGCGGGTGGCGGGAGGGGGGCTCGCGCAACAATTTCAATTTGTGAAAAGTTTGGGGTAAAAATCTAAAAAAAAAATATTTTCTTTAGTTCATAAATTGATTGCGCTGTTATAGAATGACCTGACAAATTTTGAAAAGGGGTCCAAAAATGACCTTGTATAATACGTATGTTTGTGTGCCAGTCCGCCGGCTGGCCGCCCGCGAGCTGGGGCTGGGCGGGGCGGGGACGCTGGGCGGGCGCGGGGGCATCGCCCTGGTGTCGCCGCGATTCCTCAGCAGCGTGCAGCTTCAGAGGAGGACGCTGGGGCATCTGTCGGCCGTCTACTGCCTGGTGTTTGATTGTACCGGCCGATATGTCGTCACGGTGAGAAATCCTAACTGGACACTTAGCATGAAATATTAAAATTATCAAGTTTGACAGTTTTACTTGACATTTTGACTTGTTTCCAGGGCGCAGACGACTTGCTAGTGAAAGTGTGGAACGCGGAAGACGGCCGGTTGTTGGCCACGTTGCGCGGCGCCGGCGCCGAGATCACGGATGTGTGCGCGTCGGCCGACGGCATGCTTCTAGCCGCCGGGTCGGTCGAGCGGTTGGTGCGGGTGTGGTGAGTATGGGGCGAGTAGTGGCGCGTATGGGGCGAGTAGTGGCGCGTATGGGGCGAGTAATAATGGATAAAGAGTATGGAAAATGACCTCACTTCTGCACTTTTTCGATATTTTTCGTTGTTTTTTCATCAGTATCTTTTGCACAATTATCTTTCTTGAAAAAAGTTATTGGAGCAACTGCACAGTGTATTTTGGTGTAGAATTCAATACGTTTACGCTATTATTTACGCCAAAAATATGGCTCGCGACAAGCGCTTTTGATGATATTCTGATTTTTTTTACAATCGTCTGTAAGGTTTATACGAAATTTAATGTTTGTAGCAACTAGATAAACTCTTTAGCTTGTCGTATGATTTTTGGTGGCTACAAGTTTACGTTTCCCATATAAAAATATGGCCCGCGCAAACCATGTGTTCCTATTACCGCCCCTTAATATTCATTATCACGACAAAAGACATCGTTTGTTCTTTTTCATGGTCCGTTGTTTTTACACCAAAATCTATAGTTTGATTTACAAATAATGGTTTTTAAATTGACTAGAGCAGTGTTGGAAACCACTGGACTAGAGTGTATCATTGAGTCGTCTACAGGTGCCTAGCCACGGGCGCCCCTCGAGCGGTCCTATCGGCGCACGCGGGCACCATCACCGCGGTCCACTGGGCGCCGCCCGCGCGCCCGGACGTCCGGTGGCTCGCCTCCACCAGCACGGACGGCTCGGTCGCGTTCTGGACGGGCGCGGCGGACGGACAGTTCCTGTCCCGTCCGGTGCAGTACGTGGAGAGGACTCGACCGGGCGCCTGCCACATGATCTGCGCTGCTTGGTCCAGGGGCGGGGGGTTCTTGGCGGCGGGGAGTGCGGACCATCACGTTAGGGTGAGTAGGAGTATTGTTTATACATGTTTTGTGTGTAATTTCAGGTATTTTCGGAATATTTAGTGTATAATTTTATCATTATTCGGACTATTTAGTGTTTAATTTTGGCATTATTTGGACTATTTAGTGTTTAATTTGACTATTAAATGTCTAATCTTGGTATTATTTGGACTATTTAATTTCAAATTTTGGTGTTATTCGAATTATTTTGGCATAATCCGAATTATTTAGTTTTAAATTTTGATATTATTAGGATTGTGTAGTGTCTGATTCTGGCATTATTCGAACTATCTAGTGTTTAGTTTTGGTATTATTTGGACTATTTAGTGTGTAGTTTTAGCATTATCCGGACTATTTAGCGTCTGATTTTAGCATTATCCGGACTATTTAGCGTCTGATTGTAGCATTATTGGAACTATTTAGTGTCTAATTTTAGCATTATCCGGACTATTTAGCGTCTGATTTTAGCATTATTGGAACTATTTATTGTGTAATTTTAGCATTATCCGGACTATTTAGCGTCTGATTTTAGCATTATCCGGACTATTTAGCGTCTGATTTTAGCATTATCCGGATTATTTAGCGTCTGATTTTGACATTATTCAGATCATTTAGCGTCTAATTCTGGCATTTTTGGAATTAGTGTCTAATTTTGGCATTATTCAGACCATTTAGCGTTTAATTTTGTCATTATTCATACTATGTAGTGTGTAATTTTGTCATTATTCGTACTATGTAGTGTGTAATTTTGTCATTAATCTAATTACTAAGTGTCAGTTTTTAGGGTTCCGTACACAAAGGGTAAAAACGTGACCCTATTTATTACTAAGCCTCCGCTGTCCGTCCGTCTGTCTGTCTGTCTGTCTGTCACCAGGCTGTATCTCATGAACCGTGATAGCTAAAGTCGCATTACTCATCTCCCAGCAAAAATGTAAACAAAGAAACGTCACTGTCAAATTGACAAACTGACCCTGAGAGTGACATTTTCAGATATTGAAAACCTTTGGTCACTTTTATAACTTTTTAATTTGTTTATTATATTTTGAGTCATAATAAATATAATATTATCCTGAGTAATTTTAAAGTATGATTTTAATTAGAAATTTTATCTTTATAACCTATCGTAACCATTTTGATGTTTAAAATTCTTGATACGAACTGATAAGAAAACTAAACTTAGATATTACTACTATCAAAAATACGTAGGTAACAGGACATTGCAATCAATGGGGTTGGCAACGCAAAGCTAATTGTAGATGTCGCTGCGTACGCTTGTTCCTAAGACAGTAGACGTCCAGAACAAAATGTATGAGAAAATAGTTCTTTATTTTGTGGTATTTTTAACCGAAAAAGACGCATTGACCCAAAATGGATATAAAAGACTATTCTGCAATGCAAATGCTGGTATTGAAAGCCAAATTAAGCCATTTTTATTCTTACAGAACTTATGCATTTTTTCTATATCCAGATTTACTTCACAGAATTTAATCATTTTAAAGCTAAAAAAAACTATTTTTTTAAGTAAAAGTCACTATCAGCTTTAACAGGGATAAATTACGATATTACAAACATAAATATATCGTTACCAAATATACATTGGCCTATCTAGAGATTTTTCCAGGGGGGGGCTGGCCCCCAGTTCGGAGGTAAAACATTAGTTTTACCCCCCCACCCCCTTCCCCCATCAGGGGGAGGGGGGTGCGTGCTAGAGCCTCGTTGCACTATAGAAAGGCAATATATCAGGTTTTTTGTCTGGGGTGGCACCACACTGTTATGGGGTGCGCACGCTCCCCCTTTCCTACGCAAATGCAAATAAATTACAACAAGATAAGTAACCAAATACTTAAAGGTGCATCATGCGTCCACTAGCGCCGCCTCAAGAAAAAATAATTACAACGAATAACTATCTATTCACAGTGTTTGGTAATAGCCTTATAAGCCACATGTTTTGAAGTCGGTTAATAAAAAAAAATGTCTCAACCCTCCTAATCCTATGTCTCCCCTACGAATTAAATGTTTATGGTTTTTGTTAAACTATATTGAATAAGAAATAAATGTAAAGATTATTTAGGTATTCTTATTAAAATGTTGGATCCAAGTTAAACTGAACTTATTTCAATGAAGACAATTTTTATAATCTTTTACATACATTCTTAATCGAGAACTGGCAGAACGTCTTAGCATCTTCGCCTGTCGTCGTCGTCGTTCCCCACACCAATACCAAAAGACAAATGTTACTACTACAGCTACTATTATTACTATTTTTTTTATGAAATTTTATAAAATGAACCAAAGGTTGATGTACACGCTTTGCAGTTGATGTGTTCACAGCATCATGAATATCTTTTCTACTAAAAAACTGTTATTATGAAATATTAAATTATATTACTGTTTTTGCCGCAAAACTCATGATTCAGAATATTTATCTAATCTATTTTTATTAGGTTCGTGATGAAAAAACATGTAGGTGTGTTTATTTCTTGACTTAGCAATATACTATTTCCTCTTGAGTTGTTTTGTTCTGGCAACACCTTTGTTTACATTTTTGCTGGGAGATGAGTAATGCGACTTAAGACAGCTGAAATTTTCACAGATGATGTATTTCTGGTGCCGCTACAACAACAAATACTGAAAACAGAATAAAATAAATATTTAAGGGGGGCTCCCATACAACAAACGTGTTTTTTTTTTTATATTCTTATAAAATAGATTGTCGTGTCAGATCTACAGCGTGGACTCGGCGGGCGGGCCGCGGCGCGTGTGCGAGGCGGCCGTGCACAGCGACGCCGTGGACTCGGTGTGCTGGGCGCACACGGGCCTGAGGCTCATGTCGGGCAGCAAGGACGGCACGGCGGCTCTCTGGGCTCTGCACGCCGGGCAGTGGCGCCCGCGCGTGCTGGTGCTCAACGCGCACAAGCGGCTCAAGGTGACTTATAGGTCGACGGGTGGCTCAAGGTGACTTATAGGTCGACGGGTGGCTCAAGGTGACTTATAGGTCGGGGCGCGTGTGCGAGGCGGCCGTGCACAGCGACGCCGTGGACTCGGTGTGCTGGGCGCACACGGGCCTGAGGCTCATGTCGGGCAGCAAGGACGGCACGGCGGCTCTCTGGGCTCTGCACGCCGGGCAGTGGCGCCCGCGCGTGCTGGTGCTCAACGCGCACAAGCGGCTCAAGGTGACTTATAGGTCGACGGGTGGCTCAAGGTGACTTATAGGTCGACGGGTGGCTCAAGGTGACTTATAGGTCGGGGCGCGTGTGCGAGGCGGCCGTGCACAGCGACGCCGTGGACTCGGTGTGCTGGGCGCACACGGGCCTGAGGCTCATGTCGGGCAGCAAGGACGGCACGGCGGCTCTCTGGGCTCTGCACGCCGGGCAGTGGCGCCCGCGCGTGCTGGTGCTCAACGCGCACAAGCGGCTCAAGGTGACTTATAGGTCGACGGGTGGCTCAAGGTGACTTATAGGTCGACGGGTGGCTCAAGGTGACTTATAGGTCGGGGCGCGTGTGCGAGGCGGCCGTGCACAGCGACGCCGTGGACTCGGTGTGCTGGGCGCACACGGGCCTGAGGCTCATGTCGGGCAGCAAGGACGGCACGGCGGCTCTCTGGGCTCTGCACGCCGGGCAGTGGCGCCCGCGCGTGCTGGTGCTCAACGCGCACAAGCGGCTCAAGGTGACTTATAGGTCGACGGGTGGCTCAAGGTGACTTATAGGTCGACGGGTGGCTCAAGGTGACTTATAGGTCGGGGCGCGTGTGCGAGGCGGCCGTACACAGCGACGCCGTATACTCCGTTTGCTGGACGCATAGAGGACTGAGACTCATGTCGGGAAGTAAGGACGGCACGGCGGCGCTGCGGGCGCTGCACGCGGGGCAGTGGCGCCCGCGCGTACTGGTGCTCAACGCGCACAAGCGGCTCAAGGTGACTTATAGGTCGTACTGACTAATACGTCGTGGGGACTAAAAGATCATGATGGATAAATTTGGCGATGTCAATTACTAAGGAATAAGATGGACCTGTCATACCTACGAAAAAAGCGTGCATACCTAAAGTCTGTCCATCCTTACTTGTCTTATATGGTAAACAATCTTCACCCAACTCTTTATTGAAATAATCATTTATAAAATAAAACAAATGGTTTTCCACACATAGATTACGAAATAAATTGTTAATAAATTAAATAACGATTTAAGTTTAAAAGACGTATGACAACTGTCAAAAACTGTTTACTAAATAAGACAAGTAAGGATGAACAGACTTTATTATTTTCCATTCAAACGCAACTAAACATAGCGGCTTAGTTTAGTGTACATACACCTTATGTAAGCAGCATAGAGTCGAAATTGTAATATGTAAACACAACATAATATGACGGACACGGCACGCGCCTGACATCACGAATGCTTTGTTATTGCAGTTTATGCCACTTCCATCGGTTTCCTTTTTCAGAGGACGATGTTGACTAAAATAGGTCATAGTGGCAAATACGTCATTGTAACTACAACAACATGCTAACTGAAAGGTCATGGTGACTAATAACTCTTGGTGACTTATACGTCATGACTACTAAAAGATGATTGTGGATAAATTAAGTCCAAACTAAAACGTTATTGTTGATAAATTGGGTAAACGGTGACTAAATTAAATCATGATAACGTCCTGGTAACTAAAAGGTCAAAGTGACTAAAACGTCTTTGTAATAAAATAAGTCATAGTAGCTAAAATAGGTCATGGAGACTTCTTCGCCACGTGACTTAAACAGCTCATACTGACTAAAAAGTCATGGTAGCTTAAATAGGTCGTAGTGACTATACGTCATGGTGACTAATATTGCCATTATCAATATGAAGTCATGGTGTCCTTACTATTCTTACTAATATGATAAATGCGAAAGTGCGTTTGTTTGTTTGTTACGCCTTCACGTTTTAACTACTGAACCGATCATCATGAAATTTTGCATTCACGTTGTCACGGGTACAGAGAAGGACATTTCGTACCGAAAAAGTATAGTTTCCGAGGGATAGCAAAAAACTTTCCACGCTGACGAAGTCGCGGGCGGCCCAAACTTTTTTTACGAATTACAGTGCGTATATTATTAATACTTTGGATTTATTGGTTTTTAGAAGTGTATTTGAGATCATAAAAAGACATGGTGACTAAAATTAGTCATGGTGACTTATACGTCCTTGTGATTTAAAGGTCATAGTGACTAAAATAGGTGATGTGGCTATTTATTATTGTTTGATGGCAGGTAACGATGGTGTGCTGGGACAGAAGCGACGAGTTCGTGATGACAGCTGTTTCCGACAACACCATACGGGTGAGTTGACACCCATACTATAAATACAGCACTTGATTGTCAATAAAATAAATATTTTATATTGAATTTAGTCTTAGCGTGTACAATGAAACCATTATTATTACCAACCTTAGGCGTAGAAATAATAATAATAATAATAATAAAGTTTATTTCATTTCAAGGCATGTTTATACAAAAGTTTGTGACCGAAGTCATCTTTTAAGCAATTATTGCCTGTACCAGATGACTCCGCTCTTCCATTACATACATATTTATAATTTAGCTGTGCTACATTTATGGGTAAGCTTAACAGTACAGATTAATTTAAAAATTAAACTAGTCATTTACTTTCTACTAAAGTTATATGTAATGCTTTTGAAAAGAAGTGTGTGTGTTTGTGTGTGTGTGTGTGTGTTTATGAATGGTGTGTGTTATTTTATTGTAGAAGCGATTCTGTCTCCTCATAATCAATAGATTCTAACCATGTGTTTATGAGTTGTTTACATACATTATACTTTTTATTATAAATGTTAAGTTCTTTGTTGACGATATTGTAAGTTCGAGCTGAACGACTGCTATATTGTGATCTTGCAAACTTAGTTCTAGTTTGAATAACCTTAGCGACGTTTTTTTCTCTTCTACTTTCTTTTTTATTTTCAACAAAAGGTAAACTCCTGTGTTTTTTAAGAATAATTTGTTTTAAGTATAATTTTCTCTACGACAGCAAACCACAGTCAATATAAAGTTGTTCAGTAGGGTATCGAATGCTTTTGAAGAGCATGACTTTTATAAGGGCACGTTGTGATCTCTCAACATCTATAAATTTAGTTTTTGCTGCACCTCCCCAAACAGGGATGCAGTACACCAAAACGGATTGCACTAGGGCAGTGTATATATTTTTTAGTACATTATTGATTGGAGAAACTTGATCCGTATTATGTTTACTATTTGCCGGAACCACGTGCCTCAAGGTTCGAAATATCCATATAAGTTTTCTGACTCTTCCAGACACTTGTTCAAGATGAAAATACCAAGACAGTCTCTGATCTAATATAACGCCCAGATACTTAATGTGAGTAACTTTACTAATGGTTGAGCAAACACAATTTTCATCCAGAGTGTTACCACAGTTATGAACCCTTATATTGAAGTTATCAGCAGGCTGATTATTGTCGTAGATACTGAAACACATATAGTTGGTTTTAGACGTGTTCAGTGACAATAAGTTACATCTCAGCCAAGTGGATATTTGGGCCATCCCTACTTCAGCACTGTGTTTAACAGCTTGCCAGGATTTTCCAGAGAAGACGACAGCGGTATCATCGGCATACGAAAAGATTTTGGCATTAATGACTTTTAGATTACATAGATCGTTGATATAAATTAAGAACAAAGTAGGGCCTAACACGCTTCCCTGAGGAACACCATATGATACCTCTGCGTCTTCACTAGAATATTGTTCTATTTTGACTCTTTGAGTCCTATTAGTAAGGTAGCTTTTAAAAAGAGTTAACGATGTACCCCTTATACCACTTTTTTCCAGCTTATTCACAAGGATAGGGATAGAGACTGTGTCAAATGCTTTTTTGATATCGAGAAATACAGTTAAACATTTGTTTTTCTTTTGGTCCATATTTTCTGTAATTAAAGAAGTTAAGGCAGTTACTGCATCCTCAGTTGACTTTCCCATTCTAAAGCCAAATTGGGAAGTAGACAATATATCGTATTTATTAAGAAATTTAAGTAGCCGAGAATTTAATAGTTTTTCTAAGATTTTTGATAAGCAAGGTAAAGCAGATATGGGTCTGTAATTATTAACGTCCTCTCTATCCCCACCCTTGTGTACTGGAGTGATAATAGATTGTTTCAGGAGGGTAGGGAAGATACCCGTATTGAAGCAAAGGTTGGCAAGATGAGTTATGATAGGAACGACTTCAATTCTCACAAGTTTTAAATACTTTGTAGTAATTCCATCCCAGCCTGGAGCGCTGTTAGATTTTAGGCTCATTAAGACACTGTCTACTTCATCGTGATCTGTGTCAAGAAGTACAAACGAATTTAACTGAGTGGGTACTAAATCTGCCAGGTTATTGGGGTCATGAGATGAAGTAGGTGGAATCTGTTGACTAAGCTGATTGCCAATATTTATAAAGTACTCATTAACAAAATTTGCTGAATCAGAGGGGGAAGGTTTAATATTTAATAGTTCGGTGTTTTGTGTTTTAGTTTGATTTGTGTATGTTATTTTTAGGGTTCCGTAGCCAAAATGGCAAAAAACGGAACCCTTATAGATTCGTCATGTCTGTCTGTCTGTCTGTCTGTCTGTCTGTCTGTCTGTCTGTCCGTATGTCACAGCCACTTTATTCCGAAAGTATTAAGACTACACAGTTGAAACTTGGTAGGTAGATGTATTCTGTTAACCGCTTAACGAATTTAATACAAAAATAAGAAAAATAAAAGATTAAGGGGGGGCTCTCCATACATGGAACTGAAACTGAAAAAAAAATTTTTCTTCAAACCAACACGTGTTGGGTGTTTATAGATAGGTCTTTAAAAATGACATTGAGGTTCCTAAGACAACTTTTTCTCAAAGTCGACCGTTTGAAAGATATTCACCGCCAAAGTGGTAAAATGTGTCCCCCCCCCCCCTTTAACTTTTGAAATAAGAGAGTGAAAAATCTAAAAAAATATATGCTGTAGATCTTAATAAACACTTTCAACCAAAATTGGTTTGAACGAGATATAGTAATTAGTTTTTGAGATATAGCACATTTTCCAAAACCGCAAATATAACTTTGTCATTCATACCAATACTGTGAAAAACAAAGTTATTTTTGCAGACGAAAAATGATAGGTGGTATTAAATATTTTATGGTATAAGGTAACTACGGAACCCTATGGCGCGTGGCCCGACACGCACTTGGCCGGTTTTTTTTATATTCCTCCAGAGTAACTTATTGTCAGAGACCGATTTAGCTAAAAGTTCATTTTCATATTTTCTTTTCAATTTTTTAATCAAATTGTTGCAGTAATTTCTGTATCTTAAATAAGTTATTTTTAAAATTTCATTAAATCGATCAGTTTTTAGTTTTCTTTGTAATTTATTTCTATTATGAATGCACTTTAAAATACCAGTTGTTATCCACGGTTTAATGATACGTTTATTCTTTGGGATATTTACAGTAATAATATTGTTTTTTAAAGAATCAGATAACTTTTGCAAAAGTAATTTTGTTAACGTATTAGGGTCACTACAGAACAATAACTGAGCTAAATCTTTTTGTTGCAGATATTTTTGTGATTTTTCAAAGTCAATTTTTGTTATGGTTTTATTAGTTAATTGTTTCTTTTTAATTTTTGTCAGACATAGGAATGTGGTATAGTGATCTGTAGTGGTTGTGTGTAAAACTGCAATGAATGCCGAGACAATTTTTTTATTTACTTTTAACATAAAGTGATCTAGACATGTATTTTCTCTTGTGGGTAACGTATGTCCAGGAAGTATACCGTATTCTGCAAGCGTGTTAAGATAAGAAACTCTATTTCTGTATTCATAAGATGATTCCACATGTTTGGGTAAAAGATTTATATTTATGTCTCCAGCAATTATAATATTTTTATTACATGAGACTGTTCCAAGATGTGAGTTAAGGGAAGTTAGAAAGTTTTCTGCGTTATTATTTGATGGTGAGCGGTATATACATAATAGTAAGTTATTGAATATTTCTACTTGAATACAAGATGCATGAACCAGCTTTATCTCTTTTACTTTAGCTTTTAATCGGTTCTTAATATATACTGTTACCCCATCGTTCTGATTTAGTTGATTTGTAGTAAAGTAGGAGTTGTAGTTAGGTAATTTAGGGATGGGCTTGTTACTATGTAGTCTGCACTCTGTTAGAATTATGATATCTACATCAAAGTTAAAGTTTGACAATGTAAGGACAAAGTCATCGAAGTTGCAATAAATGCTTCTAATATTTTGAGAGATAATAGTGAGGTCATTTTGTTTTATACTTATATGTTTAGCAAGATTTATGGTATCACATTCAACAGTACGTGCTATTTCTAAGTTATCTAATTCGTCTATAGATCGTAAAGTGTCACCCATTTTCTATTGTATTAAAGTTAGATGTCAATTTATATGTTAGAAAAAGCTTGAGAATATTAGATATTATATGTGAGTTAATTGTTTCGTTATGATGCGCCAGATTATCTTTCAAAGTATTTGTTATCAATAATGTGATGTTTGTGTGTTGTGATATCAAATTAATTTTATTTAAGAGTTGAAAGTAATGATAAGTGTATATGTAAACATATGTTTTAAGATCTGATAGAGCTAAGCATTTAAAAAGAAAAATCATAAAAGCCATATAGAATATTTCCAGCAGAAGCAATAATAAACTAAGCAAATATAATAAATAACTTAAATTCAAAGTAACCAAGCAAAATAATTCAACGATAGATAGTCAATTTTTTAAGAGTAGTTGATGTACCTGTTCTTCGCTTCGGATGGTGATAACTGGTGAGTGTTCATCTTTCCTAACGTAGACCTTGCCGAAAGCTGTCCAGCAGAACTTATATGCTTTAGACTTGGCCGGGTCTCTGGCAAGGAAATACAGTCGTGACGCCTTCAGCGTCAGATGCTCGGATAGAAAAATAGGGGTTTCTTCTTGTATCTTAAAGCCCAAGTGTTTAGCACACAGCTTGCCTTTGTTTCGTATATTGAAAGCCTTACCCATTTTTAATAATTCCGTCTTAATTAGCGTAGAACCAGTTTCCACAATAATTGGTGTGTTTTGTTGTTCAGAATTTTTTCCACGTACTCTATAAATATCTTTTATATCTTGTTTCTCCATCTTACAACCTATATTGCTTGAAAGGCTCATGATCATTTCAATTAAATCTTCTTTTGTTTCCTTATTTTTCTTTGGCACGTTTTTAATTTCTATATTAGTTTTACGGCTTCCCATTTGAATATCCTCTATTTTATTTTCCAAAATTGTTATATACTTCCGGTCTTCCTTGAGCTGGTTTTCTAACTGATCAATTTTGTTTTTAAACTCTTCATTTTGGGCCGCCAGAAATGATACTGAAATCTCTATGTTGCTGTTTGTAGCTTGAATTTCCTTCAGTGTTGAATTTAGTAGCTGAAATTCATTTTCTTGCTTGGTTGTAAACAGTGTTATCATTTTTTTATTTCATCTTTGAAATCGGCCAATTGTCTACTAACTGAACCATCCATATCTTCCCTCGTCCTCTTAGTTCGTTTATAGACAAAGTTGGGCGGGGTCTTGTTACTATTGCCAAGCACGTTAACTTCCATATCTGATACTGATTTATCCATCATCGGATCCATTTACAAAAACAAGTAGTAATACTTTTTTACTTGGACCAAGCCCTTCTCTGTGTTCGCGATCGCTACCGCTTATGAATAACGCCAAGTGACAGAGTGCGTGACGTACGACAGTGGGCGAAGTGATGAATGAATGTTACCGTAGTGAGTAGTGGAAGTGTCGCGTACGCAGCGTAGCTCGCTGATGATTGCCGTCGCAGTCGTGTTGTCTCGTTCTTCTAGCCGTCGGTCGGATCGGAATGCTTCTAGCTTATATGAGCGCCTGGTACTGTGGCGTGGTTACGTAACTGATTTATTTTAATAATAAATAATATTTTAAAAAAATAATTGCACAGAAACACACGTCTTAACGCTTACGCGGTCCGGGGGGAAGAGGAAATCATTGCAAATTTTTTTTATTTTTTTATTTTCTCTCTGTAGGGAACTCCTTGACAATACAAATAATAATTGAAAAAATAAATATGAGGACGTATTCTTACTTACAGCTGAAACGTTTTTAAAAAATACTTCTGACAAGCAAATTTGAAATTCCACTTGAACAGATTGTCTTCGTTTTAAAATACCTGACAATTTATTATGTTTTTCTCTCTATACGGCACTAATTTAAGAATTTTGCTTCCTAAAACTAAAGTTTACATCAATAATAATGCTTTCATTCTTTAGATAACTTCATTGAAAAAACACTAATTTCGTTGAAATGCAAATATACAGCCTTAAATCTATTCTGTGGTTTAGTTAAGTTTTATTTTTTAGGGTTCCGTACCCAAAGGGTAAAAACGGGACTCTATTACTAAGACTACGCTGTCCGTCTGTCTGTCTGTCACCAGGCTGTATCTCATGAACCGTGATAGCTAGAAAGTTGAAATTTTCACAGATGCTGTATTTCTGTTGCCGCTATAACAACAAATACTAGAAACAAAATTAAGTTAATATTTGAGGGGAGCTCCCATACAACAAACGTGATTTTTGCCGTTTTTTGGCACGGAACCCTTCGTGCGCGAGTCCGACTCGCACTTGGCCGGTTTTTATTTCCAATATGTGTTGTCAGGTGTGGTGCGCGCGCACGTGCACGCAAGTGTCCGTCCTGCGCGGGCACCGCGACGAGGCGTACGTCCTAGAGCCGCACCCCGCGCTGTCCGGAGTGTTCCTGTCCGCCGGACACGACGGACAGCTGTTCATATGGCACGCGCTCACTAGTAAACCTCTAGCAGCGTTCCACAACAAGATCCCCGGACAGGTGAGGGACAGAGATTAACCGTATTCTATAGCTTGTTACAGGCGATGAAAGGCGATCCAGTATAGTGTATATGTAATTCCTTGCATTGCAAATAAATATTCCTTTCAATAATCTAGATCAAGTATATATTTGGAAACAGATAAACTGTTGATATTTTATATTGTTGACAATTAAAAAAATTAAGTCTCCGACAGCAAACACTCAAATTTGATGCATTATCTATCTTTCAGAACAAAAATAAAAATTTGACACAATTTGAAATTGCTAATAATAAGTTTTTACTCTGGAGAGAGAGGTCGCACGGCACCGTTTGTAACGGCTTCTTCTTATTCTTATCGAATGAAGATTAGTGGCCACCTCTGGTGTTAGAGTTTATCAAGCCGCCTGTGACTTGGCTTAACGACTGTTACCAGATGACAACAGCCGAGACCTACGGTTTAACATGCCCTCCGAAACACGGAAGCACTCAGTTGTAATGCCACTTTAACGGTCACCCATCCGACACCTGGCCGGACCGAGCGTTGCTTAGCAAACGTGATCGAGTACGATCAGTCTGTCAAGTTCTGCCACGAGCGTTTCATTCTATACCTTATAGTATAGTTTTAGTAATACACAATGTTGTTTCCTCCTTAAGAGACCGTATACTATTTCCCGCTCTCTCGCTTGCACATTTCATGTTTTCTCATAACTTCTTAAATCAAAGTGCGTTATAAAAAATGTTATTCGGTCACTTTTTCGCAAAATAATATACTAATATAATAGAATACTCGACCAAAATATATGGAACAGCTGATTATTTTTTTGCTCTGATTAAGAAGATCCCATAGACAAAGATGTTCAGTTTGACAGTCCAAGTCACACCAAAAATTTGTCAAATGTTTTCGATTTTACGCTGTAGAGTATTCTTAATAATTAATCAGTTGTATTGTGTCCATAGGGCGACGGCGCGATTTTTGACGCCAAATGGGGCGGCGCGTGTACTGTGGCCGCGTCGGATTCCCACGGACATCTTCTGCTGCTGGGCATCGGACAGGGGTCCGAACTACTGAGGACTTTGCCTACTGAGTTGTTCTTCCATACCGACTATCGGCCGTTGGGTGAGTTTATTATAATTTACAGAAAAAAAACACGAAACATTCTGACTACATTTTGCTATACAATATAAACAAAATCGGGCCTAGGTGTGATCCTTGTGGGACTCCAAACTGCAGTGACAACAGTTAAATACGCAAGTAGTGTAGTAATAACCACTTCAGACTCCCATGAACATCTTCTACTGCTAGGCATCGGACAGGGGTCGGAGTTCCTGAGGACTTTGCCCACTGAGCTGTTCTTCCATACTGACTTCGGCCGTTGGCTGAGTCTTTTGTTAAAATGTAAACCAAAGTTTATATACAATACAAACAAATTGTGTCCTAGATGTGATCCTTGTGGGACTCCAAATTGTAGATTTGCAACGCGATGCATTGGGCGGGGCCCTCGACGAACAAACGGAGCTCCCCCCTCACCTAATGCCGCCGCTCGTGGACGTTGAAGGCGCTCCGCACGCACCGGCGCTGCAGCGGCTATAGCCGGCGATGCGTTTAGTTTAGCCATGTTCTACTTCACGCTATAGTTACAGTACGAGACATATATCTTGAAATCGGGTGGGGATTGCGTGGAACGCGTATTTTGGGCAGCCGTAGCGGTGAGGGGCGCGGGTGGCGGGAGAGGGGCGCTCACAGGAGCACATTTTTTTTTTTATGTATGGACTGTCTGCGCGTTTGTCCTCACTTTCACCTGATGGGAAATGACAAGGAGGACTAAGATGGAGCACGCACAGTCAGTAAATGCCTATTTACTCTGGCTTTAAAGACGCCCAAGTTATATTGTTCGGGGAATTCAGACGCAGGGAGGTCATTCCACATCTTAGCTGTTCGAATTAAAAAGTTGGAACCGAAGCGTTTCGTGCGGGTATGTGGAATGTCAACAACTTAGGGATGGTAAGCCGCCCTGCGCCTGGTAGTCCGAAGATAAAACGGGGAAGGAGGTATGAGGTTGTGTAACTCCTGAGCACACTCCCCGAAATGTAACCTATAGAAGACCGATAGGCAGGCTACCCTTCGTCGGTGCTCTAAACTATGAAGCCTTCGGTGGACCAGATCATCGTCACCAATCAGCCTCTTTGCTCGACGTTCGATAGAGTCCAAGGCAGCCAACTGGTATTTGGCAGATCCATCCCAGAGGTGAGAACAATACTCCATACACGATCGGACCTGAGCTTGATATAGAGTTAAAAGCTGTCCCAGCGTGAAATACCGTCTCACCTTGGAGAGGATACCCAGCTTTTTGGCTGCTGTTTTTGCTTTATGTTCTATGGAACGGCCGAAATTGAGGTCAGGTGACAAATCAAGTCCAAGGAGGTCTAGATGGTCACTAATGTCTATAGGTACATTTCGAAAAGTCGGAGTCAGGTTAAATGGACTCCGTTTGGCGCTGAATAGACACGCTTGTGTTTTAGTGGCATTAAAATTCACCAGGTTGCGCGAACTTATCCTCACTATGTCGAAAAAATTTCAAGATACATGCCTCGTACTGTACCTACTATTATGCCATGCTCATTTTATAGTTTGTGCGCGGCAGTGTCTCTAGACACACTACGCCGAAGTTACGCGACCGAAGTTCAGTCTAGTTACGTCTGCAAATGCTATTTGAATTACTGATGACCGCGACGTATTAAGCTGAAATCAAGTTGCGTTTTTGCGAATAAAAGTGTTGCTGCGGAACTTCGGTTGCTTAATTTCGACATAGTTAGTATAAAGTCCACGTTATCTGTCTCACTCGCGCACGCGTTAATGAGGCGGTTCATAGCGTCAAGGTCACAAGATCGTTACTATAAAAGTTATATGAAATTCTCTCTTTTGGGCGCTCTTTTTTTAGTAATTTTAGTTATAGGTTTTTATATCGATGGTATTATCGTTGTTTAGTTCGCGACGCTTTGGGCGGGGCCCTCGACGAACAAACCGAGCTACCCCAATACCCCATGCACACACATATAGACAGCCCTCACCGACCGACACTGCGTCACGTTCACGAACTCGTTTGAGATTCCGGTTATATAGTGTCGGTGAGGTGTTTTATGTGCGCGTTGCTCGAGCGCGCGAGACTACTGTACATAGGTACTCTCTCTATATTGTGATAGGGTCTACATCATCGTTTTTAGGGTACCGTACCAAAATGGTAAAAAAGGAACTCTTATGGTGTGACTCAGTCTGTCTGTCTGTCACAGCTAGATATCTAGAGAACTACTAATGGTATCAACTTGAAATTTAGAAAGTTTAAGATGATATTTGCCCAACTATTATGCAAATAAGAAATAAATAAAAAAATAAATATCTTTTTTACAGCAGGGCCTGAAAAGGGGTCTTAAAAACTTGAAGTGGGGCTACTAGGGCATGTAGGGTATCATATGAAAGAGCTCCGTTTGCACGTTTTCAATCATTTTTTTTTCTAGACCACTTAGTTTTCGATATCGACTTATGATGAAAAATGTAAAAAAAATACCGTTCCCCCCTCTTATCTCCGAAGTTTGCAAAGAGAAAAATCTGAAATAATTCTGTGAGATAGCAGTTTATATAAAGATTACAGGAAAAATAAAATGATGTCTCAATATAGCACACTTTATTAGAAATTATCAAATTTCTAAAAAAGTTAACATTAGTGTACGGTCTACGTAACGACCTACATTTAATTTGTATATAGTCATCATTTTTACTGTTTTCAGTCAGTCCACATTCAACTCGCGACTCATCAATTAGCGTTACAATTTCATTACGCAATAAAAGTTATTTTTATACAAGTTATTCAAGTTTTATCATTCATCTCTTTTGGTGTGTGGTCATCCAACCCATACAATTAGTTTCACTATCGGTTAAGAGATTGCGCTGACCTAAAACTGCAATACTAATTTTATTATTCTACTCTGCAGTGTGGTTTAATGGTGTAATTATAATAATAATAATAACGTTTATTCAATAGAAAGATGCATTACAATAATAAAATTAGGTATAATAAATTACAAATTTTAAAATGTAAATATAAACTAATTTACCTGAAGTAGGTTATAATAATAACCTGTATTTCAGGCGATGGAAGTCGTAATAAATTAATCCTTAACTATATAAATTAACAGTAAATAAACCTTTAATAGGTAATAGGTATTATGATGGTACGGAACTCTCGGTGCGCGAGTCCGACTCGCTCTTGACTGGTTTTTTTACCGACTTCAAAAGGAGGGAGGTACTCAATTCGACCCGTTTTTTTTTTTTTGTTTTTTTTTGTTTTTTGTAACTTTGGCTGAGCCGATTTTAATTTCTACCTAAATAATATACCTACACTACCTAATACAAAAGGTACCAACACTAAAAATAAAAAATTGTTTAAAAAACAAAAATCCGACTTCAAAAACCTACCTCTAAAAAGCAAGAAATAATATTCGTAATAATAAAACACGTTTATTGAAGTCGGGTGGGGCTTTTAGAATTAAATAAGGGATTTGTACTCCAGCCCCACCTGACTTCAATAGACGTGTTTTATTATTACGAATATTATTTCTTGCTTTTTAGAGGTAGGTTTTTTGAAGTCGGTTTTTTGTTTTTTAGTTCGCGACGCACTGGGCGGGGCGCTGGACGAGCAGACGGAGCTGCCCCCGCACCTGATGCCGCCGCCGTTCCTGGTGGACGTGGAGGGCGCGCCGCACGCGCCGGCGCTGCAGCGGCTGGTGCCGGGCCGGCGCCGGCTGCCGCTGCCGCAGCTCATCCCGGCGCCGGCGCCGCACGCGCGCATCGACCGCCGCATACAGGAGCTGGCCGGCCACGACCCGCCCTACCACCACCACGTCTGGAGGGGTCAGTACTTTATGTATAAACCTCAGATCAAATAAAAAAAGAAGATGGAGCGTTGCGCAGTGGCTGCGAACAACTAAGTGAAACCGGTTTTTGATGGTACATGTGTGCGTACTAGAGGGCGGGCGGGGGCCGGGCGGCAGGGTTCGTCCAATGACGAACGAAAGCCAAGGCGTAGTTTCGTTACATATGTGTGCGTAAACTGTGTATGTACACAGCCAAGGCGTAGTTTTACTGGCTTCACCGCTTTGTCGGAAGACTCCGTCTTTACTTTTTTATTTGGTCTGAGGTATAAACGAAAACCATACAATGGGAAATGTCTGAAAAATATCTAATTAGCAGTTTTTTTTTTTTTTGAGTTTTTGGCGGGATTTTGTCGAGTTCAGTTCGGTGACTATTTTAATTATTCGCAAATTGATTCATAGTGGATATTGTGTCTTAAAATTGGTGCAGTTTTGTGGTACAAGTGTCAACGCAACTGAACAATATGTGGGATAATGGAAATAGGCGCGATCTTGGTTGTGTGAAGCTGAGACTTTTATTGTAGCTACCTCGGCAAAACTTACCGAGTAAACTGTCTTGATATACTTGGTGCCAAATGCTCCAAGCAGCATTGGAATGTGATGCACCCGCATTTTAATGTAAACAGAAACAATCTACTAGAACTAAAAAATCTAGAAATACTGAACTATTCAAAACATAACACTGGCAAAAATTACTTCCAATAGGAAAGTAGATTGCCATAACAAAAATAAGAAGAAGAAGAATATTTTTTTATAGGTAGGAATAAGCTACCTTAGTTATAAAAAAAAGTTTCAGATTTTCGGTTGCGTATAACTTTAAAAGACCAAGAAGAGCCTACATGGAACAGATAAAAGAGAAGGTGAACGTCGTGTCTTATCAAGAAACCAAGGAATTGGCTTTGGACAGAGACGAGTGGAGGAAGCTGCACAGACAAGAGCGGGGCTCTTAAGTTAAAAAGATAACTTTAAAAAAAAATTAAAATCTCTTCGACTTTACAAATGTACGAAAGTAACAGCAGAATGGAAATTATACCTTTGCCACCACCTGGGGTGCGTTCGTAAACGAGGCTCGAAGTCGGACCTTCACTCCAAGGCGTGCGACGTCCGTCATCCGACGTTTACGAACGACACTGCATAGCTGTCACTGTCCTATTAGATTTGTTGATTTTGATATTAATGAAGGGCGAAATGCAACAAACAATAAAATGAAAATTAATGTTTATAAACAAAGAAGACGTGTCAACTGTCAAATAAAACGTCAGAGTGAAAACGGCAGAGAGGAGCTCGATGGCGCAGTGGTTTAGCGCCTGGCCCAGCGATTGCGGAGGTTAAGTAACTGTCGCAAGGGTTGGTCATGGGATGGGTGACCAAAAATTTATTATCTCGAGCTTCTCCGTGCTTCGGAAGGCACGTTAAGCCGTTGGTCCCGGCTGCATTTGCAGTCGTTAACACCCACCAATCCGCATTGGGCCCGCGTGGTGGGTTATGGCCCATCCTCCTTATCCACCCATAAGGAAGGCCCGTGCCCCAGCAGTGGGGACATTAAAAATGGCTGGTGGTCATGTCATCGAGCGTCGTCGAGCGAGCTTTACGAACGCACCCCTGGTAACCACAACATAGTATTAAAAAAAAAGTTTCAATACAAAATTTCAGAACTTTTTAACTATAACATCGCGCAAGGTATAATTTCCATTCTGCTGTTATTTTCGTATATTTGTGAAGTCGAAGAGACTTTAATTTTTAAAAAAGTTATACGCAACCGAAAATTCTTAAACTTTTTTTTATAACTAAGGGAGCTTATTCCTACCTATAAAAAAATATTCAGCCAATTTGATTTTTTTCGGACATTCCCTATTGAAATTAAATTAGTCACAAGATCAGACATTTTTTTTTTAGTGATATATTTCTATTTATACTCTTCAATTCGGCCATAATTTCGCATGTATTTTTTCTTCCTCCCATTTTTCTTGTTATTATAAAAGGTAGGGAAATATTGACGATTTGAATAAACTTAATTAATTGTTATTTTTACTTTTGTATGAATCCAGGCGAAGGCGTCCGGCATACATCGGGGTCGTGGCAGCGCGGCTCTCCTTTAGAGGCGGCTCACAGCGCGCTGCCGCTGGTGCCGCCGCTGCCGACCGCGCGAGCCGAGTACATACACAAAGCCGCGTGAGTATACACCAGTACATACCTACACACTCAATAATCTGTTATATCGGGTCATTTTGAACTTACCATCCAAATTTTGAAGATGTGTTCAGTCCATGAAACTTAACAACTTTCTCTAAGGAACACATCTAAATCTAGGTCAAATATGTAAAATAAAAATCGACTTTCCGTACAAATCAAAGAGATCACGTGATCAATTTAGTATGGGATGACCAAAATTTTGTGGCGAAATTTGACACATGTTTCTTAGAGAAAGTTGTTTAGTTTCATGGACTGGACACATCCTTAAAATTTGGATGGTAAGTTCAAAATGACCCGATATAAAAGTGAAGGGGTGACTGACAGACTATTGCCCTTGCCCAGCCCAAACCACTGAACCTAGACTTGAAATTTTGTATATCGATACTTTTTACAGTGTAGGCATCCACTAAGAAGGGATTTTTGGAAATTCCACCCCTAAAGGGGTGAAATGGGGGTTCAAAGTTTGTATGGAAAAAAAATAGACATTTTGACTTGAAACTTCGTAGCAATACTTCTTAAAACAAATAAGCAAATACGTGTTTTGTGGTTTTCCGAAAATCAACCCTTTAGGGAGTAAATGGGGCAAAAAAAGGCCTAAAATGACTGATAAATCAACGCACAGCCCAAACTACTGGACCTAGAGACTTGAAATGTACACAGATACCTTATACAGTGTAGGCATCCATTAAAAAAGGATTTTTAGAAATTCCACCCCAAAGGGGTGAAATGAGGGTTCAAAGTTTGTATGAAAAAAAATATTAAACACACATTTCGACTTGAAACTTCGTAGAAGTATTTCTAAAAGCAAATAAGCAAACACGTGTTTAGTGGTTTTCCAAAAATCAACCCTTTAGTTGGTAAATGGGGCAAACAAAAAAGCCCAAAATGACTGATAAATCAACGTACAGCCCAAACCACTGGACTTGAAATTTTTTTTAAGGAAGTATTTTTGAAAATTCCATCCCTAAGGGGATGAAATAAGGGATGCAAGTTTGTATGAAAATCGCTTAGTTTTGAAGCTAGGATCTTTAAATTTTGTGTTTATGCTGACGATTGAAAATTAGTAAATACGTGTCTCAGCGTTTTTCAAAATTCTACCCCCGAAGGGGTGAAAAGGGGGGGGGGGGTTTAAAGAAGAAATCCTTCATTTTCGAAGTAAACGTCTAATTTAAAAACGGGTGTTTGGATCCTGGTTGCAGGTTCCGTAATTATTTTCTCCACGCGGACGAAGTCGCGGGCAGAAGCTAGTAGTTAATAAAGTTACGACGCATTTCATTGAGATTCCGCGTATGAATTCGCGGGGTGGGATGAGGTAATTGATTCTAGGGCGGGGCGGGGAGTGCCCTTTCTGTACATAGTACTTATACCGGGTGTAACAAGACCCTCCACGAAGCCGAGGCCTACGTATTCTGCCCATCATTAGGAACATTTCTGTTCAAAATTATTGCTGGGAAACTATTTTAATTTTTGGTGTTAAAAAAGCATTGCATAAATTTCCACGCAATGTAACGCGTACAACAGGCCGCGCCTGCGAGTGTATGCTACACAGCTGCGTGCGGCCGAGTTGAAGGCAGCGGTTATGTGCGTGCTCATGAGATACATTGAGTGATGACGTTTTGAAGCCATTGTTTGTTACGATATACTAAAAATTTTGATAGTGTTTCTTTGGACAAAAATTAGGAAATAACGAATAAAATAAGGTTTAATAAAAATATTGTTTTTTTTTTTTACTTTGACCTTCAATAACTTTATAGGTATTGGTTTCCCAGGTATAGTCTAAAAGACAAAAATTATCCTGATGATGGGCGAAATGCGTGGACTTCGGCTTTGTCGAGGGTCTTATTACACCCGTTATCTATTCTGTGGTCAAAGGCTTTACCCCATAGACATAGAAAAATTTTCGCTGCGCTCAAAAAGACCAACAAAGCGTGGAAAAGAGTAGTTAACATCATACGGACACGGTCTATGTAAAAAAGAGACAAAGGATCAAGTGACATGTGCCAACATTTTTTACAGTAAGAGCTCCTAGCGTCCCGCCTAGCAAATGAGCAATCACAGTTTGTTTAAAATATTTTTTAATCTTAATTAGAATTTAAAATAAAGGTATCGTGGAGCTATGGTGTCTTCTGCTCTAAGTAATTGTGATGTGACAAAAAGAAACAATCAAAGTAATCACACTTTTCAAAGGTAAATAAGATATTGCCACACATTTCTTTAAAACCAAATTTCGCTACATTTATTCGTTTATCGTCAAAGAAAACAGTATGGAACATAGTTTATTAACTTCCTTTGCCATAATATAGTCATATTTTATGAATCTAAGTCATATTTTACGTATCTCATATAAAATGTATTGATTCGTTTTCGGATCACCTGTTTATTGACTTTGTTGTTCTTTGACATTCTATTTCTATGCTTGACCCAAATGTGTGGTTGTCGTGTGTAGCGCCGAGATGCACGCGCTGGAGGCGGCGTGGTACCGGCGCGAGATGCGGCGCCGGCCGGTGATGATCAGCACGGCGCCGGCGCCGGCCGCGCCGCGCCGCCGCGCCGGCCGCCCGCACGCGCCGCCGGCCCGGAGGCCGCGACCCATGGTAAATGAAAATCTACAGTTCGCGCCTAAGGGATCCGCTAGCCTACATTTTTTTGTCCGTCCGCCTTAGTGTTGTAAAAAAAATCGGCCAAGTGCGAGTTGGACTCGCGCACGAAGGATTCCGGACCAAAAAACGGCAAAAAAATCAGTTTTTTGTATGGGAGCCCCCCTTAAATATAAATTTTATTCTATTTTCAGTATTTGTTGTTATAGTGGCAACAGAAATACATGATCTGTGAAAATTTCAACTGTCTAGCTATCACGGTTCATGAGATACAGCCTGGTGACAGACAGACAGACAGCGAGTTTTAGTAATAGGGTCCCGTTTTTACCCTTTACCTGTTCCCACAGGACCATAAAAACTGTTTTTTTTAACCTTTTTTTTAAATACCTATGAACTTAATTAGAACGGAGAACAGTGTCTCCAGATTGGGGTTTTTGTCGCCATTGTGTGGAACATTTTGATTATTGGGGGGAAAAAGAAAAATTATGTTCTTAATACAAAACGTTACATTTTGGGGAACAAAAATCGCGTTTGGGAAAAAATTTAAACTTCTCTTCATACAAATATATCATTTTGGAGAAAAATAAAATGAGATCTGGGTAAAATTGAAATTCATATTTGCTAGAGACACTGACGACGAATAAAAATCTATTATAATTATTGATTTAATTAAATAAAATATTTATTTTTCAAAAAAAAAAAATATTCTTGAAAAAAAACCAAATTAAGAAAAGAATAACGGGGCTATGTTTTTTTTTCAACATTTTTTCATGCTCCATCACTAGTCCGCCTCTTAAGATGGCTCAAACTGTAGCTTACTTAATTCAATACCCAGATCCATTTTTTCCGTTTCTTGAATAAAGAACAAAAAAAAAATCAGAAATTCTCAATTCAAGTTACCAAAAAATATTCGAAATTTTGACAAATTTAAATATTTTTTGTCGGTGACGTCAGCTCCGCGAAGAGCCTCCGGAGCCGGAGCCGGAGGAGTCCGGGTCGGGCAGCGACACGTCGGACTCGTCCGTCCGGCTGTCCGGCACCGGCTCGCACCGCTCCTCCCACTCCGCCTCCTCCACGCCCACAGACGGCAGCAGGTATGGATCATGGTTTCTTCGAAGTCTATATTATTTTTAATATGTAAACGCGCCTTTCGATAATATAAAAAGTTTATTTTAAATATTATCTTTTACTTCTATTAGCATAGTCCGCCTTGTTAGGATACGTAATTCGTATCCTTCCTGATCACACTGCCTAAAAAGCAAATAGGGGACCATCCATAAATTACGTCACACGAATTTCTTGATTTTTGACCCCCTGTCGCTTGCAGGTTGAAATAACACGAACTTGTTGTGGTAGAAAGAATTATATTCGCAGAAAAATGACCGAGCCTTATTATTTCCCGCAAGGCAAAACCATAGTGCGATTCAGCACGGCACAGCGCCATCTAGTGGTGGTTGGAGGGACCTTATTGATTACATACAAAATATTCCATTATTTTGAACATTCCGCCCACCAAAGGATCTCGGCCTTTTAATAACAATGCATCGAAAGTAGCTTAATTTAAAAAACTTAACTCTAGAATTCTATAGTGAACAACTCTAACAAGGTTTGCCCACCATTGGGGATAAGTGAAGTAAATCAACACAAGTTGATATCAATACAAAAATAATGAAAACTTAAAAGTATACATATTTGGGTAAGTAAGTACTTACAGACTACTACATTATAGAAAAAACATAAATGCAAACAAAGCATTAAAAAAACATTTTGTTATTGGGCTCGAGGCAAAAAACAAAGTTTATTACACGGACGTTTACAATAGCCATTAACAGTTTTAATCGTCACTACCCTCGTTACATTATCCTTGCCAGTATGTTTATTGACAATTTTCCCTAATAACCATTTTGCTGGAGGCAAGTTATGATCTTTTATGATGACAACATCATCTATTTCGGGTTCCGATTTTTTCGTAGTCCACTTAAAACGCTGATTTAAAGAAACCAAATATTCATTTGACCATTTTCGCCAAAAGTCATTTAACATTTTTTGACCCATTTTCCATCTTTGTAAACCCGAAATATTTGATTTTGCATAATCCTCATCTGGAATTACAATTAATGGCTCACCTATTAGAAAATGGCCAGGTGTGAGGGGTAGTGGGTCATTGGAATCGTTACTTAAGTAAGACAGCGGGCGCGAATTTAAACAGGCTTCAATCTGAGCCAAAATGGTAGATAACTCTTCAAAAGTTGCTGTCGAATTCCCTAATATTCTCTTTAAGTGCGATTTCGCAGAACGAACTCCAGCCTCCCAAAGGCCGCCAAAATTTGGGGCGTGTGGAGGAATGAAATGCCAAGTCGTGCCTTCCTCTGCCAACAATTGACCAATCTCATCAGGAAGTTCCGATACTCCGTTAGTGAACATACGTTTTAATTCCTTGTCAGCACTCAAAAAATTTGTACCATTGTCGCTGTACATATGTTTACAGTGACCTCTCCTAGATACAAAACGACGGAAAGCCGCTATAAACCCTTGTGCTGTCAAGTCTGATACTGCTTCCAAATGGATAGCCTTAGATGTCATACATATGAACAAACATATATATCCTTTATAGGTCTTAGACCCTCGACCTGGAGAAAAACGTACGTTGATATATCCTGTAAAATCGACACCGGAAATTTCAAATGCTCTAGACGGTGTAATTCTGGCTTCCGTTAGTTGCCCCATAAGCTGACTGTTATTCTGTCGCGAATATCTTACGCAGATCACGCATTGTCGATAACATTTTTTAGTCAAATGTCGTGCACGTATAATCCAATATTTGGAGCGTAAGAAATTTAGCATTATTTGTGGACCTCCATGCATCGTTTTGAAATGAGCATCCAATATTATTAACCTAGTGAGATGACTCTCACCAGGTAAAATCATTGGGTGTCTCTTATTATACTCTGCTGGAGCATGGTGTATCCTGCCACCTACTCTTAAGATCCCATTATCATCGAAAATGGGACAAAGAGTATACAGTGGACTTTTCTTCGCAACGCTTCCTTGCGAATTACACGTCAACTGCTTAATCTCAATTTCGAAATAAAGTCTTTGTGTTTCCTTAACACATATGTTTAACACGTCATTCATCTCTTGAAAACTTATGTAATTTGTTAGTTCCTGTCTTTTATCTTTTAGTACTCTCAATCTTAAAAAACGTCTACAATAAGCCAGAACTCTCAAAGCCTTAGACAATGATGAAAATCTATTCCATTCAAAATTTTCTATTGGAGGGACAGTGATGTTAAAATTCTTGACGGGTCTCTGTTCTTCGTCCGTAACATAATCACGATCATTTAGTCCGACTTCATACTTATTTCCGATGCGCAGCCAATGCGGCCCATGCCACCACAATTCATTATTTAGCAGTTCTGGAGTGCGTACACCTCTGGAGGCACAATCTGCTGGATTAAGGTGAGTGTTAACGTGACCCCACTGATCTCTTTCCAACACTGTTAAGATCTCCGACACGCGATTGCTCACAAAGGTGTTCCACCTGCTCGGCTCTCCGGTAAGCCACGCCAGAACGATTGTGGAATCCGACCATCCAAATAAGTATTTTTTAGGCACTTGCATAATTTCAGCCACCTCATGTATCAATTTGGCAGCGAGCAGTGCGGCGCACAATTCTAGCCGGGGAGCATATAAGCAAAATCTAACTCTCGAGTTTTGATGGTGATCTCTGATTGGTCAAGAAACTCAGTAGTTAGGTTTTGCGTGCAAACTCTAACTCCTCAGTTTCGCGCTAGTTCGATAGTGATCTCTGATTGGTCAAAAAACTCAGTAGTTAGGTTTTGCCCGCAAACTCTAACTACTGAGTGCGCATCCACCAATGAGCGAGCTTCAAAATTCAGCTGTCAATGGGGAATGTCCGAAAAAAATCAAATTGGCTCTAGGAATAAGCTCTCTTAGTAATAGAAAAAAAAAACAGAATTTTCGGTTGCGTGAAAAAAATTAAAAAAATTAAAGTCTCTTCGTCTTCACTAATATAGGAAAGTAACAGCAGAATGGAGATTATACCTTTGCCATCACATGCTACAACCACAACATGGTATTAAAAAAAAAATTCAACACAAAATGTCAAAACTTTTTGTTTTTAATTCTTGTTGTCATAGTGGCGGGTGTTGACAAAGGTATAATTTCCATTCTGCTGTTACTTTCCTACATTTGTGAAGTCGAAGAGCCTTTAATTTTTTTTACGCAACCGAAAATTCTGAAATTTTTTTCTATTACTAAGGGAGCTTATTCCTATCTATAAAAAACATTCAGCCAATTTGATTTTTTTCGGACATTCCTCATTGTCTTTCAACACAACTGTGGTAAAATATTTTATTTTTTAAAAATGATTTCTAATCTTCCAAGTTTTTGCGAGGAGTTTTTGGCGCCATTTTGTCGAGTTTGGTTTGGTGTCTATTTTAATTATTTGCAAATTGATTCATAGTGGATATTGTGTCTTAAAATTGGTGCAGTTTTGTGGTACAAGTGTCTACGCAACTGAACAATATGTGGGATAATTGAAATAGGCGCGATCTTGGTAGTGTGAAGCTGAGACTTTTATTGTTGTGGTGGCTACCTCGGCAGAACTTACCGAGTAAACTATCTTGATATACATGGTGCTAAATGCTCCAAGCAGCATTGGAATGCGATGCATCCGCATTCTAATGTAAACTGAAACAATTTACCACTGAACTATTGAACACTTGACACTGGCAAAAATTACTTCCAAGAGGAAAGTAGATTGCCAAAATAAAAATAGAAGAAGAAGAAGAAGTTTTTGCGAATATAATCCAGTATACCCAGGGGCTTGTTTCATATAAAATATTAGTCTAATATTATGAGCATTAGACTAAAAATATTAGTTTAAATCATTAGATATTGTTTCATAAAAGTAGAAACTAATAAAATGAGTTATTAGCGTAGCGTCTAATAATATTAGCTAATATTATTTGTTTTACTAGGAAACCGTTTCATAAACAAAATAAACTAATATTATCAGCTAATAAAATTAGTTACTTTTCATAAGTCTTTCTAGTCTAATAAATTTATTATTAGTTTTTGGAAAATCATTTGAAATGAGTGATTCAGAGTCAAGTGAAGAAGATAATGTTATTGTGAGATGCCCGAGGATATTTAGGAGAACTCTTCATACAGTCATGGAATTTACATACGAAATCAACGAACAATTTTGGTTAGAATTTGAGAAATCGAGGTACCTGATTTTGGTATTGAAATTTATCGCATTTTATAGAACTTTGAAAGGCCTTTCAAATGACATCCCACTCTCGGCGCGGAATTGCGTATTTTTATTTTTATTGTTATTTTAGTGTACGTAAAAAGAAACAGAATCTTGTGTGACAAAATGTCAGTACTTCGTATTTTAGAGTGAAACGGAACACGTTTTGTTTTTAAATAGAGGATAAACAGTTCGCACGTATGTCCAAAGACCATAGATACCAGGTAGTCTAATAATATTAGTAACATCAAAGAGTCTTTTTTTATTAGTGTTATAGAAAAGTTTATGAAACAGAAAAATGCCAACTAATAAAATTATTTTATGAGTCTAATAAAATTAGCTAATAATATTAGTAACTTATATGAAACAGGGCCCAGATCTGAACGCAAAAGCTTTTTTTTCTGCTAAACTAAATATTCCTTGCCTATGAATGAAATTGACGTTTTGTATGGAGAATTTTTAACAAGTAGCATTTTCTATTTCAACATTTTTCACAATTTATTTAACAACTGTGAACGCTATTGCAACAAAACTTTTCTGTAAGTACAAATGTTTGAACATTAAGATAACTTAGGCTAAAGCTAGAATCATCGACACGATGAAGAAGAAGACTTCTCCTGTAAACACAGGAGAAGTCTTCTTCTTCATCGTTAAAACTTTTGAGAATAAAACAATAGGTACTTAATAAACAACAAAATAAATATTTATTGCACAGAAACATTCTTAAAAAAATTATCTTCAATTCAACTTCTTATTCTTAATCTCAATACAGTACCTAGTATAAGGCTAAATGGTTTGAAGGTATTCGCCTTTCTTTACACATTAACGTATATTTTTTTTGGTTTATCGTTTAATTGTAAACATCTTTTTATTTCAGTAGGTACAGCCAGCAACGGAACCTATTGAACAAAATTTGATTAATTTTTCTCCTAATCATTATTAAAAGCCATAAATTACTGATGAAAATATATTGCAAAACTTCTTGTTATAGCTAAACTAGCAAAGATCTTGAAATCAGTTATACAACTACGCGCTATACATTACTACTGACAAAAAAAATTAAGATGCGAACTCAGTAGTTGGAGTTTGCGGGCAAACCCTAACTACTGAGTTTTTTGACCAATCAGAGATCACTGTCGAACTAGCGCGAAACTGGGGAGTGTGAGTTTGCGAGCAAAACCTAACTACTGAGTTTCTTGACCAATCAGGGATCACCATCAAAACTCGAGAGTTAGATTTTGCTTATATGCAGCCGGGGAACTGAGATTTGTTTCTCAACCGGAGCCACTTTTGTTTTGGCGGTTATTAAGTTGACATATATATTTCTACCGTCATCTGTAGATTTCATATAAATGGCTGCAGCATACGCTAATTGTGACGCGTCTGCAAAAGCGTGTAATTCCACATGACTATTTGGATTAGAATTTAACCACCTTGGTATAATGACATCCTTAAGATTACATAGGTCATTCCTGAACTCATGCCATTCATCAAGCAGCTCCGATGGTAAAGGCTCATCCCAACTCAGTCCCGACTTCCATAAATTTTGGATGTAGATTTTAGCTGTAACTATAATGGGTGCAATCCAGCCCATAGGATCGTACAATCTCGCCACATCAGACAAAACCTTTCTCTTAGTTACATCACTGTCATCAATAGTTGGAATTTTTAAAGTGTATTCAAAGTTATCCGTTCTCTTATTCCAACTAATACCTAAAACTTTAACCGTGTCATTGACTTTAAAGGTTAAGGTTTTATCATTATCTTGTTCCTCCTCTTTGATATATTTCAACAATTTGTCGCTATTGCTGCACCATTGTTGTAACGTAAATCCACCAGCTTTCATCAAACTGTTCATCTGTTCAAAGATTTCAATAGCTTCTTGGTATGTTTCACAACCCGTGAGCACATCATCCATATAGTAATCTTCGAGAGTGATTTTAGCAGCAATAGGTATTTAGATTGTTCATCTATAGCTAATTGTTGGAGAGTTTTAACCGCTAAATAAGGCGCACATGCAGTCCCAAAAGTTAGTCTACGTAGCTTGAAATGCTGTATCGGTTGATTGGGATTTGACCTCCAGAAGAGTCTTTGAAAATCCGTATCTCGCTCATCAACACAAATTTGCCGATACATCTGCACTAGGTCAGCTACAATACAAATTCTGTGACGTCTCCATCTCATCAATATGTGCCTCAGGTCTTGCTGCAGCTTTGGACCAACGAGAAGATTGTCATTTAAAGACACGTTGTTGAGTCCCTTGCAAGAAGCATCAAAAACGGGCCTAAGTTTGGTTGTCTCCTTATCCTCTTTGACAACTGCATGGTGCGGTAGATAAACGACAAGAGGATCGTTTATTTGTTTCTCATCAGTAATTTGAACCATGTGATTTTGTTGCAAATAATTTTCCATAGCTCCTTTATAACTTTCATGAAATTTAGGTTGCTTTAGGAGTCGTCTTTCAAGCAAATGAAATCTGCGAAGTGCTATTTGTTTAGTTCCACCGTAGAGACACTCAGGATTGGGGCCGTTAAACGGCAATCTCACAGTGTAACGTCCATTATTGTCTCTCACAGTAGTCGCTTCATATATCTCTTCACACCTACGTTCTTCTTTAGTTAACTTTCGTTGTAGACTCTCTGGCTCTCTCTCTATCTCCCAAAATTGTTTCAAAAGTTCATCAGTACTTAGTTGAATATGTAAGCTTATCAATCGTTTCTCAGACTGTGCTAAATTCTGATGAACCCTTCCCGACAAAATCCACCCGAAATGAGTGTTCTGTGCAATCGGACACTCTTGAATAGGATGTTTCAACAGCCCTTCTTTTAATATTTCCCCATGAACGTCTACACCCAAAATCATATCAACCCTATCTGGAGATCCATATTTTGGGTCTGCAAGGGGTAAATTATCAATTTCCGGCCAATTAGAGATCGCCATGTTAGCAGATGGAAGGAACGAAGTTAAAGTACTTAAAACAAAAGCATTAACTTGAACAGAGAAGTTAGGATTATGGAGTGACTGTAAACTTAATATTACCATACCTTTTGTCCTAGTTTGACCCTCTCCTACTCCTGACACCAGACCACTTACCATAGTACGTTTAAGTCCTAGTGCCTGTACAGTAGCTTCAGTGATAAAAGAGGCTTCGGAGCCTTGATCAATTAAAACTCTAATTGTTTGTGAATAACCACTTAAGGATTTTGCTCTAACTCTAGCTGTAGCTAATAACACTGTGCTATGTTGGCTCTCTTTAGCAAAATGTGCAACTAGTTTACATTCGGAATCGTTGGATATTGGAGCCGCAGTGGGCTCGTTCTGCTCTGAGTTCGATTCTTGTTTCTTCTCAAGGTGAAGTAAACTATGATGGCGTCTACCACAACGACGACAACATGATGATTGACGACAGCTCCGCACACTATGTGTAGATGACAAGCAATTGAAACACAATCTCTGTGATTGTACATATTGGGATCTCTCTTCGGGAGATTGTTTTGCAAATTGCTTGCATTGATATAAAGGATGCTGCCCTGAACACAACCCACAAACGATAACACTCAAGGGATTCTTCTCATCTCGAACAGCGACGTGAAATGATTTTTGCTTAGAACTTGGTTTACTGGAATTGGTAGTGTTTGCCTTTTGCATCGACCGGCTACTATCTGTCATCTCTAAAGTACGGAATCTGGATTCCAAAAAGCTCATTAATTGTTGCCAAGTCGGAAGTGCATCGGATTCGGTTGCGCTAATATGCATCTCCCATTGTTTACGGGATTCTTGATCAAGTTTTGATAGCACTAGATGATTGATAATGGTATCCCATCCCTTTGTTTCAATTCCAATATTATTAAGGGATTTTAAACAAGCACACGTTGTATCTAGTAGTTGCTTGACTCCATTAGCCGATTCAGATGTCAAAACCTTCTGCGCAAACAATCGTTTCATTATTTCGTTACAGTTGTATCTCTTGTTGTTGTAACGACGAGATAGTTGAGACCACGCCTCCAAATAATTAGCGTCAGTTGTAGCCAGATTCCTTAGAAGATTAGCAGGTTCACCTGTCAAACTACCTTTAAGATAATGCAGCTTCTGGACCGCAGATAAACTTTGATTGCTGTGAATCACCGAGGTGAACATATCATAATAGGCTTGCCAATCCTCATAATTCCCAGAAAATGTTGGCAGCTGAATCTGCGGCAATCTCACTTCGCAGCTGGGGTTGGACGGGGCTTGAACCGAACTCTCACGTTTTCCAGAGTTACTAACAGGTGCCACAAACGTCAGTTTTTGAAGATCATCTTTCAGTCTTGTTTTGTGGTCGGTATATATCTCCTCAAAAGTAGTCATCCTATCTTGTTTAAAATATTCAAGTTCAGTTCTTTCCTTTACAGAAGCCGCTGAGTATAGTTCCAGATGCTCCTCGAAAAAATCTAACCACAACTTTTCTAAACTCTCCAATCTCGATTCTATATACGTTACTTTCATTCTATCTTTGGGTGTCTTTTTATAGTTAGAATAAGACATAACTAGTCTTTCATATCGAGCCTCTTGTTTCGCTACTAGTTTATCCATTTTGCTTAGTTCAATCTATTTTTCCAAGTTAAAAGTTCAAAGTCCCAAATCACTCTGGAGTCTATGTCTCGAATAGCAAATTTTTCTAAGTTAAAAATTCACTGAAATATTCTAAGTGTCTGAACAGCAAAATTATTCTAAGTCAATGGAACAAAACTCGCGAATTTTCTAAGTCCTAAATCGTTGAAAATATTCTAAGTTAATGGAATGTCACTCGCGATTATTCTAAGTCCGGCACAACACTTGTAAAATTCTCACTGATTCACTTTGTTCACTTACTCACGATTCTAAGTCCTTTTCACTGTACTCCCGGGTTTCGGCACCAGATGTCGCTTGCAGGTTGAAATAACACGAACTTGTTGCGGTAGAAAGAATTATATTCGCAGAAAAATGACCGAGCCTTATTATTTCCCGCAAGGCAAAACCATAGTGCGATTCAGCACGGCACAGCGCCATCTAGTGGTGGTTGGAGGGACCTTATTGATTACATACAAAATATTCCATTATTTTGAACACCCCCTCCCCCGTCCTTGTCACAGCTGGTCACATTTGTGAGACCCCCCTCCCTAGTGTGACGTCACATTTTTACAATTTTACATCCAGAAATAATTACAGCAGTTCCGAAATTTGTTTTATTTCAATTTTAATGATTTTGAAGTGTGACGTCACGAAATTGAGGACCCCTCCCACCCCCTTGTCACACTTCGTCGACCCCCTCCCTCCCCCTTAACGTGTGACGTAATTTATGGATGGCCCCTAACTAAAAGAGCGAAATGACCAAAACGCAGAATGACTAAAATGCAAAATGTCTAAAATGTCTACTTTGCCTTTGCCTAGGCATTGTATACAATGCCTGCTGGTCCATCGGCAATGTGTAAAATAAGTATATTTCTGTTGTCTATTATAAAAAAATAACCTCGAAAGGCTCACACACCGCTGCGTTTCGCGCTCGCCTTAAATTTATAACCTATACGCGGGACCTACAGGAGTAAAGCAGGTTCGATTCCAAATTCAATTAGCTCCTCTTGAACCCCCCTCGAGCCCTCTCGAGCTCCCCTCAAGCCCCCCTCGAACCCCCCTAGGACCCCGACAAGCCCCCTCGAGTCCCCCTAGAGCCCCCTCGAAGTATCATACATTGCCGGTAACATATATACTGTGTACGTACAGGTAGGACAATTCGCGACATGGACGTTTTGCAACTTAGACCTTTTTAATCCTTAGGCAAACTACTGCTTAGACATTCTGCGTTTTAGACAATTTGCTTAGTAGACATTTTGCTCTTTAGACATGAACATTAGGCATTTTGCTTCGTAGACATTTTGATTTTTAGGCAGTGTGATCAGGAAGGATTCGTATCTGATAAACTAATCATTTAATGTCATATGGTAGCTTTTAAACATCTTAAATCGATTATAAATTACTTTCCCCGACCGTTCTTTTCAAATAAAAAAATTGTTTTTAATTACAAAAAAAATACAATTTGAAAATACTTATTTGTCGGTCATGTTAAGGTTAATAATACAATAACAATTTGTTTATTATATGTTGTATGTGGCAGTTCATCTTCGTCCCAGTACTCGGACTGGGAGGCGGGGCCCCCCGCCCGGGCGCGCCGCCGGCCGCTGCCCACCCGACGGTATGTACACTACACTACACACGTACACTACACACATACATTACACACATACACTACACCACACATACACTTCACACATTACTCAAATACACTACACCACACATACACTTCACACATTACTCAAATACACTACACCACACATACTGTCATAGACTTTTCGCTCCATGGTTTGGCGGTTGCTTAGTTACCGACATTGTGTGTGAAAAATGGACTTTGGGAAAAATAAATGGAAATCTTTATAACGGTCAGTGCAAGTTTTATTCCGCGACAGCTGGCGACCGATTGACAGAGGAAAATATTTTTGAGCGGAAAAGAAAATGCTATACCTAATGGAACCGTTAAAAAGAAAACGCACTCAAAAAAGACGCGAATTTACAGTCGCTGCAGAAGCGGTGGAGAGGGCCATCGAACTCAAAAATTTGGAAATATTAGAATCTAATAATTAGATGGTGCCTTCTCGCTTCTAGCAGAAATTGCAGACAACGTATTGTCCATTGAGTCTGCAATATGCGACATTTGGTGCAATTTTTATTCCGCGACAGCTGGCGCGGAATAAAACTTGCACTGACCGTTATAAAGATTTCTATTTATTTTTCCCAAAGTCCATTTTTCACACACAATGTCGGTAACCAAGCAACCGCCAAACCATGGAGCGAAAAGTCTATGACAATACTCCGAGGGGGAAAAAACCGGCAGGTTAACATGAGTCGCCAAAACGGGTTGGCACCTTGACTGTTCTGCCCGACCGTGTCACCGTCGGCTTACTATCGCGAACTAAGTCCGGTTTGTCCTGGTTGTCTACTGAGGCTGAGTCAGGAGTTGAGTCAGGTGTCAGGTCAAGTGTTTGGTTGCTGTTTATTTCTAAGCTATAGAGCCGTTGCAACGGTCTCGTCCTTTCCCCCGTTGCCGTGCGCACTTTGGCCACTCGACTATGCCCATCAGCCCCAACGTAAATGTCGGTCACCAATGCCAGTGGCCAATTTAGTCGTTTTTTGTCCTCTGTTTCTAATAAGACAACATCACCTACACGGACTTCGCTCTCCGGGCGTTGTTTACCCTTCTGAATTAAATGACTAACGTATTCTGTCCTGAAGCGATGCCTAAAATCTTCGCGTAGTTTTTGACAATAGTTAGCCCTTACATTTAATGTTTTGCCATCAATATTATCGATATCCGGTACGCAATGCTCTGTTATAGGTTGAATAAACATTGAAGGAGTAATCGGTTTAAGTTCCTCTTTGCTATTACTCATATAGGTCAATAGTAGAATCCGAGGAGAGAATTGTACTGGCAAGAGAAGGTTTCGCTCAACCTTCCTCTTCGGGATCTAAGCAGCCTACTGCATGCTTCGTGTCTAAATCTTCGACTGAAAATAGTAATCATACTACTAAAAGATCTACGCCTCTATCTTGTATATGGTGTGACAAAGATTCTCATGCAAGCTCTGAATGCCATAAAGCTATTAAAATGTCACTTAAAGAAAGGCAAGATTTCTTATGGAATAAAAAAGCTTGTACTATATGTCTAAAGTCGAATCATATCAGCAAAAGGTGTAAAAGCTTTCCTAAATGTCTGTTTTGCAAAAAACGTCATATGACATTAATGTGTGTTGATCTTTATGAGAAAAATGACGTTTCTGAAAATGAAAAGAAGTCTGCAAGCTCTGACAATGATAATAATAATTTAAAGTCAAGCAATATGTTGTGTCAATTAAAGTCAACAACATTACTTCAAACTTTTGTTGTCAAAATTTGTCACGGCGACAAAGAGGTTTGCACAAGAGCCTTGTTAGATAATGGATCTCAACGATCGTACGTACGCAAAGATTTAGTGCAAAGATTAGGATTGAACCCGATCAGAAAGGAAACTATCACTCATTGCGTATTCGGTGGCATAGAGTCGAAAGCAGAAGAACGATTCGTTTACAATTTACTCCTTAAAAGCATTGTTAATGAATTTAATTGTGTTATCTCTGTACTTGAACAAAACCAAATATGTGGTTTCTTGCCTAGGGTTACTACGTCCGTAATTAAGCAACTACATCTTAAATCTATCTCTTTAACTGATACAAGTGACTGTCCTGACGAAATTGGTGTACTAATCGGTGCTGACTTTTCAGGTCTTCTATTGACTGGAGAGATCCTACACTTAGATAATAACCTTACTGCTATTAAGACTAAAATGGGTTGGACAGTTCAAGGACCAGTGACAGGAGTTTATAGCTCGTTCGTGAGTATGACTACGACTTTACAAGCTCTTGCTAAAATTGACATATCGGACTTGTGGAGCTTGGAATCGTTAGGGATTAGAGATCCTTCAGAACAAGTGTCTAAGTTAGATCACGAAAGAGAAGTTTTAAGTCATTTTAACAAAACTATCGTAGTTAATAGTGAGAATAGGTACGAAGTATGCTTGCCGTGGCGCATAAACATGCCTCGTCCTCAATCTAATTACAATATCGCTAAAAAACGTTTAATGTCTACTACTGCACGTTTAGAATCTTTGGGCAAGGTGGGTGATTACGACGCTGTATTACAGGAGTGGTCAAAGCTCGATATAATCGAATTAGCACCTAATCAGTTTGATAAGGATCATGGTATGTTTCTGCCCCATCATGCAGTAATAAAAGAATCCAGCCTAACCACAAAGATAAGGCCAGTATTTGATGCTTCGGCGAAGGACGGCAACGGTTTATCATTAAACGCATGCCTAGAAAAAGGATCGAATTTAATAGAGTTAATACCAGAATTACTAATTGATTTTAGAAAAGAAGCTATTGGTGTTACCGCAGACATCGCAAAAGCATTTCTACAAATTTCGCTTAATTCAGAGGATCGGAACTATCTTAAGTTTTTATGGTGGTCGGACGTCAATGACAAAGGCAAAGGTATTGCCACCTACCGTCATCGTAGAGTTGTTTTTGGAGTACGATCGAGTCCTTTTCATTTAGCAGCTACAATAAATTATCATCTGGATCACAGTCCACCACAGTTTATGGAGACGGCTAAGAAGTTGAAAAAATCATTTTACGTAGACAATTGCGTAACAAGTGTCAAGTGTGTGGATTCTATGAACAAATTTATTGATGAAGCTAAAGATGTTATGAATTTAGGCGGTTTTGATCTTCGATGTTGGGTGACGGCGCCGGAGTGTGTTAAGGATCAACCAAAAACGGTCTCCGTGTTAGGTCTAGTTTGGGATACTGAGAGTGACACATTAAACTGCAATGTCAATATCATTACAGGACCTGAGTCAGAAACTGGCCAAGTCACTAAACGTACGTTACTCTCAGTAGCTCAAAGGGTTTTTGATCCATTAGGTTTTTGTTGTCCAGTTACTATTATACCGAAAATGTTATTACAGAAAGCATGGATACAGAAACTGAAATGGGATGATGAGTTACCAATAGAGTTAAGAAAACAATATCAAGAATGGCTGAAGGATATAAATTTGATCAACGAAATAAAAATACCTAGAATACTCACTCGAGTTGATATAACTAAATGTTTAAATTCGCTCCATGTTTTTTGTGACGCCAGTATCAACGCCTACTCAACCTGTATTTTTCTACGCTCGGAGTATGACGGTAAGGTAAATGTAAGCTTTGTTATGGCAAAGTCTAGAGTTACACCTCTGAAAAATATAACCATACCACGTTTGGAGCTAATAGCTGCTACTCTGGCTACGAGACTGAGTACAAACGTGATTAAATCATTAAACTTACCTAAGTGTCCAGTATATTATTGGACCGATTCTACGGTGGTTCTATCGTGGTTACGGGGTGACGGTGAATGGAATAGAATAGAATAGAATAGAATTAGAATAGAATTATTTATTTGCAGTAAATAGGGTAGGTATTTTACAATAATGTTGGTCGTCATTTGTTAAGTGCTTAAAACCTATTTAGCCATATGAGATAGCATGCAAATATGGGATTTTCATTGTTGATTTTATAAAGTTTAATATTTTAATTTATATCATTAATTAACAAGAAACAGTTTATGTCAATACCTACTTTCTTTTGTTTTAAATTTAACTAAGCCGTGCATAGACTACAACAGGACTCCTTATGATTCAAAAACTCATCGATGGAATAGAATGTGTGTTCCAGCAACCACCTACGCAAAAGGGTTTTGAAACGCTGTAAAGATAAATCCTTAAAGCGACTCGGTATTTTATTAAAGATTTTTTGAGACATAGCATGACAATTTTTTTGGAATCGTTGAGTTTTTGGGACCGTCATTAGAACCAGTCTGTAAGGGTCACGTCTCGACCTTTGGGTTATGTCTTTCGCCATTGTAAACTTATCCATATTTTGCTTTACAAATACACACACTTCAAGAATATAGAGGCTCGGTAAGGACAGTATTTTTAAAGATTTAAAATAGGGCTTACATGATATATCTGGAGCTATGTTACAGATAGCTCTTATGCACCGCTTTTGCGCAATAAATAGCTGTTTAATATCAGTGCCGTTCCCCCATACTATCAAACAATATCTTAATACAGATTCTATATACGCAAAATAAGCAATAATGGCTGCATTTACACTTGCTACTTTAGTTAGTTTGTATAATGCAAATACAAACCTATTAATTTTGCCGCATACTTTCTCTATTTGTCCCTTCCATGATAATTTTGTATCTATTAAAAGACCCAAAAATATGGCACTTTTTGTATTTTCCAGAAGATGACCATCAAAGCAAATGTCAATTGATTGATTTTTAAAATTGTTAAAATTCATTATACTAGTTTTTGATAAATTTATTTTTAAATTATTATTTTGAAGCCATTTTATTATTAATGTCAAAGTTGTTAATATGTCAGTTTTATGTTGTTCAATTGTCAGATTTTTATTTGTCGTCACTATAACAGAAACATCGTCAGCAAACAGTATCATGTCCTTTTTTATGTCAATTAAATCATTTTCAATGCAAAGTTGGGGAAACGATGCGGTGATGAGCTGAGAGTGGGGCAATTTGGAGTTGGGCAACGGAATGACAGAGGCCAGATGCTAGCCGACTTTATGGAGAAGGAGAACCTCTTTATGATGAACTCATTCTTCAGAAAGCCGGAAAGCCGGAAGTGGACTTGGGTCAGTCCGGACGGTACAGTCAGAAATGAGATTGATTTTATCATGTCGACGAAAAAGCAAATATTCAATGATGTCACTGTGATCAACGCCGTTAAGACGGGGAGCGATCACCGATTGGTACGTGGCACATTGAATATCAACATAAAGCTGGAAAGATCTCGACTGATAAAATCAACACTCCGACCATTGCCGGCCCATATCCAAAACCCCGAGAGCTTTCAACTCGAACTCCAAAACCGTTTCGAAGCCCTTGAGAACAGCATAGATGTGGACGATCTAAACAATATGGTGGTGGATACTGTCCGTACGGTAGGGTCCAAGTTCTTCAAGACCCGCCGTCCCAAGCTAAAGAAACTCTCCGACCACACACTCCTACTCATGGATCAGAGACGTGAAATGAGGCTCCAGAGTTCAGTAGATGCTAATCGTTATCGGCAGCTTAATAGACAGATATCTAAGTCTTTGACGAGCGACCTTCGCCAATTTAATACGAATCGTATTAAAGAGGCTATCGAGCGGAACAAAGGCTCCAAAGTGTTCGCGAGAGATCTGTCTATTGGGCAAAGCCAGATGACGAAGCTGAAAACTGACGACGGACGCATCATCTCAGCGAAGCCTGAAATCCTTAGGGAGATCGAGAGTTTCTATGGGCAGTTATATTCCACGCAGACACCCGTTGAAAGCAAGGCTAAAGACCCCAGAGCCAAGCTTACCCGACACTATACCCAAGATATCCCGGACGTCAGCATGTACGAGATTAGTATGGCTCTCAAACAGCTGAAAAACAACAAGGCGGCGGGCGACGACGGAATCACTACAGAACTTCTGAGAGCGGGCGGTAAGCCGATACTTAAAGTCCTCCAGAAGCTTTTCAATTCCGTCATCGTCGAGGGCAGAACGCCGAAGACATGGAACATAAGTGAGGTGATTTTGTTCTTTAAAAAGGGTGACAAGTCCCTCTTAAAGAACTATAGACCCATCTCGCTTCTGAGTCATGTCTATAAGCTGTTTTCGAGAGTCCTTACGAACCGTCTCGCTCGCAAATTCGACGACTTCCAACCTCCCGAACAAGCCGGGTTCCGAAAAGGCTTTAGCACCATAGACCACATCCATACGCTGCGGCAGGTCATACAGAAGACCGAGGAGTATAATCTGCCACTTTGCTTGGCGTTCGTGGATTATGAGAAAGCCTTTGATTCGATTGAAACCTGGGCGGTGCTGCAGTCTCTCCAAAGGTGCCAAGTGGACTACAGGTATATCGAGGTGTTGAGGTATTTATACAAAAATGCCACCATGTCGGTCCGAGTACAGAACCAGAGAACAAATCCTATCCAACTGCAGCGAGGTGTGAGACAGGGAGATGTTATTTCTCCGAAACTGTTCACAGCTGCGTTGGAGGATATCTTTAAACTCTTGAGACTGGAAAGGACTCGGCATCAACATTAATGGCCAATACCTAACACACCTTCGTTTTGCCGATGATATAGTTCTAATGGCTGAGACGTTGGAGGACCTGAACACAATGCTCGAAGATCTCCGTAGTGCTTCCCAAGGAGTGGGTCTTAAAATGAACATGGATAAGACGAAAATCATGTCGAATGCCCATGTTGTGCCCGCTCCAGTTCATGTTGGGAACACTGCACTTGAAGCTGTTGACCATTATGTATACCTAGGACAGGCAGTCCAGTTAGGTAGGTCCAACTTTGAGAAGGAGATCTCTCGTCGAATCCAACTCGGATGGGCAGCATTCGGGAAGCTCCGAAAAATCTTCGTGTCCGATTTACCTCAGTGTCTCAAGACGAAAGTCTATGACCAGTGTGTGTTGCCAGTGATGACTTACGGCAGTGAAACGTGGTCGCTAACTATGGGTCTCATAAGGAGGCTCAAGGTCACCCAGCGTGCAATGGAGAGAGCCATGCTCGGCATTTCCCTGCGTGATCGAATCAGAAATGAGGAGATCCGCAGGCGAACTAAAGTAACCGACATCGCTCGAAGGATTGCTCAGCTAAAGTGGCAGTGGGCTGGACACATAGCGAGAAGAACCGATGGCCGTTGGGGCGGAAAGGTTCTGGAATGGCGACCGCGCACCGGACGACGCTCCGTGGGTAGGCCCCCGACAAGGTGGACCGACGATCTGGTGAAGATTGCCGGAAGCCACTGGATGTGGGAAGCGCAGGACCGATCGTCGTGGAAATCCTTGGGGGAGGCCTATACCCAGCAGTGGGTGTCGTGCGGCTGATATGATGATGATGATGATGATGATGATAAATCATTTATATACAATATAAACAATAATGGTCCCAGCACACTTCCTTGTGGAACCCCAAATTTATTTTGCAATAATTTTGATTTATATGTTTGAATGACATTTTTTCCGTCTAATTGAGTTACTTCCACACTTTGATTTCTATTGTCTAGGTAGGACTGGAACCATCTTAATGCCGGGCCTCTGATTCCATAGCGATCTAATTTGGATAAGAGTAGATCATGGCAAACGAAATCAAAAGCTTTTGACATGTCCAATAATATCACTGTAGTGTAGTTATTTATATTAACATTTTGCAGAACCTTGTCAACCAAATCAAATGCGGCATGTGCTGTTGATTTATTTTTTTGAAATCCGAATTGGTTTTTATTTATTATTCTAAATTTATTCAAAAAACTACTAAGCTGATCATGCATTACCTTCTCAAAAACTTTTGAGAGTATAGATAAAAGTGTAATGGGGCGGTAATTTTTTATGTCAGTTTTTTCCCCTTTTTTGTGCAATGGCTTTACAATAGCAACTTTGAGTTTTTCTGGAAATGTTCCAGTCTGTAGTGATAAGTTGATAAGATAGGCTAGAATTGGCGCTAACTCCGCTTTACATGCCTTTAACACTTTTGTACTTAAATAATCATAGCCTTCAGATTGGGTGTTTTTTAGAGACGTAATAACTTTCATAACGTAGTTTGCGTCAATTGGTGTTAAAAAGATACTGTTTTGCAAGTTTGTTTTTGTTGTGTTCTGTGTGATGTTGTTTGATTTGTTTGTCTTAGTTATAAAGTAATTATTAAATGTCGATGCCATATATTTTGGATCTGTAATGTCTTTTCCCTTATCATTGATTTTAGTTATATAACTTTTACTGTACGTCCCACAAGTTTCATTTTTTATGATAGTCCATGTTGCTTTACAAATGTTTTTACCATTGTTTTTACTATGCTTTATATACTTTTGATTAGAGTTTTTCTTTGAAAGGTGTGTACATTTCTTTAGTAACTTATTATAATTAAGATACTTTACTCGATCTGCATCAGTTTTGGTCGAATAGTATTTAAACCGGAGTTTTCTTTTTGTAATACAACTTTTTCGTAGACCTTTTGATATCCATGAATTCTTAGATGATAAGTTGCACTTGACCTTAGCAATGGGAAAACATAGGTTATATAATAACAAAAGGATTTCGTAAAATTCATTAAATGCATCGTTTAACTCATTCTGTTCATAAACATTTGAAAAAGAAAGACTACCGAGATAAGATTTGAATTTTTCTATATTTTCTTGTGAATAAATTCTTTTGAAACAGAATATGGTACTTGGAGTTTCTTTTTTAGATTCGACGTTAAATTTCAAAATCTGTGCAGTGTCATGATCAGATAACCACAGAGACTGTACCGAACCCGTCGCATCACCTATGTTGCTTATTATTAGGTCGAGACACGATTTACCTCTAGTAGGTTGATTTATGTGTAGAGTTAGATTGTATTTTTTTAAAATGTCTTTTAAGTGTGCCGTATTTTTGTTGCTTTCAAGTGTGTTTATATTAAAATCTCCTGTAATTATTATTTTCTTTTTTGAGAATTTTTGCGAGCATTTATACAAGATCATGTCAAGTTTTTCAAGAAAGCAATTTGTTTGTCTCTGTGTTTTGGATGGAATTCTATATATGCATATAACTAAAATATTATTTGTTGTTAGACTTACTGCACAACCCTCAAAGTGATAGGGTACGAAAAGGTCATCAAAGTAAGTTATCTCTTTATGTTCAAGTCCCTTTTTAATTAAGACGCATGCTCCACCCCTTTTTTGATTTGATCTTGAATAATATGATGAGAGTTCGTAATTATGAATATTCACATTTTTTTCTTCCCCCAATTTTACAAAAGTCTCTGTAAAACAAAGTACGTCAGGAATCGTATGAGTTTTGATATTGGAAAGAGTAAGCTCAATTATTTCCTTTTTTGATAGTAAACCGTGTATGTTTTGATGAATAATGGTGAAGTTACTTGATTTAGGTACGAAAAAAAGATTTGGTTTTGCATTGAGGCTCTATAGGATTTTCTATTACAGCGGTAGTAAGTTCACACTGATGCTTTACTTTCTTGAAATAAAAAGGTATTGTACCTCTCTTGGGTGGTTGGTCAGCTATGTAGTCATTTTTTTTATTTTTATTTTTGGAGTTAGATTTTTTTACGTGCCTTCTAATGTTTTCGTAAGATAAATATTTATTTTTATAGTCTTTATAGTCGATGCACAGATTAATTTTGTCACAGATATAATCAATTTTACAATAATTAATGTCATAATAATAAGAGTCTACGTCAATATATATACAGTGCACAAAATGCTTTGTCCATAATTTAATATAATAGTTCAAAGTAATTTCGTTCATACAAGAGTTGTGACGTATAGGTAACAAAATAACAGTTGTTTTTTTTAATGTATCCATTAGTAAACAAATATTTGAATGCAAAATATGAATATTTGTATCATTGCAACCGAAACATAATACTACAATATCATTTACCGTCAAGTTTCTTTCTATAGATCTACAATAATTTAGTATTTCAGTACTGGTACTTCCGGGTATGATGTGCGCGTAGGTTTTATAATCATCATTCCATTTGCCGTGCCTTGATTTCAGGAGAGAAGCAGATAGGCCTCTCAGCTGGTCATCTCCAACTATGTAAATCAGGGGTTTTTTCTTTGCAGTAGCGACATCTGGGAGTGGTTTACATGAATCGATAGGTGAAGCATCTTGTTGGTTATTTTGTTCAACTGCGCCAGTGGTAGAAGCGGCGTCCTCTATTTTTGAGTTAACTAAGCATGTTGTGTTGATGACGGCTGCGCCCTCTATTGATGAGTTGACTAAACACATTGTATTTATAGGTAGTACTTCAGCGGGGTGATGATGTTGAGTGTTTTCATTGACAGAGGAGTTCAGGTTTTTCTCACAAGTACTTTTTCGTTTCTTTTTATTATTGGTTTTTGGAGTAGTTTTGCAAATGTGTGTTAACTGGTTTATTTTAAGCTCATATTCCATAATCTTTTTTGTCAAAGCGTTATTTTCCGATATTAGATTTGCTATCTCATTATCAGCGATTTCCAATTTTTCCTCTAATTTTCGGGTTTTTTCTTTTAATTCAATTACTTCATCGAGGCAACTAGAACGCAATGTTGAAAAACTTCTATTTAACTCTATAGGCGTAGATGTGAGAGAAGAATATTCAAATTCGCCGTTTTCATCGGAAAGTGCATCGAATGAATTTCTAGTAGGTATACCATATTTTTTACGCTGTGTAATGTTTTCATTATGTGAAGTTGTAGGTGTAGATTTTTGCTCTGGCAATAACACTGGTGTTTTCTTGCTCGGTGTTGTCAAGCACGATTCACACTGGTAATCTTTCTTATTAGCTGGAGTCATTATTCTGAAGCGTTGAAATGACACATTCGTGCAATCTAAATGGAAGTAATTTTCACACTGTTTACATACTAAAAATTGTTTATTTGAAATTATTTTATTGCATTTGTTGCAGCTGAGCGCCATCTTTCGGGTAATATCTGAATCGAATATCAAATATCAGGTTTTGGTTGCTTTTTTTAGTGCTATTGTTTGTAGTATAATGAAATGCAATGCTATCGCTATTGCGCACTAGATGTCGTGTTTTTTATTTTATTTAACGGTGATTTGAAATTTTAATTTAAAATTTATAACACTTAGTGTTTATTTTTTAAAGTTTTAACTCATTATTTTGTTTTTTTACCGTAGTCACCATATAGTATTCATGAAATGTTTTTGTTTAACACTTTTGTTCACACGATTTTCACTTTTTTATTTTCATTATTTTTCAACACTTGTTTAGGTATTGTTTGTTGCTAGTTTTTGAAGATAACAGTTTTACACAAAATTTGATCACTAATTTACATAAACATATATATTGGAAGCACTAAAATTCACTTTAACTATTTTTGCAATAAAATAATAGCAGAGCTCAATGTTTACATGGCCACTAACGCCATCTATTTTCGTATTTCATATTGGAGTGTCTTTGTGGCAAACAGAGTTCGTGAGATTAAAGAATCGTCAGCCATAGAGGCATGGAGGCACGTTCCAGGAAGTTTAAACCCAGCTGACGTACCATCCAGGGGGATCAACATCAAAAAATACCTGGAAAGTCGCTGGTGGCAGGGCCCCTCCTGGCTGTACTACCAACCTGAAAAATGGCCTACATCAGCAGAACTTACCGTAGACATTACGCAGGTCAATGAAGAACGCAAAAAGAGTATGGTAAATGTTGTGCTAGAGAAAGATAAAAAATTTTTAGATAGATTTATTTATTTTTCTAAGTATACTAAGATTGTAAGGATGACAAGTTGGATCTTACGTCTAAAATATAAATTGAACAGACGAAATGATGAACTTAACTTGGATGAAGTTGAAATTGCTGAAAAAATGTTGTTCCGTTTAATACAATATATGTACAAAAATAAACTGGAGAAGATGCAAACATTTACAGATGAATTCGGATTAGCACGCTTGGAAACAAAACTGTGTCTTACAAATGAAAGTTTTGATTTCAAATCACCTGTAGTCCTACCATCAAGTTGTATTATAGTCCAGCGGCTAGTAGAAGAGCGTCATAGGATACTAAATCATGCTGGATCGCAGACTTTGATGGCTAATATTAGAGAAACACTATGGGTCATTGGCATAAGAAAGTTAGTCAAGAAGGTTGTAAGAGAGTGTGTGATCTGTAAGAGATTTAAGACTAAAGCTTTACAAACACACAGAGCCAGTTTACCGAAGGCGCGCGTAGAGGCCAGCACTGCATTTGAAATCTGTGGTGTTGATCTAGCTGGTCCTCTTGTGCTGAGAACAGGATTAAAGTGTTGGATCGTTCTCTTCACATGCGCCACCTATCGCGCAGTGCATTTCGAAGTGACAGAATCATTGTCAACAGCTGATTTCATAATGTGCTTACGTCGCTTTATAGCACGACGAGGTAGAGTAAGAGAGGTTTTTAGTGACAACGGCACCAATTTTGCAGGATTCAATAACTGTCTCAAAGGGATCGACTGGAATAAGATTCTTTGTTTTTCAACAGTAGCCCGTATCAAATGGAACTTTATACCTCCCGGTGCTCCGTGGTGGGGAGGGTTTTATGAAAGGATGGTAGGGGTTATGAAGGACATGGTAAAGAGAGTTTTAGGACGGGCGTCTGTAACATTGATGGAGCTGCAAACAGTGTTATGTGACTGCGAAGCGACCATCAACAGTAGGCCATTGACCTATATGAGTAATAGCAAAGAGGAACTTAAACCGATTACTCCTTCAATGTTTATTCAACCTATAACAGAGCATTGCGTACCGGATATCGATAATATTGATGGCAAAACATTAAATGTAAGGGCTAACTATTGTCAAAAACTACGCGAAGATTTTAGGCATCGCTTCAGGACAGAATACGTTAGTCATTTAATTCAGAAGGGTAAACAACGCCCGGAGAGCGAAGTCCGTGTAGGTGATGTTGTCTTATTAGAAACAGAGGACAAAAAACGACTAAATTGGCCACTGGCATTGGTGACCGACATTTACGTTGGGGCTGATGGGCATAGTCGAGTGGCCAAAGTGCGCACGGCAACGGGGGAAAGGACGAGACCGTTGCAACGGCTCTATAGCTTAGAAATAAACAGCAACCAAACACTTGACCTGACACCTGACTCAACTCCTGACTCAGCCTCAGTAGACAACCAGGACAAACCGGACTTAGTTCGCGATAGTAAGCCGACGGTGACACGGTCGGGCAGAACAGTCAAGGTGCCAACCCGTTTTGGCGACTCATGTTAACCTGCCGGTTTTTTCCCCCTCGGAGTATTGTCATAGACTTTTCGCTCCATGGTTTGGCGGTTGCTTGGTTACCGACATTGTGTGTGAAAAATGGACTTTGGGAAAAATAAATGGAAATCTTTATAACGGTCAGTGCAAGTTTTATTCCGCGACACATACACTTCACACATTACTCAAATACACTACACCACACATACACTTCACACATTCCTCAAATACACTACACTACACATACACCACACACACACACACACACATTACACCCAGAATACACACAATACATTACACTCATACCCTACACACACTACACTACACACACACATTACATCCACACTATACACATACATTACACTACACTATACACATACTGAAAATCCTTTTTTCGCTAAATGGCAGATTCTGAAAACGGCAGATTCTGTAAACGGCAGATTCTGTGAATGGCAGAAGTACAGTCCCAAACAACATTCTAATTCTAAAGATATTTTTTATTTTTATTAGACTCTATACAGAAATATGACAACGGAAATAATGACACACGACAATCCCGACTGACGACCAACCCGTCTGAACCGTGGTCACAGCAACTTACCACACCAGTGTGACTACGAGTATTTTTTACCCGTAGTCACACCTAGGGTTGCAAAATTACGTAATTTTACCGAAAAGGCTGGTAAATTACGGATATTTTACCGTAATTTATATAAATTACGGTAAAATTACCAGCGACTATTAGCGTCTTTTATTTATTTATTTCTGCTTTAGAATAAAAAGCAACGCTGATTCATGGTATCTAAGCATTGAAAACAAAAAAATAGGATATTCAATTGTGATGATCGTAGTAAAATGAAGGAATTGTGACATTTCCATACATCTACTCTCGGCAATATCTACAATTACTTCACCTCGCGTTTTATACTGCTTAGTGCGTGAACTTTTTAGTTTTCACTTAAGGTTTTTTTTAGTTTTTCACTTAAAATAGTGGTTTCACATTTTGGAGCTCAGATAGGCTGTCTTACTCATACTTTTGAACTTAAAAAAATAACTTGATTTATTTTTGGTGATTGTTTTCAATACATCGTCAAAAGAATAGTATTACGGATATTATTAATTTATTATTATTTAAAAAGTTCAAAAAAGTGAGTGAGTTAGCCTATCTGAGTTGCAAAATGTGTCAGACAACGCTCTTATAGACTATAATTACTTCACCTCGCGTTTCCTATCTTATTCGGTTAATAGCTTACGGCTTGGTACGTGATAGGGAGATCGATGTTTTTTTCGTTTTTCACTTAACGGACAAACAGACTAACAGATTAGCACATTTTCCCCTGTAATAAAAAGATATAAGTACTTTAAATACATTTTTTACTGAAAATTACCGTAATTTATCGAAAAATACCATAAATTACGTAATTTATCGTTTTTTACCGATTTTTACCAAGGTAATTTTACCGATTTGCATCCCTAGTCACACCGACTCATTATGCCCTTGACCTTCCCTTGACATGAAAAATGTCAAAGAAAATTATAAACTTTTTTTCGTAAAACAATACGTCACCAAAGTACCCGGATCTCATAAATATGGAGAAGGTTAATCACCACCAATATAAACGTCAAAACGTTATTTATTAAAATAAATTCTGGTCAAAACAAATGTTTAAAAAAAAACTATGTCAAAAAAACTTTTCTTTTTGCTGACTGACTGTACAATATCTGTCGTTAAAAGAATCTGCCATTTACAGAATCTGCCGTTTCCAGAATCTGCCATTTAGCGAAAAAAGGCTGAAAATGACCCTTCGGGAAATAATAGATAAAACTAGAGGACTATAATACATAGGAGGCTGATTTAATACCTGTTTAGACGCCCCCGCGCGTCTCCCGTGCGTGGTGACCGGTCGGCGACACTCACACTGCTCACACTGTAAAGCGACCGCTTGCGACGCGAAACTGAATATACGTACACACTAAGCCCTCATTAGCCCGAGCGCTCTTTCAACGGATGTTAAAAAAACGTTTATCTACTCTCATATCGTAAAATTCGAATTATGAATTTCTAAACGAACTTATATTGACATACTTTATACACGCAATACCGAAAAAAAATTAAAAAGTTATTTAAAACATACCTTCGCTATACTAAGCAATGTTATAAAATAACTTTTTTTTTCTCATTACGATACAGGGCAAATCCAAGAAGTAGGCAGTGCCGCGATATTAAAAAAAAAACAATGATATTCCCATATACTTTCCATAATTAAAACGTACTCTATGGTGATCGATGACTTAGCGTAACGACTAGTTTGCTGGAATGCACTCATTTAATTTTTTTTCTAATAGAATACGCGCCATTTTTTTAGATTTAAATAGTAGTGAGTGTAGTGAGTGAAAATTAGACTACACCCGATATTTTAGATGCGGCGACGGAAAAACGTCTTACTTAACCTAGGTAAGTACTGTCTACCTACCGAGGAACTAGAACCTAACTACTTACTCTTTTTATCATTGATATTTTATTTTGTAGATTCAATCGGTTCAATCACAAAATTGTATGAGAGTAGATAAAGTTGTGTATGAAACTGTACATAACTAGGTATTAAAACAATCGTGTGATACTTTTAAAAACCTCGCCTACGGCTCGGTTTTTAAACACACACTCATGTTTTAATACCCCTCATTATGCATCAGTTTCATAAACTACTATTAAATGACACGAAACCGTTTTTTAAGGCGCGGCACTTTTTTTATCGAGCAGTGTTGTATTTTCGACGTTGAGCGCCTTCAAAATGTACACTTCCCATAATGTACACCGGTCTTGATGGACGTAAAATCGAATCGAGCATAAGTACGCTAAAAAACCGGCCAAATGCGAGTCGGACTCGCGCTCGAAGGGTTCCGTACCAAAAAACGGCAAAAAAAAATACGTTTGTTGTATGGGAGCCCCTCTCAAATATTAATTTTATTCTGTTTTTAGTATTTGTTGTTATAGCGGCAATAAAAATATCTATACATCATCTGTGAAAATTTCAACTGTCTACCTGTTATCGTTATTAATATCGAGCAAATAACGGCAAAAATTCACGTTTGTTGTATGGGAGCCCCCCTTAAATATTAATTTTATTCTGTTTCTAGTATTTGTTGTTATAGCGGCAACAGAAATACATCATCTGTGAAAATTTCAACTGTCTAGCTATCACGGTTCATGAGATACAGCCTGGTGACAGACAGACAGACGGACGGACCGCGGAGTCTTAGTAATAGGGTCCTGTTTTTACCCTTTAGGTACGGAACCCTAAAAAAGCGCCAACGACGGGTAACGCAACGCTTTTTAAACTCTCGTGCGAACGGGGGCTAACTGTGTATCATACACTACACTACACTACGTACACCACACGTATTTACACGATCATTGTACACCACATCTTCAATTTGATAATTTTAAATTAATAATTAAGTTCATCGCTGTGTTTCATAAAAGCATACAACAATACCATAAATCAGTAACAATTTAACACTTAATGGAACTGCTTTATTGAGCTGAAATAGCCAAATCTATATAGAATTATAAACAAAACTAACTTAAAGGGTTAATTAAGCCTCTATTTTTCTAATCATTATCTGTATTTTAAGAACAAAAAAGCACAGAAAGGGCCGAGTTGTTCTCTCTAGAACAGAGGTATTCAAAGTGGGGGCGCAGAAACTTTCCAAGAGGGGCAAGCCACTTGTGTAGTTCATATGTCATTGTTTTGGATCAATGGGGAAGGCAACTGTCAAAATGGCGCTGCGTACGCTTGTTCCACGAAAACTATGAAAAGAAAGGACTTTTACTTAAAAAATAGTTTTTTAAGCTTTAAAATTATTAAATTCTGTGTAATTGGCTTTAAAAATGTTGGCACTTACAAATTTCCGAAAAATCTGGATATAGAAAAAAATTATAAATTCTGTAAAAATAAAAACGTCTTAATTTGCCTTTTAAAATCTAAATTTAGGGAGTGGAAAAGTGTGTAAAAAATAACATTAACATTGTGAAAGATATAAACAAATTAATCAGTGAATAACATAACCTAAAAAAAAAAAAAAAATTGCAAATATTCTTAGTCACCGTCACCGTCACCGACCGACAACCGACCCGTTATATGGAACGAAGCGACATCTATTGCAAGTCGGAAGTACTATCTGTGTATTGTCATCATCTATCTACACCACATCAACAACCTTGCAAAAGCACAACATAGAAATCTAGTACCGCATCACTCCGCTAGAGGGCAGGAGAATAAAAAATGGAACAAATCACAGAAATGTTAAAACTTTTACAAGCAAAGTTTGATGAACAATCAACGGAATTAAAAGAAATGAAAGAAAGTATTCCAAATAGTATAAATAAAAATATAGATGAAAAATTTATCATTCTGGAAACCAGACAACAGCAACTAGAAAAAATTACAGAAGAACAAGCACAAAAAATTCAGAAATTTGAAAGAATAATAAGAAAGAAAAATCTGATTTTTTTCGGAATAGAAGAAACGGAAAATAACTACTTCACCTTACAAAATAAAATATTAGATATAATAAATAATGTTATGAAAATAGATTGCCAAAAAGTCGATATTGAGTGTGTTTCACGCATAGGAAAAAGAACTGGAAAGATAAGACCCGTAATCGTTACTTTCACTACTATGGGGAAAAAAATTGAATTACTCAAAAACAAGAAAATGCTACAAAAAACCAGCACTTTTTATATTAAAGAAGATTTTCCCCCAGAAGTTTTAGAAGAGAGAAAGAAGCTAAGTATTCAGCTACAAAAAGAAAGAGAACAAGGAAAACAGGCATATATAAAATACAATAAATTAATAATTCTACCAGAGAATATTAACACTCAAAATGAACGACAAAAAAGAAGTTTATCTCAATCTCCGGAAACAGTGGCAGTTGCTGAAAGAGAACAGAAAAATACCTCTAAAAATCCAACCAAGAAAAATAGAATGGATCTATATTTAGTAAAAAATAAACCCGTAAATACGGAAATTAAGTCCCCATCGCATCAGCTAGTATCAAAGAAATGACATAAAGAAGCAACCTCTCTATGTCCCCCACCACGGCCGGTCACCGCGGGGGTCACAGACCAAAACCCTCCACCCCCACCTCTATACATATGTACATACAATGCTCGATCATTACTATCGGATGAAAGACTGCTAGAGTTCAAGCAATCAGTATCAACAATTAAATATGACATCATTGGACTATCAGAAATCAGACGCACAGGTTATAATATAGAAGAAAGTGAAGACCATATATTCTGCTACTTTGGTGAGACTAAAGGCCAATATGGGGTAGGTTTCCTTATAAAAAAGCACCTCAAGAATTGCATAGAAAGTTTCACCGCAATCAATGAACGAATTTGCATACTACACTTGAATTTTGATAATACAAGCCTATCCATCGTTCAAGTTCATGCACCGACCTCTGATGCAACTGAACTAGAATTAAAAGAATTCTATGATCAAATACAGGAATCTCTTAAACATTGCAGTAATAACCTTATAGTCATGGGTGACTTTAACGCCCGAGTCGGTCAAAAAATGAAAGGCGAAGACAGAATATTGGGAAACTCATGCTTCGGAAAAAGAGACAAGAGAGGTGGTACTCTGCTCCAATTATGCTGGGAAAATGATTTATTCGTCATTAATAGTCTATTCAAAAAGAAAAGCAAGAATCTTTGGACGTGGCTTTCCCCGAAAAAACGTAAAAGTCAGATAGATTACATACTGTCAAATATAAGAAACAAAATAACTAATATTGAAGTGATAAGCAATCTATCGTTCCCGAGCGACCACCGACTTGTGAGAAGTACTCTATTGTTAACCAATACAAAAAAATCTAGAGCCACATATAGAAGTAATAAATTTTCACTAAAAACTATAGACGAACAAGAGACATATGTTGAAGCTTTAAAAATAAATATTCAAAGTATAAAACTAGAAGAAAATGAGGATGTAGAGACGTACTATGAGAAAATTAAACAAGCAATCGATAAAAGTCTAAAATCTATAGGTAACAACAATACAAATAGAAAACGACACTACATTATTTCAGACAGCACAAAAAACCTCATTAAAAGAAGAAACGAATTAATTTATAAAAAACAATTAACACCAGAAGAGAAAAATGAGAAAAGTTATTTATTTAAAAACATTCACAAAATTATCAGAAAGGAGTATCAGAACTACAGATTAACAACAATAGAAAAACATCTGAAGAAGTCAGGAAGTGTGAAAAAAGGTTTGAAAGAATTAACAACTTCTAAAAAGTGGATACCATCTTTGAAAAAGAACTCTTCCAGCAAGAAGGAAATATTGTCCAGGTCGGGAATAATAAAAGCAGCCACTGAATTTTATAAAGATCTCTACGCTTGTAAAATACCATCCAGTATAGAAACTCTACCAACACAGAAAAATGATACTGCAATACAAAGATTCTCTGCTGAAGAAATTTTTACTAAGATAAATTCTCTAAAGAAAGAAAAAAGTAGTGGTCCAGACGGGATATCAAACGCAGCTATTCTAACAGCAAAAACTCTCCTAGTAGAACCTTTAACCACCCTGTTCAATAAAATATTAGACGACAGAAAAATCCCCACTGAATGGGCAAAATCAGACATAGTGCTGCTCTACAAGAAAGGAAACCCTAATGATATTAGCAACTATCGACCAATTAGCTTACAATCGACTCTCTACAAGCTGTTTGCTTCTTGCCTAGAAGAACGCCTTGCAAAATACACCGAAAAGCATCAGCCAGTAGAGCAAGCAGGATTTAGAAGATCATACTCAACTATAGACCACATCCACTCATTGGATCTAATTGTAGAGAAATACCAGGAAATGAAACGCCCGCTCTACCTAGCGTTCATTGACTACGCTAAGGCATTTGACTCTATATCCCATATCAGCATGTGGAGAGCCTTACAGGAATGCGATGTACCACCAGAGGCTATAGAGCTCATACAAGACATATACAAGAAAAGCACAAGTAGAGTAATACTAGACAAAACAGGCACTGAAATCAATATATGTAGAGGCGTTCGTCAAGGCGACCCCCTCTCTCCCAGAATTTTTATCACCGTTCTCCAAAACATCATGAAAACACTAAAGTGGGAAAACAAAGGCATAAACATCAATGGTCAATTTTTGAGTAATCTCAGGTTTGCAGATGATATCGTACTCTTCGCAGAAAATTCATCACAATTAGAATTAATGATAAACGAAATTAACCGTGTCAGCAATGAAATTGGCCTAGACCTAAACACAATGAAAACAAAAATTATGACAAACAGCACCAAGTCACCAATACACGTTAGTGGTGTCTTACTAGAATATGTCCAAGAATACACATATCTAGGCAAACAGATATCATTTAAAAAATGTAGACACCAAGATGAGTTAATGAGACGTGTAAACATGGCCTGGAATAAATTTTGGAGCTTCAAAGAAATTCTAAAGTCAAATACTTCAATAAAACTAAAGAAAATGGTAATAGACTCTTGTATCTTACCTTGCCTCACATATGCATCCCAAACATGGATTTTCAATAAACAAACTAGGAACAAAATATCAACCACCCAAAGAGCCATGGAACGGAGCATTCTGAATCTAAAATTGAGACACAAAAAGAGAAGTACAGACATAAGAAAAACAACAAAGTTGATTGACGCTCTAGAACACTGCAAAAGACTCAAATGGAAGTGGGCAGGACATATTGCACGGATGAAAGAGGATAGGTGGGCCAAAAAGATAGTGTCATGGAAGGGACCCGTCGGCAAGAGAAACAGAGGCAGACCGGCGGAGAGATGGCTCGATGAAATTTTAAAAGTAGCGGGAAAAGACTGGACAGACAAAGCAAACAATAGAGCTACGTGGAAAAAAATGGAGGAGGCCTTCACTCTATAGAGAGGTCCTTAATAAACAAATAAATAATAACTCAAGCAAATGTATTTAGACATAAAAAAAAAGAAATATTTAAATCAACAAGCAAATGTATTTAGACATAAAAAAAAAGAAATATTTAAATCAATTCTATTTTAATTAATTAATAAATTGCATGATCTATAATTATAATTTTGTTAATGTATTGTTATTTTATTAAGGAAATAAAAAGGCTTAATTATTATTATTATTATTATTATTAATTTGCCTTTAAATTCTGGCATTTGCATTGTAGAATAGTCTTTTATATCCATTTTGGGTCAATGGGTCTTTTTCAGTAAAAAAATACCACAAAATAAATACCTATTTTCCCATACATTTTGTTCTGAACGTCTACTGTCTTAGGAACAAGCGTACACAGCGACATCTACAATTAGCTTTGCGTTGCCAACCCCATTGTTTTTCTAAATTGCTATTAGCCTAAAATTGCTTGGGTAATGGGGGCGCGAACTTTTCTTTTGGTAGAAAGGGGGTGTGTCCCAAATAAGTTAGGGAACTCCTGCTGTAGCAAATATAGGGTTATTCTTAAATAATGCACAAAATTTTAAGGGGTCAATGTACTCATGCATACAAACAACTTTTACTATGGTACCAACATTGAAATCGCGAAAGAAAAATCTACTATCCCATACATTTTGATTTATTCAATTTAAAATTTTCTATGAAACAGCTCATTTTTTTTCGCGATGTCAATATTGGTACCATATTAAAAGTTGTTTGTATGCATGAATACATTGACCCCTTAAAATTTCGTGCACTATTTAAGAAGGCCCTTAATATACATAACTTAACCAAATACTTTCCCCACTCAGCTACAGTCCCAGCACTACCCCCACCAAACGCGCCGACCGCCCCTCCACCCCCGCGGCCTCGACGTCCGCGGGCCCACCGTCCACGGGCCCAGCGGCCACGGGCCCAGCGTCCACGGGCCCACCGGCCACGGCCCCAGTGTCCACCACCGAAGCGGAAGTTGGAGAACTATATCGAGTTGGAGAGTGGCTGACGGCTATTGCGCCGAGAAAGGCGCCTTATCATCCGCAGATGGGGGACGAGTGTCTATACTTCAGGCTGGTGAGTACTTAGAATAGGCGCAAGTGTCCACGAGGCCATCGTCCACGGGGCCAACGTTTACAGTCATAGTCATCGGAGACAGTGTTCATAGAGCCAGCGTCCATTGTTAGTATCAACTGGGCAAGTGTCCACTTTCGCAGCCAATGTCTGGCTCCACCTTCCACGGGGTCACCGGCCACGGCCCCAGTGTCCGCCACCGAAGCGGAAGTTGGAGAACTATGCAGAGTCATAGAGTGGCTGACGGCTATTGCGTCGAGAAAGGCGCCTTATCACCCGCAGATGGGGGATGAGTGTCTATACTTCAGGCTGGTGAATACTTAGAATAGGGGTAATTGTCCACGGGGCAAACGTCTACTTTCGCTTTAGTAGAGCCAATATCCGTGTCTCTACCGTCCACGGCCCCAGTGTAAACTACCGAAGCAGAAATTGGAGACTTTTTATTAGTCAGTTCCTCAGTGGTGAGGATTCCGGTCGTAGTGCGCTTCCACCTTCGGCCTTATCGTCACTTAACATCAGGTAAGGTGAAGGCTAAGTACTATCCTGTTGTATATAAAGAAGCAGAGCTAATATCCGTGTCTCCACCGTCCACGGGGCCGCCGACTACGGCCCCAGTGTCTACCACCGAAGCGGAAGTTGGCTAGTTGTACCGAGTTTGAGAGTGGCTGACGGCTATTGCGCCGAGAAAGGCGCCTTATTACCCGCAGATGGGGGACGAGTGTCTATACTTCAGGCTGGTCTGTACTTAGGATAGGAGCAAGTGTCCACAGGGCAAACGTTTACAGTCATAGTCATCGGGGCCAATGTTCATGGAACCAACGTCCATTGTTAGTGCCAAATGGACCATTCTCCACGGGGCAAACATCTACTTTCGATTTAGCAGAGCCAATATCCGTGGCTCCACCGTCCACGGCCCCAGTGTCCACCACCGAAAGCAGAAGTCGGAGAACTATGCAGAGTCATAGAGAGGCTGACGGCTATTGCGCCGAAAAAGGCGCCTTATCACCCGCAAAGTGACTATACTTCAAGCTGGTAAGTATTTAGAACAGGGGCAAGTGTCCAGTTTACAGGCATAGTCATCGGGGAAAATGTTCATGGAGCCAGCGTCTATTTTTTGTGTCCACGGAGTCAATGTCCACGGGGCAAACGTCCACTGTTGCGTTAGTGGAGCCAATCTCCATGAGGCTACCGTTTACATAGATAACGATCACAATCAGTCTAACAGAAAAATAAAATTTTATTAAATGGAGTTTAGTATAACTCCATTATAAAATAGAGTTGTCACAGCTCTAAAAAACTAGAGTAGTCATGTTTAGTCTTAATTTTGACGAATATTTAGTGTTTTTTTTTATAAATCCAATAAGTGTATTGAATTGGAAATAAAGTTAATGACCTAAGGGTCATTAACCTCATTTAAGGACGTAACGTTACGTTACTAACGAAACGTAACGTTACATTATCCAAGGACGTAAGCGTCCTTTTAATCTTTTTTTTTTTTATTAATGGATTTGCTCTTGACCCCAGTCTAGCTTGAAAGCAAAGACAGGGTTTGCGATGGAGCGAGCTTGCCCAGAAGGTGCCTATTCACTCTGACCTTCAAAAGAGTCAGGTTGTACGCGCTCGGAAACTCAGACGCCGGCAGGGAATTCCGATAGATGGAGGAATGAGGGGCCCTATTTTGAATCGCTCGTATGACATAGTTTTGTCGCATGCGACTTAAGTCACACTCGTCTTCCAAGTCGCATGACGCTGATTTTCCGTATTTTTGAATCGTTAGTTTCCGGTGCTGCCAATATAAACGAAATATTGGATTTTATCCGTTCCACGCAGAATTTAGAGAAAACTGGTTATTACCGCAATGAAAACTAAACGTAATATCCATGTTTCTATCGGCTGTTACATATCTTTGTTTTTTAGTAGAAAAGAATATTATTCACCGTACCGTATCGCTCGACTTTTAACGAGTGGGTAGGGGTACTCGTTGCCGTGGAGCGATTCAAAAATATGGAAAGTCATATGTCGAACGAAAATCAGTAGAAACGAGCGTTCGACGCCAGCCGAACGATTCAAAAATAGGGCCCCTGATAGATAACATTGTCTTTCGTTGTCCTAAATTGAACGTTATTCCACATAATTAAAGTTGAAAATCGCCTACATTCGTGTTATATTACTGACAGGGTCACCAGCGGTACTTTGAAGCTGTGGCCGAAAAAGACTTGTACAAAATCAACCCGAGGGACAAGCCCTGGGAGAGGACGCAGATACACGTAAGTTATTGTGTTATAGATCCTATCACTTTGGAAATAAAGATTATGAATAAACGTTTTTTGACTTATTTTACTGGAGTGTTTGTAGAATATAAAGTATTTTGTAGGTGCAATAAAAATATGTTTTTTTAAGGAATGCGCACAATTTTTTCTCAATTGATTACACTAAGTAGAAAACACTCAATTTCTTAAAAAAACGTAAGTTATTGCATTATCGATTCTATTGCTTAGGAAAAGACTATTAATTTTTTAATTATTTTACTGGAGTATTTGTAGAACACAAAGTGTGTTGTAGGTGCTAGAAAATAGTTTCTTTAGAGAAATGCGCACATTTTTGTCTCAATTGATAACTCTTAGTAGAATACACTAAAGGACATGTTCCTTCGCGCCTATGTCATTTGCCTTACCATTCTCCAAAAATAAAAGTCTATCGCGTCTTAATCTAGATTTTACTCTAGAATCAGATTAATAATTATTTTCTGCATCAAAAAGTGGGATTTTTTAGTTAAAACGCTTTTAAATCACAATTTTTTATCATGATAGTACTATTTACTTACATTTTTTCACAAAATACTTCAGAAAGCAACTTAATGTTTTTGTAATTGTTTATCTAAATATAAAATAATTCTTGACTGATACTATACCTAAATAAAATGTAACTGTCCATCAGCCATTTTTGATGTCCCCACTGCTGGGGCACAGGCTTTCCTTATGGGTGGATAAGGAGGACGGGCCATAACCCACCACGCGGCCCCAATGCGGATTGGTGGGTATTAACGACTGCAAATGCAGCCGGGACCAACGGCTTAACGTGCCTTCCGAAGCACGGAGGAGTTCGCGATAATAAATTTTTGGTCACCCATCCCATGACCGGCCCTTGCGAACGTTGCTTAACTTACGCAATCGCTGGGCCAGGCGCTCAACCACTACGCCACCGAGCTCCTCCCGAGAAAATGTAACTAGCGTTTTTTAATTATGAAAGTAATTAAATAAAATGAAACTGGGGCAACGTTGGGACATCTCCTTTATTGAAACTTAAAAGTGTGACGACCGAATTCGTGTAAACTGGTCATAAAAAAATTTAGCTACCAATTACCTTACGAAACGATATTTTTCCTTCTTAGGAGTGCGAGCTAGTAAAAGTGATCGGCTTAAAGTACGTGATAAAGCCGCCCCGCGTGGTTTGTCTTCGCCTGTCGTGCGTGCTCGAGTCCCGTCGCGTGTTCACGGTGCGCTACCACGATATGGCTGACGTCATAGACTTCTTGGTGCTGAGGCAGCAGTACGAAGCTGCCGTGGCACGACGATGGGGGCCGCAACACAGGTAATACACAACACGCTACACTCTTTACACTACACGCTACACTATACACCACAACCAGGCCTCCTTCACTCGCTGGGCGGTCGCGCGATAAGCACCTACCGCTAGCCGTGCCTACGAGGGCACAAGTGAGCAGCGGGCCGCCACACGCCCGCCGCCGTACGAGCGCGGCATCTTACTGCACAAGTAGGTATTGCCTCTTTATAATAGTAACAATGTCGAATCGCCATTACTGTGCCGTGTACGGATGTCAAAATCAAAAAACCAATAAACAAAATTGTCGTTTTTCACATTATGATATATGCTACACAGTTCATTTAAAGGAAGACGACCCCAACGTTGCGTCGTCAGAAAAGGTAAGAACACGCGATAGAAAGAAAGGCAAGCACTATAAACGCTACGCGACCTGAATTGCACTTTATTATGTCGGAGCAAAAGTCGCTATTTATTTATATGACTTTGTGGAATGCTGCTTCTGTACTTGTACTATTAGTTATTCTGTGCCACAACATAGTCGACGTTATAGACTTCCTGGTACTGAGGCAGCAGTACGAAGCTGCCGTGGCGCGACGCTGGGGGTCGCAACACAGGTCACTACACACTACACACTATACACTCCACGCTATACGCTGTACACTCCACACTATACAATACACGCTACACTTTAATTAATTACTTCAATTATAGACGCCTTACACTGTACACTACACCCTTCACACTACACATTATACATTACACACTATACATACAAATATGATTGCAACGGTAGTTTCAATACACTTCCCTTTTAATAAATACAGATTTCGTTGCGTCATCGACGTCTCGTGGTGGACGGGCATAGTAGTCTCCCTCACCCACTTCCGCCTCCGCCATTGACGCGTTCTCATGTTTATGATATATATTTCTATTAACGTCTCAGTGACGTCTCGTTTTATCGCAGGCGTATGACACACGTCATCACTGTGAGAAAACGAGACGTCAGTCGAACAAACATACGGAGTGTAAACAATGAAACATACATACGTCTTTCTTTAGGTTTCTCTGCAAGATACACTTTTAGTTTATCGGCATTGTTTTGAAATTTGACAAAAACCTTGTGGAAAGTATAATTAAATGTATGTTTTCGGCATTCTACCATTCATTACACTACACTTTATTAATACATTATACACTACACGCTATACACTAATGTGAACACACGGTAACTTAAATACACTTTTGTTAAATACAGATTCCGTTGCATGATCGACGACTCGTGGTGGACTGGCGTGGTGGTGGAGCGCACCGGCGAAGACTCCCCCGCGCCCGCTTCCGCTTCCGCCACGGACGCGTTTTCCGCTTCCGCCGCCAAGAACTTCTTGGCACTCAAAGTGCGGTGGGACAACGGGGAGGTGGAGAGATTGTCGCCATGGGACTTGGAACCTGTAGACCCGGATCGGTAAAAGTTTTTGATTATTTTTAAAGCCTTTTTAGGGTTCCGTAGCCAAAATGGCAAAAAACGGAACCCTTATAGATTCGTCATTTCTGTCTGTCTGTCTGTCCGTCCGTATGTCACAGCCACTTTATTCCAAAAGTATTAGGACTATATGGTTGAAACTTGGTATGTAGGTGTATTCTGTGAACCGCTTAACGATATTTATACAAAAATAAAAGATTAAGGGGGGACTCTCCATACATGGAACTGAAACTGAAAATATTTTTTTTCATCAAACCAATACTTGTGGGGTGTCTATAGATAGGTCTTTAAAAATGACATTGAGGTTCTTAAGACTATTTTTTTCAAAGTCAACCGTTTGAAAGTTATATGCCGCCAAAGTGGTAAAATGTGTGTCCCCCCCCCTTTAACTTTTAAAGTTAGAGGGTGAAAAATCTAAAAAAAATATAAGCTATAGATCTTAATAAACACTTTCAACGAAAATTGGTTTGAACGAGATACAGTAATTAGTTTTTGAGATATAGTACATTTTCCAAAACCGCAAATATAACGGTTTTGACGCAGATCGTCACTTTCGCAAATGGTCACTTTCGCAAATGGTTACTTTCGCAAATCGTCACTTTCGCAAATCGTCACTTTCGCAAATGGTCACTTTCGCAAATGGTCACTTTCGCAAATGGTCACTTTCGCAGAATGTCTTTTACATTTTTTTCTTTTTTTTCTCCTACATATTCTTTGTACAGACGAGTCTGATTTTGGCATAAAAATATAGTCTGATGTGCTGTCTACTGTACATTAAAGTAAAGGAAATTCTAAATGAATGGTACTAAATAGTAACAGCCATTTTGACTCTCATAATAACAACCAAATAGGGTAATAATAAAAACAAATATTTATCACTAATCAAATCTTTATTACGGTATGTAGTGGCACTATTATGTTTACGAATACTACTTTTAGTATATATAGGGTCCTTCTTAAGGGGCGGTAATAGGAAAACATGGTTTGCGCGGGCCATATTTTTATATAGAAAACGTAAATTTTTAGCCACCAAAAAAATCATACGACAAGCTAAAGAGTTTACCTAGTTGCTACAAACATTAAATTGCGTATAAACCTCACAGATGATTGTAAAAAAAAATCAGAATATCATCAAAAGCGCTTGTCGCGGGCCATATTTTTGGCGTAAATAATAGCGTAAACGTATTGAATTCTACATCAAAATACACTTTAACGTACTGTGCAGTTGCTCCAATAACTTTTTTTCTAGAAAGATAATTGTGCTAAAGATAATGATGAAAAAACTACGAAAAACATCGAAAAAGTGCAGAAGTGAGGTTATTTTCCATACTCTTTACACGTAAAGAAAAAGACAGAGACAAATGATTTCGCGTAACGGAGCCTTAAATAGTGCACGAAATTTTAAGGGGTCAATGTACTCATGCATACAAACAACTTTTACTATGGGACCAACATTGAAATCACGAAAAAAAATAATCATTCGATTTTAAATTTTGAGTCACTGTCATCCGTCCTTTACTGCCAGTGAATATTTACAAACTGCACGGTAGCCCTAGGCTTACACACACGGTTACTCGTGTACAACAACGTCACCTGACGTCATCTGTGTGTAACGGGGCGGTTGTATTGAGTGTCCGGGGTAGCAGAGGTGTGCTACTGGCATTATCGTTCAGAGTCAGCCCGATTGGGCCTCAGGGGCTGTACCGGCTAACGCATCGAACTTCAGTAAGTCTGCCGGGCTTCAAATTAGAACAGATAATTCGAGCCCCAATCAACCCAAAATGGCGAACCCAATTCATGATGTCACACGAACATTAATAATTTCGGCAAATAGTGCAACATTCTTCTTGTCAGCTAAAAAAGTCTTGAATGGGTGGTGGGAAAATATAGACAATTCGAAAGCACTTAATTGTTAAGTTTATTTGAATAAAGGATATTTCAATTTCAATACGAAATTCCTTACTTTAATTTATTTAAGTTGAAGCTCGGCAGACCCGCTGAAGTTCGAAGTTAGTTGTTAGGGTCTCAGTTCCCGTCAAGGGTTTTATTTATTTATTTAAGGTAACAAACAGTCATGTAATACAAGATAAAATCATGGTAAATGTGATTACAGCTATGGATCTATAATGCCTGTAAATAATCTATTATAACATATTTTGTTACTTAATGAGCTACTCTTAGGACTAGACGATAATTACATTGATATTCTGTTTCACAGTCTGTGGTTAGGCACTAACTTCTGGTTTAATTTTAAGATGGAATAGTATTTTTAAGAATTATTCGTAAAGTACTAATATTAATTTTAATTTAATTAACAAATTTTGACTTATTTGTTGACCAGCGGCCGCCCGCGGTTTCACCTGCGTGGTTTCCATTCCCGTAGGAATATCGGGATAAAAGTATTCTATGTTTTAATCTAGGCTATCTACTGTGTGTCAAATTCCAACCAAATCCGTTCAGTAGTTTTTGCGTGATTGAGAAACAAATATCCAAACATCCAAACCCACAAACTTTCATATTTATAATATTAGTAGGATTTAAGGTGAATGACTTGTGTGCGTTGTCGTAGATTGCCGTCGGAGCCGGGCGGGTCCGTTCCGGTGTTGCCCCGCGAACTAGACGCCGTGTTATACCGTTCGGAACCGCACGAGTGGCCACCGGACGGCGACCGCGCCGCCGCCTGTCAGGCCATCGCGCACCACGTGTCGCAGGTATACTATAACCCCCTATAAGACGTATGTGTAAGACCTCTCTCATAAAGTATCTTAAACTAGAATTTTTGGAACAACAGAAATTAGGATTAGTGAATGTTTATTAGCTTGGTATCGTAACTATATGATTTATTTATATTGGCCCCTTGGTATGTTTGCCGAAATTGATATTAATCGCTTAAGCTTGTCACTTGCGCGATGTTTGAATGATTAAGTACAGTCAACGGCACGATGGGCTACCACAACAGGGTAATCACTTTCAATCAATTTTGAACTTAAAAATTATAATATTTTAAGGTTGATTTTAAACTGACTGAAATGAAAAGACTTGAAATAAGTCCTACTGCCAACCAAACGAAGTACAAATGTAGCCCCTTCCTGGGAATCGAACTCGAGACTCCTGTGTTTTACACGGGTGGGTGAATCACTAGACTACATAAAGCTGTTAAAGTTAGTGTTCTAGTAATAAAGTATGTCCCCCTTACTAATAAATCGAAAAAGGTGTTCATAATGTGCATGTTATTTTGAAGGGCGTAGTTGACCAACGCTTTACCTCTGTCATTTCTTACACCAAGACCAAAATTGCCAAGACATCTCTCAAGGTCAGATTCTCTTTTTCCAACTCTGGCGTTAAAACCCCCCATTAAGATGGTGTAGTGGGATTTGCACTTTTGCATGGCCATAGAAATTTTTTCGTAGAAGTCTTCCACTTCATCCTCAGAATGGTTTGTTGTTGGGGCATATACTTGTATTACCGCTAGTGTGTATTTAGATGACAGTTTTATTTAAGTATATGCTACTCTATTGGACACACTACCAATATCTAAGACACGGTCCTTTATCCTGCAGCTGATTAGGACGCCTACTCCGCCGATACCTCTATTTTCACCTTCCTTGTAGTAGAGCTGGTTTCCTGATGGCAGTGTCACTAGGCTTTCACCTTCTCTTCTGATTTCGCAGATTCCCAGAATGTCCCACTTGATGCGCTGTAGTTCGGTTTCTAGCTCCAGCAGCCTGGCGTCCGTGGACAGTGTTTGGATGTTGTATGTAGCGATGTTAAGATTTTTAAGGCAGTTTGTCAACTCCCAGGGATTACTTGTCGCACCCCTGCCCCGTTTCACTTATCACTGCTCAGATCAGGGAGTGACAGGGCGCTGGGAACTTGGGGTCGATTTTTAGTTTTGTCTGTCATGTTTGTAGAGAGGGGGGGGGGGGGGGGGGGGGTTAGCCAATAATCACCACGACAGCAACGACGGGTTGGTGATCGCAGTACTACAGCCGGTAGAGATGGTTTCCATCGCCGCCTGTAGATCTTCAGACTCAACGGCCATTTCCTCCACGCGAGGTCCACCCGTTGAGAAGCTGCTTCCCTCTGCCAGGGCTAGTGCCTATTTGATGGCGGCACTGACTCGCCATGTCATAGGGTCGTCATTGGGTATATTGCGGATTTTCATGAGGATGCCGATGCCACTCGACACCCCGCCGCACCCTCAGAACCCTACCGCCTCGGTCCGGGACTGCTTATTAAGGTTTCCCTGTATTCGCAGCTATCCTACATACTATAGGACGTATCACTATCCACCACCTGTGACCCGGTAGGTAGCTGAGGCTCGCCCCTACTGACCCGGTAGGTAGCTGAGGCTTGCCCCTACTGATCCGGTAGGTAGCTGAGGCTCGCCCCTACTGACCCGGTAGGTAGCTGAGGCTCGCCCCTACTGACCCGGTAGGTAGCTGAGGCTCGCCCCTACTGACCCGGTAGGTAGCTAAGGCTCGCCCCTACTGACCCGGTAGGTAGCTGAGGCTCGCCCCTACTGACCCGGTAGGTAGCTGAGGCTCGCCCCTACTGACCCGGTAGGTAGCTGAGGCTCGCCCCTACTGACCCGGTAGGTAGCTGAGGCTCGCCCCTACTGACCCGGTAGGTAGCTGAGGCTCGCCCCTACTGACCCGGTAGGTAGCTGAGGCTCGCCCCTACTGACCCGGTAGGTAGCTGAGGCTCGCCCCTACTGACCCGGTAGGTAGCTGAGGCTCGCCCCTACTGACCCGGTAGGTAGCTGAGGCTCGCCCCTACTGATCCGGTAGGTAGCTGAGGCTCGCCCCTACTGACCCGGTAGGTAGCTGAGGCTCGCCCCTACTGACCCGGTAGGTAGCTGAGGCTCGCCCCTACTGACCCGGTAGGTAGCTGAGGCTCGTCCCTACTGACCCGGTAGGTAGCTGAGGCTCGCCCCTACTGACCCGGTAGGTAGCTGAGGCTCGCCCCTACTGATCCGGTAGGTAGCTGAGGCTCGCCCCTACTGACCCGGTAGGTAGCTGAGGCTCGCCCCTACTGATCGGTAGCTGAGGCTCGCCCCTACTGACCCGGTAGGTAGCTGAGGCTCGCCCCTACTGACCCGGTAGGTAGCTGAGGCTCGCCCCTACTGACCCGGTAGGTAGCTGAGGCTCGCCCCTACTGACCCGGTAGGTAGCTGAGGCTCGCCCCTACTGACCCGGTAGGTAGCTGAGGCTCGCCCCTACTGATCCGGTAGGTAGCTGAGGCTCGCCCCTACTGACCCGGTAGGTAGCTGAGGCTCGCCCCTACTGACCCAGTAGGTAGCTGAGGCTCGCCCCTACTGACCCGGTAGGTAGCTGAGGCTCGCCCCTACTGATCCGGTAGGTAGCTGAGGCTCGCCCCTACTGACCCGGTAGGTAGCTGAGGCTCGCCCCTACTGACCCGGTAGGTAGCTGAGGCTCGCCCCTACTGACCCGGTAGGTAGCTGAGGCTCGCCCCTACTGACCCGGTAGGTAGCTGAGGCTCGCCCCTACTGACCCGGTAGGTAGCTGAAGCTCGCCCCTACTGACCCGGTAGGTAGCTGAGGCTCGCCCCTACTGATCCGGTAGGTAGCTGAGGCTCGCCCCTACTGACCCGGTAGGTAGCTGAGGCTCGCCCCTACTGACCCGGTAGGTAGCTGAGGCTCGCCCCTACTGACCCGGTAGGTAGCTGAGGCTTGCCCCTACTAGTTACGAAGTTATTGAAGGTCAAATCAAAGTAAATTTTATTCATTATTTCTTAATTTTTCGTCCAAAGAAACATTATCAAAATTTTATGTATTTCGTAATAAACAATGGCTTCAAAACGCCATCACTCAGTGTATCTCATGAGCACGCACATAAACGCTGCCTTTCCACTCGGCCGCACGCAGCTGTGTAGCATACACTCGCAAACGCGGTCTGTTGTACGCGTTACATTGCGTGGTAATTTATGCAATGCTTTTTTACCACAAAAAATTAAAGTCGTTTCCCAGCAATAATTTTGGACAGAAATGTTCCTGGTGATGGGTAAAATACTTAAACCATAGGAATAAATAAAACTGGGTAGAAAAGACTCTTCTTTGTCCGAGTCCCAAACGCCGCTATATAGATACCTACTGCCCCCTTCACGTCGCTACGCCCCGCTGTCGTCCAGGCGTGTTGCCAGGGTTTCTTACTGTTAAATATTGCTTACGTCATGATAATATTGTTAAAATATAGGTTTTTCTTTGCTTTGAAATCATTATTTTATTCTAGTTTTACAAAATATGAGATTTACGACTGATGGCGGGGTTATTGAGAAAGATTTGACTATAAGTAAAAAAATACTGTAGGTAACTACTTTAACTATATTTTTCTATTGGGTGAAACAATTGGCTACATACAAAGAACTGTTCATGTCCTTTTGATATATTAGGTACGAAAACAAAATAATATTTAGAAAATATTACTTACCTCTCGTCATCTTTGGGCAAACTAAAAAAAATGAGTATGGCATTGTTTTGAATTGTTTGTTGTTGTTGTCCAGTTAAACCCACCACAATAACTTGACGCCATTGTAATTTGTTTCCAAGATCGTACGGAACGCACAAACAGGCAAACGCGCGTGCGGCAACGCCGGCCGTGGCAGCCCGACTGAGTTTGCCGTTTAACGTGTAGGCTAATATCGTGACTTTGAGCCCGTTCGGGGCGGGAGTGTCCGTTCTAGCACAGATAATATAATACTATACTAGTACAGATACCTCATCCCATACAATAGAAATGGATCGTCGAAAGGCGACTATCTGGGCTACTAAAGAACGTTTTTCTTGTAAGGCGTTAGATGGCGTTGTTGTCGCCGCAGCACGCTAGCCCAAATAGCATAGGGTTTCGAGCAGAACGAATAGTTGCACACTTCTCACCAATAGATGGCGTTTGTTTAGCAACAAACTAAAATATTCTACCCGCCAATAGATGGCGTACCATAATTCCTCCGTCGCGTCGTCGCCCGCGCTCCGTTTGTTAACTTAAGTAAGTACATAGGTAGGTACCTACTCGAGTTTGATTCAATCAAATTCAAAATGCGTTCAGGCTTACGACACGACAAACAACGCAAGTCTTTTACTTACTACTTACCTATTATTATCTTTAAATAATTGTTAAGTACCTAATAAATGTTTTATAATGAACCTCCGCACATTTTAAACGAAAAATCGGAGAAATCAAGATTTTTAACCTAATAATATTGGTAAAATAAGGGATTTAAGTTTCATCAATTTAATCTATCTAGATAGGAAAAGTAGACCTACCTACTCTGGAATGGTACTTCCTAATTATTTAATAATATGGTAATTATTTAATAGGTAGGTAGCTACCTACTAAACGTTACTATTTTAACACGTTTTTATTATACTCCGGGAAAAATAAAATTTTGATCACATTAAATCCTACAGTCCGTTTTCATTTTTTAAACTAAGGTTTAGGGTTATTATAACATCGTACTAAGGTTGCTTTTCCTCTACACTACACCATAAGCGTTATGATATATAGGTAAAAAATACCTAACTTCTAGAAAGTAATATTCATAAAATTCTACAGTGGAGATTTAAGATGCTTTTGCTTGTTTATAAACTTAATATTTAGTAAAAAAATATTCACCGATTTTATACATAACGTTTGGGAGAGAGAATGTGTTATAGTAATATTTTTGGAGAAAGTATAGTAATGTATCTTAATAAATCGTACACAAGGTGATTTTTTTATAACATGTTTTATTAGGATAGATCCAGAAGCTTCTTTGAGTTTTCACCCCTGTGACTTTAATAAATCTAATGAATTTTATGTTTTTACCATTTATTTTAGTCAACATAAATTCCTACACAAAATATTTCATGTCATCTACATTTCCGTTCTTGTAATAAACCCTCATAAACAAAAATCTCTAGATTATATGAGAAGCGATCAAAGATATACAAATTATAAAATATGCTGTATTTGATTTGAAACATTTATTGGCGCGCGAACGAAATTCATGTCAGTTATGCTGCGCAGCGGCCACGTTATCGCGCTGTCGCGAAGCTTATTGTTGTTGTGTTGTACAATTAGAAACTTTGAGTCAATGAATTAGAGTTTAATTTCTCTTAAAGGAAATAAAGTGGTTAGTTTTAATTCTTTGACCTAACCTCAACTTTCGGCAAATGGTGTAAGTGACGTCTTCAACTTAGAAGGGACTGCGTAGGTACAGGTAACAAGTAACACAGTGGTTCGGTCCTTTAAATTAAAAACGTATTTTCTTTTTCTCGCTCATGCTCTGAAACATTTATCATTACGTTTAAAAAAAGTATGCTCGATATTCCACATTTACGTGGTGGTCCAGTGAACAGTGCGGTAATTAATTCCAATTCTTACTTCCCGCACTAGTACGGTAAGTGCGTGCGTTTGACGTTTCACATGGTCACACGAAACTATTAAAAACATTTTTGTTGTCTTTCATTTTTTTCCCTTAAAATAAAATTTAGTATAAACTTTTCGATTTTTGTTTTCTTTGTTTTTCTTTTCTTCTCCTTTTCTGTGCAAAAAAAGAAAAATCTTTGTTTTTTAAAATCGAATTTGTAAGGGAAGCAATTTACATTTTCTCCGAAAGATCAAACCAGAGGATGGTTTGAACAATGAACAATGTAAAATTGCTAACTTCCCGTCCTTGGTTTTAACGTACTATTACTCAATGTCTTCAATGTACTTACTTTACTTATTCCTAAGGACCAGGAAAAGTTGTAATCACTTAAGTAGGTAAAGGAACTAAAAATAGAAAAAAGAGAAGAAAATAATAAGAAAAAAAGAAAAAAAGGAAAAATATTATTTTGGTACAGATCTATTAGTCTGGTGACAAATCTATTATTTATTTGTTTGTAAGCGCTTATATTTTGATATTATTTAGCGATTTGATTTTGGCAACATATAATATATATATCATAGCCTTTTCATACTAACACTGCCAGGCCGGACGCTAAACTAAACACGACAGATATGGATTTTTATATTAACTTTTCCAAGTTTAGAGTTTATTTACTCGTTTCAAAAGGTCTAAGTTAACTCGCGTCCGTAGGAGTTAGCCCTCAGTAACCCACACATGGTCCTCAGGTGGTGCTAAAGAAGTAAACCCCTTCAAGGTGGCAAATTTTGGCTGCAGTGTGTTATCAACCACCAGTCAAAAACAACATTATCAAACGGGGGGACGGGGCAACCGATCGCGTTCCAGTACCGATTGCTGGCGAAGCCACTCTGGAGGAAGGGTCAGGCCAGATGTTGTGGTTGCAATGACTGGTTGTTGAGATGCGTAAAGGCTTTTCCGTTGTCTGCATGTATGCACGAATTGACATTTGTTGTCAGCGTCACCGTGATCTCGAAGACCCCACCCTTTCCTTCATCAGGGTTCTAGTGGACACTGGCTTAGAGAAAATTGTCTGCGCTTGTGTCTACCACTCGTACAGTCGAGACGCCGAGACTACCAGGCTTACCAACTCACTCATTGAGAAGGCAAATGTTGCTCTACAGCGGTACCCATCCACTCAACTAGTGGTTCTGGGGGATTTCAATGCCTAACGCGAGGACTGGGTGTTTCAATTCAAGAAAACCAACCATGCTGGTCATGAAACACGTAAGCTAGCCTTGACGCTAGAGACCTCTCCCAGCTGGTCCAGGAAGCCACTAGAATACCGGACATTGACGGGCACTTACCTAATTGCTTGGACCTTCTGCTGATAACAGACCCGGCAATTACTCGGTGTCGGTTTCACCACCCCTTGGTAGTTCTAACCATTATGTGGTAGGGTCAGCGTCGGTGTATTCTCCGCCCGACCTAAGGCAGGAGCCTTTTTTATACACAACGGGATAGTGCTTGGCCTTCATCTCACCTAATGTTAAATGACGATAAGGCCGAAGGTGGAAGCGCACTACACCCGGAATACTGGCTATCTTACCTCTAACTGCCGGAACACAACAATTTTTAAATTGATGTTATGGCGTCAGACTTAGGTAAGATGGTGGTAGCTAGCCAGGCGGACTTGAAATAAGCCCTACCATCAACCAAACTGAGTACAAATTATACCCCCCGTGGGAATCGAACCAAGTCCTTGAAAAAGGTTATAAAAAGAGCTTATTTCTTTCTCAGTAGTAAAGTGTTTTGGTCCCTCGCAAAATCAGTCGAGGTCAACTTCTACCTCTCAATGCCTCTTTTCCTGAAACCAAACGGATCTTAGGCGCATGCCACCAAAAAAAAGGCAGATTTATTAGCCAATTTATTTACTAAGTATTTGCGTTTAGCTGTACCAATAATGCTGTACCATTTTACCGATTTACCAAGGTGTGGGACGTTTTTCGTTAAAACCGGTCTACTGGATCTTCTAGCTTACAACACTTACAAATGGAACAAAGTCATCGAAAGGTGTGCAGAGGCGCTCACCCTTTCTCTTGATATCTCGAAGGCTTTGGGCAGGGACGCAGGGTGTGGCATGATAGCCTTTTTGGCAAGCTATCATCATACTGACTTCCTACCGGTTTATATTTGGATATTGGACTTCCTGAGGGATCGGTCGATTAGAGTTGTCATTAATGGCTGCTCGTCCAACCAGTTGGCTATCAATGTTAGAGTGCCTCAGGCACCTGCTGCATATTAATGCCCGGTATTTTGGGATACGCATTATTGTCCGAACAAGGATAATAAGACCAAGACTCGGTGCAGCAACTATAAATATCACAACGAGCGTTTCAAAGGCACGACGAACACCAACCACAGAGCTGACTCTACTAATTGCCCGCGATTCAAACACGTATTGAAGAAAATCAATGACTGGATTGATAATGGCCGACAATGAAGATCACATCTATCCAACTTTCCTTCCGAGAACTGTTAAGGTTTTGGACACCGTATTGGGTGCCCTGCCTATCACTTCTTTATGATTTCCACTTCTTGTCGTATCAGGTCAGTATCAAATAGCTGCCCTGATATGGCTATTTTACCCACGTGTTTTATTAGTTTATCCAAGCCGAAAAAATTTAAGATTAATGAAAGAAAACCAATTAAACCTTCTCGGCATGTCAACACTCAATTTCGTCTCTTTCGTAGAGGGTAAAGCACAATAATTGGCATCTAAAAAGCTTGGCGTTCTGGTAAAGCTGAGAAAGTTTTTCATGCCGGAACAGCTGCTTAATCTATATCCAGCCATTCCGATTTATCTTGAATGAGGTTGACAAAATAATGATGAAATCGTCATGCATTTTTGTGAAATAGTACACAGCCGAGAACGAGAAGTTATCATTTTCATTGTTGAGGATGGTTTTAATCATTTGAGGCAACGCAAATAGCTTCCAGTATAAGACTATTTTTTTAATTGGTTCGTGTGCAGTAATGCAGCCATAAAGTTACGTAAATACGCTAGCTGATGAGTTCTACCGTTTTGAATTTGAAATAGTTACTTGATCGGGAAGTAAGTATTGAAATTCATTCACCGCACTCAATTTTAAAATGTCGAACGCCCCGCATTCCTTTTGCAAATTGAATCATAACCATAAAGTTTTATAAAAATAATACTAGCTGAAAAGTTCTCCGTTTTGAATTTGTAATACTACTTCCCGTACTAGTGCGGGAAGTAATTATTGAAATTCATTTCCGCATTGAATATCAAATTCAGAATGATGACATCATATCTCCGTATCCAGGCGCGACGGTTTTTAGGATTATAATATTTGTTAATATATAATAATAACATTTGTTAACTTTTTTATTTAATAATAACTTTGTGCTGGTAACAAGAAGTGAACTATTTTTCACTTAACAGAACGCACTACTAAACGAAACCCAACAGACATGGATTTTAATATTAATTCTTCTGGCCGCTGCTCACGTGTACCTAGTTATTGCACTGGTGCAGCTATTCTGATTTATCTTTAAGAAAGTTGTCAAAATAATGAACGAATTTCAGGCATGTTGTTGTAAAATTGAGAAGAAATTTAAATTTCCTTAAAGGAAAAGCTGACATATCAAATCAATCAATTTTAAACTAAATGCGAAGACTTTAAGGTTCAAAATAAATTGATAGTTTTTTTTTTCAGTTTTGTATAACCTAACGTGCTGCTGACTGTACTGTATGGTGTAAGTAGTCTATTTATCCTTACTTGTTCTCTATCTATTTAGTAAATAGTTTTTGGCGGCTGCACATCTATAACCATTTGTTGTATTTCATAAATGAATATTTCAATGAAGAGTTGTGTGAAGATTGTTTACCAAATAGGACAAGAAAGGATAAATAGACTAGTTTTTATCGTAAACTTTTGTATCGACTCGTGACACTGCGCCGCACCCGCCGGTCGCCGCGTCGTCACACAGAGCGCCTGCCATCCGTGCTTGCTCACTACTCTCCTCTATATTACCCTCCGCCTTGCTGATATTTTCGTAAATTTTGAGAAATCCTTTACTTAGAATTGAGGGATTACTTAATTTTAAGATGATATTAATTATTACACTATTTATTATTTAACTTTTACGACTGAAGAATTAATGCTTCATATTTAAAAATGAATAAAACGCATTTAAAAAAAAACTATAATAGTCACCTGAGTGAACATTTTGTTATTAGTATAGTTAATTATAAGGAACATTATTCTGCAAAATCACTGATTTTTTAATATTTGTTTCTAAGTTATGATTTTTTTTTATTTATTTACCTTTTTTGAAAATTCCTCTGAAATATAAGTGGTGATTTTTGAGGTTTCGTTTCTAATGGTTTTTAGAAATTCATAAAGAAAATTCCCTTTGTGTACGATTTAATCTCTATGTTTTAAGACAAAAACAATCTTTAAACCACCCTTGCAATAAAAGCACCCCAGATATTTTGGGGAATACTTGAAATTTATCATTGACTAGCTTATTTTAATCAAGTTTCCAAAAATCACCTCTGTAGGATATAATGTGATTTTTTCGAACAAAGTATTTTTCATTGCCTGGACTATTAGGTGGCTTTCTCGTTTGTTTGTGTGTTCGTTCGTTCATTTGTTTCTCCGCAAAGTTTGTGAACGATTTTGTACTAGATTCTCAATGAGCTAGAAACTTGAAACTTTGAACATAGATCAGAACTGGAAGGCAATACAATATAATGGTGTCATTGAGCTGATCTGATGATGTATCCGGAAGAAGGCCATAGGATCTCTATGATGAAACCATACAACTCCATCGTGTTTGGGCTCGGTACAATTGTCTTGACGAATACTCTAATGGGAGACGAGATCCAGGGTCTGATGATGAAGCTGAAAGGCCATGCCATAGGAACTCAATATTGAAACCGTGTAACCCCATCCAATTTGGGCTTGTTTGAATCGTCTTGACGAGTTCTTTGTTGGGAAATAGTTTCCAGGGTCTGATGATGGAGCCGGAAGAAGGACACAGGAACTCTTTAATAAAACCACGCCACCCCATCGAGATTGGGCTCGTTTGAATCGTCTTGACGAGTACTTTGTTGGGAAATAGTGTCCAGGGTCTGATGATGGAGCCCGAAGAAGGCCATTGGAACTCGGTAATAAAACTATGCAACCCCATCGAGTTTGGGCTCGTTTGAATCATCTTGACGAGTACTTTAATGGGAAATAGTGTCCGAGGATCTGATGATGAAGCCGGAGGAAGGCCATAGGAATTCTGCAATAAAACTATGCAACCCCATCGAGTTTGGGCTCGTTTGAATCGTCTTGACGATTACTTTGTTGGGAAATAGTTTTCAGGATCTGATGATGGAGCTGGAAGAAGGCCACTGGGACTCTGTAATAAAACCATTTGCATGGTTTTATTACAGAGTCCCAGTGGCCTTGGGGTTGCCCCCATCGAGTTTGGGCTTGTTTGAATCGTCTTGACGAGTGCGAGAGCGAGAGTAGTAGATGGTACCTTTATTTTTAGTCTTAGCTCGTCTCGTTAACTAAAAAGCAGAAAATAATAATTTACTGAAAAAAAACTTCCTCCGGAGCGAGCCGCGCGAACGCATATTCAAGTGAACTCTCTGACCCCACGGACCAAACCACAGAATAGATATTTACTACGTACAGAAAGGACACTCCCCGTCCGCGATTTCATGTGCCGAATCGAGTGCTCTGTCAACTCTCATGCAAAACGTGAACGCGCGATATTTATTTTGATAATTCGAACTAAATAATTATGTTTCTTTTTGTTTATGTATTGTTATTAATAATGTCATAATAAGTTATAATAAGTACACTATAATACACATAATAATACAATACACGTTACTAACATAACAAGTGATATATACTTGGTTATAAAGCTGTTGGGTCATAAAGTGAACGGGAACGGGAACGGTACCTACTAATATCTCTGAATCCAACTTTTCATTAATTCTTATACCAATTCGAATTCAATATTCTTAACTAAGACCGGACAACGTCTGTCGGGTCAGCTAGTTATCAATAACGTAAAGTTCAAATTTCTTCAGAGATAAAAAAATCGCGCGCATTCGGTGGCGAACATTTGTCGGTCGTTGTCGTCCGTCAGTCGCATCGCATCAGTGACACCAGTGTTGCCAGAATGTTAACTTTTGTACATTTTACGTTACTTTTGACCCTCTTATTTTCAGTTACACGACTTAAAATATTATAAGTACCTACGTTACATTTAGGACTCAATAAAAAATCTAATTTTCTAGCAAATAAGGGAAAAACTAATCGTGAAACGTAACACATCAAAAGAAGTTGTCGTTCGTCGACTCATAGGCAGTGATTGGTTGACACTTGATTTTGAGCCGTACATCCTCACCGGCCATCGTATATAATTCTTTTTCTCCCTTCAGTAGACAGATTCACCCAGGTAATTTAAGTGTACTCTTAAGTAGATTAAAGCACCCAGTGACCCAGGTAAAAAGCAACCTATCATCACCAGCCTATTCATGTCTCAACTGCTGGGGCATAGGCAATAGGCCAGAAGAACAAATAATATCGGGGAAAAAGTGAAGTTCGCTAAATATTTGTAGTGATTACTAGAAAAAAAACAAGTGCAAGCAATTTTCGACCTTATTAACATTTATCAAAATAACAGTTTTTAATGAAACAACAAAGTTAGTGAACGAAAATATGGAGAAAGAAACAACCGAATTTCAAAGTTAATAAGGTCGAATATCACTTGCATCTGTTTTTAGTGACATATTACTAAACAATGTTTTTCTACCTTTGCTTGTTTTCTCGCCATTCATTTTTTTCGTGCAAAGTTGCAGCAGTCTACGGTACTTAGTTTTCTTCTTCAACTTCCGATATAAGTAAATCATTGCAAAATATAAGTCAACCATTTTATTTCAAATTATACGATAGGTATATATTTTTTATTTTATACGAGTATTATCACAATTCTATTCAAGCTGCAACTGATGTTCAAAACGTAGCAAGGGGAATACGCGCAAATGCGCGCGCATTCGCGCGACTCGTGCGCTATATGGCGGCCATTACACGCGTCAATCTGGTGTAATCTGATCAAAACCACAGATTGATGGAATTTGATGCGGTTGGTTTGCGACGTTACACGGTCAATCCAGCGAGATCTGGATCACAGTAGATCTTGGTAGATTGACAATCTACCACGATCCACGGTGGTCTTTGGCAGGGTTGCCAACTTTTTGCATTAATTTTCGCGTGATATCGATCGATGACCCGAGTGGTGCAGTATTCAACATGCCAGTCTACCACGCAAGAGATCCCGGGTTCGATGACCGGACGAAATTGAAATGAAATATTTTAATTTTTGTGACAGGTCTGCGTATAATAAGTACCTATCTATTGCGAAAAGTAAGCACCTATCTAGTAAAATCAGTTGTCTAGGGTTAGATGGCGCTGTGTGTGTAAAATCAAATATCGATATTTATAATACTATATTACTAAGCTATGAACTATCTGAGTGCCAAATTTCATCCAAATCAGTTCAGGAGGAGAAAAGCAGGAGGTTGTTTTTCTGTTCGTCTGTATGTTATTTTAGGGTATTTTTCAAATGTTCACCCGGATGTAGTCGCGAGCGGAAGCTAGTTAAAAATAAATATGGGCTATATTTTTTATAAATTTCTCAAAAGTATTTTACCCTAGGGTACCTTTGACCAGGATAAAAAGTATCTTATAATTTAATCCAGGCTATAAACTGTGTGTTAAACTCCATTCAAATCAGTTCAGCCTTGAAAACAACATACAGACGAACAGAGAAACAAACTCCTGCTTTTTTGAAGTCGGTTAAAAATATTAGATCGCAGTATATTGGGCTAGATTTTCAGTCTACCGTGGTAGATTGACAATCTACCACAATGTACCGCGATCCGATGCAAGCAGATTGTGGTAGATTGACAATCTACCACAATCTACTGGGATCTGATATTTTAACCGACTTCACAAAAGGAGGAGGTTCTCTGTTCGTCTTTATAATTGTTTTTTTTTTTATGAGATTTTTCAAATGTCCACGCAGATGTAGTCGCGGGCGGAAGCTAGGTAGTTAAAAATAAATGTGGACTTATATCCTTACTAATATTATAAATGCGAAAGTCCGTTTGTTTGTTTGTTTGTTACGCCTTTACGTCTTAACTACTGAACCGATGATGGTCATGAAATTTTGCATACACGTTGTCAGGGGTACAGAGAAGGACATAGGATACCTTTCATCCAGAAGAAACGTATAGTTCCCGAGGGATAACAAAAAAAACTGTCCACGCAGACGAAGTCGCGGGCGGTCACTAGTTTTTTATATAAATTTTCTGAAAGTAAGTACTTTATACATATTAATTTCAATGTTAAAAAAAAACTAAAAATACCTAAGGATACCTTTGACCGAGATAAAAAGTAGGTAACCTATGTTTTAATCTAGGCTAATAAACTGTGCCCTAAATTTCATCTTAATCAGTTCAGCTTTAAAAAAAACATGTATCGGATAGCAGTAGATTGCGATGAGCAGACTGCAAGTTCTCTATGTTTGTTTTTAATCATTTTTCGAATGTCCACCCACGCGGATGCAGTCGCGGGCGGAAGCTAGTTAAAAATAAATATGTACTACATTTTTATAAATATTCCAAAAGTAAGTACTATAAAGTTTAAATGTTTTGAAAATAATACTATTACCTCGAAAAAAAGGTGCCAACCCTAAGCCAGACCGCGCCAGATTGACGTAGATTGACAATCCAGCACAATCTGATCACGCCAGATCGCGCCAGACCGCGCCAGATTGAAACAGATCACGAACAACGTTACACAATCAATCTCTGTCGGTCTGGCGCGATCTGGCGTGATCAGATTGTGTGTGTAATGGGTGCCTTAGGCTAAAATGATTTTAATATGATACGTTAATCCAAGCTGGCTCCGAATTGAAGCGCATCGAAGCGCTTCCATTCGGAGCCAAATTGAATTGACCCTTATGGTTCCGTTTTTTCCGGATGTTTGAAACCCTAAAAATCACAATTGTTGGACATTGGACATTATTATCTTTCATCATCATCAGCCATTTTAATGTCCCCATTGCTGGGGCACAGGCCTTCCTTATGGGTGCATAAGGAGGACGGGCCATTAACCCACCACGCGGGCCAAATGCGGATTGGTGGGTGTTAACGACTGCAAATGCAGCCGGGACCAACGGCTTAACGTGCCTTCCGAAGCATGGAGGAGCTCGAGATAATACATTTTTGGTCACCCATCCCATGACCGACCCTTGCGAACGTTGCTTAACCTCCGCAATCGCTGGGCCTTACTAATTAGTAATACTTATTCGATTATTAGTATATTACTAATATGACATTCGATTATCGAAATTAGTAATTAGTAGTTAATTCGATTATTGAAATTAGTAATAATCGCGCATCTCTAACTAAGACGCGGCGAGCGTTTTATTATATGTTAATGTTTAAATAAACATAAAGACATTTTTTGAAAAAATTAACCGTTGAATATTCTTCTATATCTCATTACCTTTTTTAGTGTTCCGTACCCAAAGGGTAAAAACGGGACCCTATCACTAAGACTCCGCTGTCCGTCTGTCGGTCTGTCACCAGGCTCATGAACCGTGACAGCTAGACAGTTGAAATTTTCACAGATGATGTATTCTTGTTGCCGCTATAATATCAAATACTAAAAACAGAATAAAGTTAATATTTAAGGGAGGCTCCCATACAACAAACGTGATTCTTTGCCGTTTTTTGGTACGGAACCCTTCGTGCGCGAGTCCGACTCGCACTTGTTTCTATATATTATTTGTGCGTAAGAGATTAATAATCTTTAAGTACAATCCAAAAAACAATGAAATTTTTCAATGTCTTTGCATATTTTTATAGTCGAGTGAAGATAAAAAATGGAGTTTTAAACCATAATATAATCAAGTTCGTTTATAAAACTACAACATATTTTTTTATCTGCTCAAAATAAACAATGTTTAATTGTTTACTATTGAATCAAAAATAGGTTAATTTCGGATATACTGGCCTTAAGTACATGATAAATTCTTAAAATGTGTAAGTTTTGTGACTCACGTAAATTAATAAGAATTGGATGGAGGTACCTCCTAATGATGGCTTGGCACCCCCCAATTTTATTGGCACTCCTACATTACATAGGTACCTATATCTTTATGAATTGGCTATATGAACAGACATTCCTTTAAACAGCCGCCAAACTTTTGAACTTTGGTTTTATTTTATATTACGTGAGCACATTGCTATACAACGTGTTACAAAATAACCCCTAATGCCGAATATGGTAGATAGGGACCATCAAACTGAACAACTTTTACTATGGGACCGACTCTGAAATAGCGAAAAATAGTACATTACTGCCGCGGTCAATAATGACTGCGTTGCTGGCAGCGATGATGATGGCCGAGAGCGGAGCTTAGCGCAGGTCCAGGCCGTCACAGCGCGGTCAGCATTGCAGCCCTTGATGGACAAGCTAAAATAAAGGCCGAGACCGGAGGTCGAGGCCTCGGACAGCAAGGGCTGCAAAGATGACCAAGCTTGAAGGCCGAGAGCATAGTTAAGCTTAGCTCGAGGCCATCATAACGTGGCCAGCAGTGCAGTCATTGTGGACCAAGGCTTGTATAGTACTTTACTCAAAAAATGCGAATACTGCCTACTATACCTACTATAGTAGGTACTTATAACCTAATTTCGAAAAAATACAAAAATGCAAATATCTCAGAAACGGTGCGTCGGAGCCAAAAAAATAAGGTTTTTTTTTATCCCCTTTGTAACTCCGGAAGTAGATAAGAGGTATTGAATGAAAGGTCAAAAAACGGTCAAGTGCGAGTTTTTTATATTTTTCCATAATAATTTTATATAAAAGTACAAAAACATCATCTAGGTACAACAATACAACACTCGCGCAGATCATGCGCAGATATAGAATGGGATTCAAAATGGCGGCTCACCGCGCTTACCACAACGAGTGTGGTGTGACTGAGAGAGCGATAGGTGTGGCGTTAAATGTGCGAGCGAGAAGTGAATATGAACGACGCCATTTCTAACCCCATTATTTATCTGCGCGGGTTGTACAGTGTATTTTTCACCTAACTATCTTTTTGAAAGAAAACTCGACAATAATGGATTCTCAAAGGGAATTGCTGGTGGCTAAAACTCGACAATAATGAAATCCCATACAACTTTGTTGCGTCACCATCGGAGAACACCGGCAAGCTCGACTTTGTTCAAAGAAGGTTGTTAAAATAATGACCATATTACAAGTTTTTTTGAGTAAAATATATAAGCCGTTTCATTACATTAAGATATAAGTACCTACCTACCTATTCGTAATTATTTTCTGTGTGATTCGATCGCGATTTCGATGGTCTCTAAAGTTCAAGTAGGTAGATAAATGTTGACTTCATAAAATTATGTCAACATTTACAGCTTGACCTGATAAAGAGTTGACAAATATTGAGGGCGCCACTTTGTGAAATACTGACTATATTTATTTTGTACTAAAAAATTTTAGTTCCATTTCCATTTTGAAATTAGGTAAATATCATTTTTACTCTTTCTGGCCAAGCTGTATGTACTTACTTGAACTTCATTTAATATCAATAATAGTTACGCCGTTTCAACTCTATTTTCATCCAAATCTATCATAATAATTAAAAAGTGTTTATTTCAAAGTGAGTTAGAAGTCAATAAACCCTTTAATTTATTATCTCCTTTATTTTGGGGAGTTGGGAGTTCCTACGTAATTACATCATACGTTTTTTAACAGCGCCATCTATGGATGAGTAGCATAAATCATTAATTACTCTTGAAAACTGTGCTTAAAAGAACGTTTCTTATTAGTACAATTTCTTGCCGATAGGTGTCACAAAAATAATTATTCTTTTATTGAAATTTGTTAAAAACTCTTCATTTTACTGTTTCACTACAATTTTGCACTTGGAGATTTTTTTACAGAAACAATTTAGACGTTTATCGACTTTATTTTATCTATATTTGAATATTACAAAAACATCAATGACAAATCGAAGCAGGTACCGCCATCTAGTGATGTAACTATAAACTAATATCAAAATCCATTTCTGTTGTTAGAAATGAGACCCCATGGTTCTAGTAAATTTTATTTATTCTTATGCCACTAGTATGATGTGTGCAGGTGATGACCCTGTCGGTGGCGGAGCCGTTCGTGGCGCCCGTGGACCTCTCGCTGTACCCGGAGTACGCCAGGGTCGTGCCCTACCCCATCGACCTCGCTACAGTACGGGGGAGGTTCCAGCATCAGGTGACTAATCCTCTTTTATTTATACATGACGGCGCACGAGAGATTTGAGTCGATTTATGATTATCATTATTTCCGAACGATTATTGTGATTTGTAATTAAGAGCGGGTAATACCGAATCTGGTCGTGAGTGTCATGGCGACGTTTGTGTCATCTCTCATGTGACAGCCTCGCGGTGCACACGCACAAATCCATTGGCTCTAAATCCAAGTTTATTTTTGTAATCATTTATTATTTTGTTAATCTATTGTGGTGATTATTCATTATAAAATAATAGAAATATTCTGGTGTTATAATTTCAAATATTAGTGCACGTTTAAAATAATGGATATCCTAGAGATATCGGAGCAGTCACGTCAACGTTTCTGTTTATCCGACATTCATATAAAACTCTAAATTGATTGACTGATTCATTCATGGCGTAGAGCCCTAACGGCTGAAGGTAGAGAGAGACACCATTTTTGGAGGGTAGATACATTTCATGGTATAGGTGAGCACTAAACTCCCGTTATACAGGGTCCTATAAGGTGTTTTGGTTTGTATGGGAATTTGTATAGAGCTGAAGATAGAGACACCATGTTTGAAGGATAGATACCTTTCACGGTATAAGTAAGCACTAAGAAAGGGTTTTGGAAAATCCATAGGGGGTGCCACAGGGTGTTCCAGTTTGATCATAATTTTTATTTTTATTTATAATACCTAGATATATTGGTAATCCATGACTTTTAAAATAAATGTACAAATTGCACAACTATCTTAATCAGTCGAACGAAGTCCCGGTCAAAAGCTAGTAGATCTATAATAATACAATGGAATGCGCTGCCTGCTCACGTGTTCCCCGATAGTTACAACCTTGGTCTCTTCAAGGCAACAGTGCAAAGGCATTTCCTGGGCAAGCGTACTACACCTTAGACCACATTCTGTTTACCAAGCAAGATAGTAAAGCGCATTCACTTAGATAGTGTCGCCCTTTTATCGCGCCGCCTTTGCACGTGCCGCTTCTTGTCAAAGGATGCCGCCGCATAAACAAAGGATACCGCGTGCGGCGTACACCCGCAAGTCAATTTGTATTTTGGCAGTTTGCATTGAAGCGCCGCCGTAGTGAAAGCTTGTGTTTGTTGACTCTGCTATGTATACTGAAAATATTTTTTCATCCTTGGAAGGACAGTTAAGTGCCTCAAGATGAAACTTTAAGTGAACCAACAAAAAATACGGGTGTTATGTAAAACATGAAAACAACTTTATGATCAATGTCCATCGGCATTGCGTTGAAATCAGTGTCTGCACTTATCAGAGATACTTCAAAAATAGTGGGGATACTAAGAATTAACTAGCGTCGGAATAATATTAAAAATAGGCCAACCAAAAAACGTAAAAATGGAAGAATCCCACTATCGAAAACGGACGACTTTGAATGTGATGTAGTACCTACGTCCGAACAGTATACAGATTTTATGCTAATAAAAAACTTCCGACACTAGACACGATTCTGGGAAATTTACAAGCTAATAATACAGACTTTCCGTATAAACGAACGACTCTGCGAAATGTCAATACATTTCTAAAACTTGGATTTAAGTATAAACACTTAATAAGCTAAAACTATTGCTTGAATCATCGCTATTTTTTACCGTTATCAGTAACGTTATTTGTATAACGTTACCAAAAACTTACCGGTATTCCTGTCTCTGAACACAAGTGCTTGCGGGTGTACCGACACTATCTAAACGAATGGACTATAATAGTCAAATGCCTGCACAGTCTACAATAAAAAAAACCTAAAAAATTCGCGATGGCACGTTTCAAGCCTTTTTTATTAAACTGTAACTTGTTATTTTAACGTCATCGCCTTTCGAAGCGCTCATGGCGGAACTTGACAGACTGATCGTACTCGATCACGTTTGTTAAGCAACGCTCGGTCCGGTCATGGGTCGGATGGGTGACCGTTAAGTGGCATTACAACAGACCGCTTCCGTGCTCGGAGGGCACGTTAAACCGTCGGTCCCGGCTGTTGTCATCTGATAACAGTCGTTGAGCCAAGTCAGAGGCCTTACAGGCGGCTTGATAGTCTCTCACACCAGAGGTGGCCACTAATCCTCATTTGATAAGAAGAAGAAGAAGATCGCCTTTAAAAGTTTACAGATTATGTTTTTACTATAACTTATATGTGCAGTTCTACCGTCGCGCGGCGTCGGCGCAGTTCGACGTGCGATATTTGGCGAGCAACGCCGAACAGTTCAACTTGCCTCATTCGCCCATCGTGCGACAAGCAAGACTGGTGACAGATTTACTGCTCATTATAATCAGGTAAAAGGGGGTCTCTCTTCCTCACACAACACACACACACATACATACATAGCTTTAAAGTCGTCACACATAGATACTGCCAGACATTTCAACTTGCCGCACTCGCCCAATGTGCGACAAGCCAGATTGGTTACTGATTTGCTGCTCATTATAATCGGGTAAAAAGGGGGTCTCTCTCTCAAACATACACACACACACACAGTCTTAAAGTCACACACGGATACTCTCAGTCATAGATACTTGAGCAACGCCGAAACAGTTCAATTTCTGTCTATCTCACTCACTTACCGTGCGACAAGCCAGATTGATGACAGATCTACTGCTCATTATAATCAGGTAAAAGGGGGTCTCTCTCCCTCACACAACACACACACACACATAGCTTTAAAGTGGTCACACACAGATACTGTCAGACATTTCAACTTGCCGCACTCGCTCATTGTGCGACAAGCCAGATTGGTTACTGATTTGCTGCTCATTATAATCAGGTAAAAAAGGGGGTCTCTCTCTTAAACATGCACACTACACACACACACAGTCTTAAAGTCACACACGGATAATCTCAGTCATTGATACTTGACGAGCAACGCCGAAACAGTTCAACCTCTGTCTGTTTCACTCTCCTATCGTTCGACAAGCCAGATTAGTGACAGTTCTACTGTTCATTATAATCAGAGAAAAGGGATCTCTCTCTCACACAACACACACACATCCATACATACCTAGCGTTAAAGTTGTCACACACGGATACTATCAGACGTCGAACAGTTCAACCTGCCTCACTTGCCTATCGTGCGACAGACACGACTGGTGACAGATCTACTACTCATTATTATCAGGTAAAAGGGGGTCCCTCTCTATTACACAACACACACACACACACACATACACATTTTGCTTTAAAATCACACACGGATAATCAGACATCGATACTGACGAGCATCTAACAATTATATACCTATGGTGACAGATCTACTGCTTATTGTAATCAGGTAAAAGGGGGTTTGATTTTTCTCTCTCACACACACACAACACACACCAAATAAAATCACACACGTATACTTTCAGACATCAATACTTGGCGAGCAACGCCGTACAGTTAAACTTGCCGCACTCGCCCATCGTGCGACAGGCACGACTGGTGACAGATCATGATGATGATCATGACATATTCATTCATTTTTATACATATACTGTGCTGTTCTCCATTTTCACACCCTAGATACTTGTGGGGTTCTAATGAAGAATTTCAGGAAATAAAACACGTAAGTACTTTCGGCGTGTGTTAAGCCATAGTTGCCTCGTTGGACGCGTCCGCTCCGTACGAAAGCTAGCGTACAAGTGGCCGCCGGCCGCCTCTTTAAATCTTTATATCCCGTGCGTTGCCTATAGCATACCATAGACAACGCGTGACACAGACTATCTATGGCTGCACACTCTTTATTTGGATACCCTGATACACCACATATACAATACACACATAATTCCCTCTATTTGTAATTTGTAGTTTAAGGATTTGAACAATAGTACGTCTTATGGTCTGACCGTCAATCCAGCCAAGACACAGTGCATTATTATTGGCAGTCGTTATTTCGTCTTGAGGATCGATTTTGAACAGCTTCCTGTAGTGTCCTTTGACGGCACTGTCATTCCGTTCTCTAATACCGTCAGAAACCTCGGTGTAGTGTTTGACCAGCATCTTTCATGGAGACCTCATGTGGAAATTTTAAGAAAAAAGGTATTCGCTGCGTATGGTTCCCTCAACCGGCTTCGTAATTTTCTGCCGACCAGTACCAAAATCACTTTGGCACAATCTCTTTTACTATCCATTATCGACTACGCTGATGTCTGCTACACTGATTTGTCAGAGGAACTACTTAACAAAATGGAACGTCTACAGAATGTTTGTATCCGCTTCATTTTCAATCTTCGTAAATTTGACCACGTGTCACACTTCCGTAATAAGCTCAACTGGCTCCCTATTCGCCGGCGTAGGGACTTGCATACTCTTACGCTTCTCTACTCCATACTTTTCCTACCAACTACCCCACCTTACCTTAAAGCTCTTTTCACCTTTCGTTCTTCGATTTCACTTTCCTCTTTGCGCTCTGCCTCTAACCTTACCCTTAATATTCCTCGCCACGCTACCGACTTCGCTTCCTACTCCTTTTCCGTCCATGCTGTTCGTTTGTGGAACTCCCTGCCGGAGAGCAGCAGAAAGGCTCAGATTCCAAGGTCATTTAGAGAACAAGTTAGGAGTCATTTTCTCTTCTCTTAGCGCGACTAATATTACTTATTTATATAGGTATCTATATATATCTATCATGAAATTATGTATTTATCCTTTCGTATTTTTGTATATTCATATTTTGTCCTCTAAAGTGCACCTATTCCCTTATTATCCTATTTATCTTATTTTTATTTCGCCCAAGGTTGCCTGGAAGAAATTGCTATTTAGCAATAAGGCCGCCTATTGTATGTTTTCTTGTATTTTTTCTCTGATTGTATCGTTTTTTCTGTCCTGTGCAATAAAGTCTTATATTATTATTATTCTTATTAATAAAGTAGTCAATTATTTTGGTCGTGACAGCCAGTGGCGGATGGTGGACGTCCTCGCCAAGTACCGGGAGCTCGCGGCCGCGTACCACTCGTCGGACGACGAGCCGCTCGCCGCTACACTCGGGCACAAGGTGAGACAAGTGTGGTTAATAAAATGCTCAAATTATTTCATCTGTGTTTAAGGCGGAAATATACTATTGTGTTGTGTTGTGTCGTGCCGCGACAGAAGCGGTGTCGGTTTCATAAATAACGGATGTAACAAGACCTTAACGAAGCCGAAGTCCACGTATTCCGCCCATCATCAGGATCATTTTTGTCTTTTAGACTATACCTGGGAAACCAATAGCTACGAAGTTATTGAAGTTCAAAGTCAAAAAAATTTTTCAATATTTTTATGAAATCTTATTTTATTCGTTATTTCCTACTTTTTGTCCAATGAAACATTATCAAAATTTAAAGTATTTCGTTACAAACAATGATTTCAAAACGTCGTCACTCGATGCATCTCATGAGCACGCACATAACCGCTGCCTTCAACTCGGCCGCACGCAGCTGTGTAGCATACACTCGCAGGCGCGGTCTGTTGTACGCGCTACATTGCGTGGTAAAATATGCGATGCTTTTTTAACACCCAAAATCATAATCCTTTCCCAGCAATAATTTTGAACAGAAATGGTCCTGATGATGGGCAGAATACGTAGACCTCGGCTTCGTTGAAGGTCTTGTTACACCCGGTATAGTATGACTGTTAGTTGTGTTGAATTGTGTCGACACGACACACTGTAGAAATGTGTTTCTAGCCATACTAAATGTATGAAACCGATACGCTTCTGTTGCGACACGACACAACACAACATAATGATATATTTCCGCCTTTAGGCGCTGACTGATCCATATTATGTGGGTATGTATTACAATGCCGAAGTTGAAAAGACCGAATTCTACAAGACTTGTGGACAAAAGACCGAAAATTAAAAAGGTCGAATGTTGTTTGGCCGTACGTTTAAAATCACAACAAAGGACATTTTACCTAAAAGACCAAATCCCGAAGCTTAAGGCTCGGTTATGCGAAAACATTTGTCTCTGTCTTTTTCTGGGGCCATTCATAAATTACGTCACACGAATTTCATTATTTTTGACCCCCTGTCACAGCTGGTTACATTTGTGTGACGTCACATATTTTGCAATTTTACATCTAAAAATAATTGTTGAACTAAAACAGCAGTTCCAAAATTTTATTTAAATTTAAATGATTTTGAAATTTCACGTTATGAAATTTTGGACCCCTCCCATCTCAACCCCTTGTCACACAATGTCACATTTCGTCATCCTCCCTCCTCTTAACGTGTGACGTAATTTATGGATGGCCCCTCTTTACGTATACATACTGATGGGGAAAATGCCGGGCATTTTGGGCAGATTGGGAATATTCCCAATAAACGCCCATAAATTCCCGCCCACTGGGCATTTATCTGGGCATTTATTTTTTGTTACAAAATTGATCTACAAAATTAATTTAAACGTAAAATATAGTTAATTTTAATTAAATTAGTTAAGATTATTGTTCATAAACTTATATTTTCATGAATTTGGATGTTCTAATTAAAATATTGTCTGTGAATCGTAGACGTAAGTATATATTTGTCACAAAATCTTCGAAAGTAATAAAAATTGTACTAAAGGAAAATAATTATATGAAAATACAAGTAGAGAAGGACACTCCCGATTTAAACTCTCTTGGCCACCCCGCACCACTCGGTGAGGTTCATACCAGTAGGTTGCCATTCATCGTTTTTGCTGAGAGGCAAAACTTTTGTCAAACAACGGCATTGGCGAGAGCGGCTCCCTACATTCCCGGTGTTCGCCGATAGGCAAAACTTTTGGCGAATAGCGAGAACGACGAGTTTATGCAAAATGACGGCATAAGCTTTGTCTATAAATCTGTATAATCTTATCATAAGTCGTCCAATAAACGAGTTGGTACAAATGGTTTATTAATCGAAGAAGTAAATTAATCATTTTCTTTCATTGTGGAAACTATACCCGAAATTGGAAATACGAAAACATTGTTACATTAACATCCACGTTAACGTTATCCGCTTAATTATTTATTTATTATTTTCAATAAGATAGGGTCTAGGAAATAAAAAATATAAGCAATACAATTGTTTTTAGTTTTTTTAATTTAAAAAATGGTCGGCAGATTTTTTTGCAATTTACGGGGATACTAGGTATACCTATAGAAGTATCGATTATTTATCTGACATTTTGCCGACATCCGTAATGCAAGATACTACTATTCTTCTACCTTACTACTATTCTTATTAGGTAGGTAGAAAAAAAGGTAGGGTATAATCGCAATAAAATTCTTAATGCTGAGTACCTACTCAGCATTAAAAATTTTACATTGCATATAATATTATTATAAATTATTATTATTATTATTTTGAACTAATGAATATAATAATGGTTCAAAATAATAATAATAATTTATAATAATATTATAACAATGGTTTGAAATAAAATAATAATAGTTCTTAATAAATACAATAATAGTTCGAGTGTCCAATTTACCGACATTTTTAAAAGCTTTTATTAGGCTCACTACGGTAAATGTCAGCCAACTGGCGCGAGGGACAGCGGGAATCTGGAGAGATAGTTTTGCCTACTATACATAAAACTTGGCGTAACTACCCGAGAACCCTTTGATGTACCGACCCATAAATAAATAAAAAATAAAAATAGTTTTTATTTCCCAAATACAAAAACAAGTGTGTGTGTGTGTGTGTGTGTGTTATCTAAGAATTATTTAATTATTTATATGCATAATTGAAACGGTATTATATGATTTAAATTTAATTTAAAATTATATTTTTTCAAAATTATTTCAGTTTCTGCATAATAATATGCTAGGGTCTTTAGCCACTCCGTCAGAAGTTTTTTGCATTTGTGTGTCAACATTGGGTAAATATTGTTTTCCATTCTACGATACACATAGAGCTGCCATCTCTAAAACCTGCCGCTCAGGACCGGATGCGTAAAAACCCCGGACTTTGGAGCCTTGACCCCGGACATTTAATTTTTTATATTCACTTTTAGCTAGGTCAAGTTTTAAAGTTTAGTTAACTTTTACAATTTTAAGCCTTTTTTCCCAAAAAAACAAAACCTTAAAAAAAATTACCTAAAAAAAATTGCTTCAAAAATAAATGTTTTTAAAAGCTAAATAAAAAATCTGCATAATTACTAATTCATTGCAATGGAGAGAGCCATGCTCGGGGTTTCCCTGCGTGATTGAATCAGAAATAAGGAGATCCGCAGGCGAACTAAAGTAACCGACATCGCTCGAAGGATAAAGTGGCAGTGGGCTGGACACATAACGAGAAGAACCGATGGCCGTTGGGGCGGAAAGGATCTTGAAAGGCGACCGCGCACCGGACGACGCTCCGTGGGTAGGCCCCGCCCCCGACAAGGTGGACCGACGATCTGGTGAAGATTGCCGGAAGCCACTGGATGTGGGAAGCGCAGGACTGATCGTCGTGGAAATCCTTGGGGGAGGCCTATACCCAGCAGTGGTTGTCATGCGGCTGATATGATGAATTACTAATTCGAAAGTTTGTACGCATATCTAATATTAAACAACACCTTTTGAAGTCGGGTGGGCGGAGGAAATATTTTATTTATCTAAACTTCATCAATCATAGGTTTTAAACCAAACCCAACTTCATAAGACGTTGTTTAATATTAGATATTATGCGTACAAACTTTCGAATTAGTAATTATGCAGATTTGAATATTTTACTTCTACCTTTTTAGAGCCATTTATTTTTAAAGCTATTTTTATTAAGTTATTTTTTTGAAGAGGTTTTGTATTTTTAACTTTTTTTGTGGTAGGTATATTTAGTGACGATTTATATAAGTTACAACAGCCTCATGTCAACGTCTCATCACCTTTTACAACATACTGCTTTTCCCGACGCAGGGGCGTTAATTGTTGAGGAGCTCTTTTGATACTTCACTATCAGCTCCACTTCACCATATGCATTATGATGAGCATAAATAGCCTAGCAATCATGTAAAAGTAACCATATCGCACCAGTGAAATAGTATTGAATAATTCCGATGGTCATCTATGGTCTTCATCATCAGTTCCACTTCACCAAAATGATACTTTCTAAAAGCAAATGCATAAATAACTTAAGAAAATACCAAAATCGCTATAGGTGTGCCTATTATATTTGAAGAGTTCCCTTGATTTCTCCAGGATCCCATCATTAGATCCTGACCTCATGACACTGGAACCAACTTGAAAGTGTATACTTTCAAACAAAAAAAAGAATATTTCAAATCGGTCCAGCCGTTTTCGAGTAATCGAGTAACATACATAAAAAACAAACATTCCGACGAACTGAGAACCTCCTCCTCCGCTCCCCGGACGCCCTCCAAACTAGGAGAAATCCGAGAAAACCCGGACGGATGGCAGCCCTACCGACACGGAATAGATAGAAGGCGAATATAAGCGAGTTTTTAAAAATGTTGATTCTATTTACCTTTGTTTGCTTAGACTAATCAGTAAAATATATACCCAAAAGACAAATTATAATAAATATTTGTTAAATAACTAATATTTCGTTTTATTTCTTTAAAACTTTTTCATTTATTCGTCGTTGAACAAAAGTTTTTTTTCTGCCCACAGATTGGGCATTTATTTGGGCATAAAAGATTTATGCCCAATGTGCCTGGGTTTTTTCCCAATTTTCCCGCCCGGGCAGAAACACTTTCCCATCTCTACGTATACAGAGTATGGAAAAAACCTCACTTCTTTCCCGTTCCCGTTTTCACGGTGAATGGGTTTTTTTTTTAATTTCGAAAATAAAGTTATAATTTTTTTTAAATCATATTTGGAACATTACGTTGTGAGTGTAGATAAAAAATCTAATTATTATTTATTTGAAAAACAATAAGTTGACGATATAAACATTTCCAGACGACATCTCGCGGCGGTTGGCACGAATGGTGCTCGCGAATACTGAACAAGCTGCTCGCGAGCGCCGACGCCGAGCCGTTCAAGCACCCTGTATCACCCGACCAGGCTCCCGGTTAGATGCAACATGGCTTAGATTTTAAGTTGGACCCCAAGCTACCAAACTTTGAAAATCCCATCAAAATCCGTTTAGCTGTTTTTGCGTAATTCACGCACAAACGTCTTGGTGCATAATGTCCTTTTGTCAAAATGTCCTTTCTGTTAATGTCCTTTTCTCGAAATGTTCTTTTTCAGAATGTCCTTTCTCAAAATGTCCTTTTCTCAAAATGTATTTTTCTCGATAATGTCCTTTTCTCAATATGTCCATTTAATAAACAATTATTTTTTTACAAATACATATTAAAGCTTTTATAGTTAGTCGCTTTTATAAATTATCATCAAAAACACAACTCATGCAATGCATGTAAATATTTATTAAGTCGCAATGCATGTTAATGTAGTTATAAAATTGTAGAATTATGATGGAAAGAATCAGAAATAAAAAAAGTAATCATAATCATGAACCAGTCTTTTTATGTGTAGTCAAAAATATCATTTATTTATCACTATCATATATAAATATTGCATATTAAAAGGACATTTTGAGAAAAGGACATTTCGAGAAAAGGACATTTCGAGAAAAAGACATTTTGAGAAAAGGACTTTTTGAGAAAGGACATTCTTAGAAAGGACATTTTGAGAAAAGTACATTATGCGCCAAGACGTGCACAAACATTTACTGCCTTACTATATAATTAAGAATAAGTTTATTCCTAGTTATTTATACCTATATTGCTGAGCAATATTATTCCTTAAGTTTGACGACTTAAGGCGTCATTCCAAAACAAACTTTTTGGTTATTCTAGGTTTAAAGTAATTTTTCGTTTATTAGTAAGGGGCCGTTCAAATATTACGTAAGCAGATTTATTACAATTTTTTTTCCCCACCATCCCCCTTGTCAGCAAAAGTAAGCAAAGCTCTTACCCCGTCCCCCCATGCTTGTCCATCAGCCATTTTAATGTCCCCACTGCTGGGGCACAGGCCTTCCTTATGGGTGGATAAGGAGGACGGGCCATAACCCACCACGCGGGCCCAATGCGGATTGGTGGGTGTTAACGACTGCAAATGCAGCCGGAACCAACGGCTTAACGTGCCTTCCGAAGCACGGAGGAGCTCGAGATAATAAATTTTTGGTCACCCATCCCATGACCGACCCTTGCGAACGTTGCTTAACCTCCGCAATCGCTGGGCCAGGCGCTAAACCACTGCGCCACCGAGCTCCTCATGCTTACGTAAACATTTTTCAATTATAAATATATTTTTTTATATTATAATTACAAACGCGCGGTAATTCTCCTAATCGCTTCTAAAGCGAGTGCCTAAACGTATGCATTATTTGCGGGAATCCCCGAAAATGCGTTTTGTTTTCAAGCATAGACACTGTGAGGGTTGCCATTCGTGTAAAAAAGTCAATAACTACCGATGACGTAATCATCGTCTAGACTCCCCTACCCCCCCTGTCATCCAAAATAAGCAAAACAAAGACCCCCCCACCCCCCATAGTGCTTACGTAATATTTGAACGGCCCCTAAGTTACTTTATTAAATTTAAGATCCTTCTTAAATAGTGCACAATATTTTAAGGGATCTATGTACTCGTGCATACAAACAACTTTTACTATGGTACCAACATTGAAATCGCGAAAAAAAATCAGCTGTTCCATAGAAAATTTAAAAGTTGTTTGTATGCATGAGTACATTGACCCCTTAAAATTTTGTGCACTATTTAAGAAGGACCTAATTGGCGGGCTGTGAAAACCTCGTAAGTCGCAAATTTAGTGAAAAACTCTTTTAGCTGTTTTTCGTAAAAAAACCTCGTAATACATGTCTACATCGAAGAAATTTAAGATTCGATAATTGTAGTGTTATTTATTGATGTAAATGAGAACTTCGTGAAAAATTATCACTATATTATTTTTTGTATCTTCCGTAAAATTTTAAGAAATGTACACAATATTTACAGGGTCATTTTGAACTTACCATCCAAATTTTAAGGATGTGTCCAGTCCATGAAACTAAACAACTTTCTCTAAGAAACATGTGTCAAATTTCGCCAAAAAATTTTGGTCATCCCATACTAAATTGATCACGTGATCTCTTTGATTTGTATGGAAAGTCTATTTTTATTTTACATATTTGACCATGTGTTCCTTAGAGAAAGTTGTTCAGTTTCATGGACTGGACACATACTCAAAATTGAATGGTAAGTTCAAAATGACCCGATATAGATTCTAAGCACACTAGTGTTTGTATAATATAGTTTTTCACCTCTCCAGCACGAAAAGGGTGCTTTTGGCGCGTAAAAACTCGCAGCAAAATCGACTTTTGCTGCGAGCGTGATGCAAAGTGCTTTTTTACCAAAAACTCGCAGCAAAAGTAAAAACTCGCAGCAAAATCGACTTTTGCTGCGAGCGTGAGGCAAAGTGCTTTTTTAATTTCTAACACCTTTTCTCGCTGGTAGAGGTGAAAAGTTGTATGTTTAACACGAGAGCAAAGTTTTTGATGTCTCGTGCCTTTAAATCACTCACTGTGCTCAGTAGTCTATATTAGAACCACTCGCTACGCTCGTGATTCAATTCTAGACTACTTCGCTAGTTCGTGATTTAAAAGTCAGCACTCGCAGCAAAAAATGACTTTGCTCTCTTGTATAACAAATAACTATTTATTTCTAGTAGTGGACATTGTGGCTGCTTCTATCTAACTTTGACTTTATTCGCACAGACTACCACAACGTGGTGCCGCACCCGATGGACCTCGGTACGATTGAGTCCCGCCTGCGCTCGCGCTGGTACAGAAGCAAACGACAGTTCGCGAGCGATGTCAGAAGAGTTATAGCTAATTCGAGGCTGTATAACACCAACCCGAGGAGTAGAGTGAGTACTACATACACTACACTATACACTTTGTCTGGCTAAAGATGTTGCTTTCGAATGTTGAAGTTAATTCACTTCATATTAATGAGATGGCGCTGGCCTACAGCGGAAACGTGAAAAGTATTAGAAAATTTCGTCAATCCTGCTAGCGACTCGGTAGCGTAATTGGTTAGTGCATTGGGCCGGATTCCTAAGGGTGCGGGTTTGAGTCCCGTCTGAGCTGCTACGGGTGAGTCGATTTTTTCTTATATTTTTCAATTACATTAATGATCTTAATTTTACTATGGGGTCAACTCTGAAATCGCGATAAATATATTAGCTATTCCATAATAAAATTAATAACGAAAATATCAAAATGTATCAAACAGCTGATTTTTTTCTCGATTTCAGAGTCGGTCCCATAGTAAAAGTTGTTTAGTTTGATAGTCCCATCTACCATATAGGGGTTGTTTTGTAAGGACCGGAACCGCTTACCCGTTTTTGATTGGGTATTTCATGGACTTGTTTTCAAAAACCCTATCGATTCGGTAAGCATATCGTCGACTTACGCCAACGAAAGACTAACCATATTAATACAGTTAGTTCGGGTAAGCACTTACCGAATCCGAAAACCCTATCGGGGAAACCCTATCATTTGGGAAGCCATATCATTTGGGAAGCCTTTTAATACGCTTTCCCTAACAATTAGTTTAATAAAATAATCACTGTCGATAGGGAAACCCTATCATTTGGGATAATCAGATAAAGGGGTTTTTCGGTCCCTGTTGTATTGTTTGTACCTACCACGTTGCGTATGTGCAGATATACTCGATGACGATGAGACTGTCGTCCCTATTCGAGTCGCTGTGGGAGCGCGCCCCGCCGTCGCCCGCGCCACGCGTGCGCACGAGGCGCCCGAGGGGTGAGTGCCGAATAGTCAGAATAATTAATAGAGATGCGCCGAATATTCGTATTCGGCAAATTCGGCATATTTTTTATTGTTCGTATTCGGCCGAATATTCGGTTGAATTACCGAATATTTAAATTGCACCAATACTACCAATCATTTATTGACAAAATAAAAAAAATAAGAGGATTGTCTAACAAACAGTCTCTATACAAACGGCGATAACGTCTCCCACCCTCTCTAGACCTTAACCTACAGCACAGATTATTATAATCCTACAGCAATGAATTTTTGGTATATTTTTGAAATGCCTAAAAACTAGTGCTGTATGTTTTATTTTTATTAAATATTATAGATTTGAAAACACTTTTTTGTTACAAAACAAAAAAGTGCCAACATTTTCAAATCACTAAAATGCAAATATTTCAAAATCTTTGATAGACATTCAAAAAATTAAAAAACCAGCCCTAGTTTTTAGGCATTTCAAAAACATGCCTTAATTTTTTACAATATAAAAACTGCTATCTTTAGGAACCAACACTAGTATTAAAATGTATAATCAAATTAAATATATTTTTTTAATAAATGTCAATGAATGCCTCATTTTCAAAGACTTTCACCAACGTAATAATAAATTTCAAAGTATGCAGTTCCGAACTGCAATTATTTGTAAGCGAAAGAGCGGTACATTGACTGAGCGAGCCGTGCTAGAGAAGGGGTTGTGTTGTGGCAAACGCCGGCCCGATACGTGTAAAACCTGTTTACTGCGTAGAATTGAACCGAATGATTCGGCCGAATATTCGGTTCGGTACATTTTGGACCGAATATTCGTATTCGGTTAAACCTACATTCGGCGCATCTCTAATAATTATGGCTGTTGACATACATTATATCGGGTCATTTTGAACTTACCATCCAAATTTTAAGGATGTGTTCAGTCCATGAAACTAAACAACTTTCTCTAAGAAACAAGTGTCAAATGTCGCCAGAAAATTTTGGTCATCCCATACTAAATTGATCTCGTGATCTCTTTGATTTGTATGGAAAGTCGATTTTTATTTTACATATTTGACCATGTGTTCCTTAGAGAAAGTTGTTCAGTTTCATGGACTGAATACATCCTCAAAATTTGGATGGTGGATACAAAATGACCTTGTATACTACACTCGATGTCAGAAAAATCGCACCTCTTCAAATATAAATTTAGACTTGGCCACCTGCTATTGCTAGCTAACGTTTTATTGTATTAATGTTGATATCTATCAAAAGTACATTTAATGAGCATGTACATTAATAATGGTTTGATTTAAATAACATAACAAAGTCAAAGTCAAAAATATTAAGCACTTTTGAATCGTCCATATTTTCCTACCACCCGTTCAAGACTTTTTTAACTGACAAGAAGAACGGGCGCAAGAAACTTATCAGCTTTAACAACAATAAGTAACAATATTTACAAACTACACAGTTACCTTAATTAAACGTTTAAAGCATTGCTTGCTTACGCCGCCATAAAGGGTCGATTCAAGAAATGCGAGTAAATTTGCTATCGAGATAATAAAGAAAACACTTAACGGAATACCCAAGATGGATACTATTGCCCATGAAATTGCTCAAATATTGAAAAAAATGAGGCAATGTAATGTTGCTCGGAAACTGAATGTCAGTAATTGATTCCGTTCGACGAGTATTCCAACGGTTTCTAGAGACTGTTGGCTATGTCCGAAGGGGAAGAAGTATATTACGACACTTACCATTAAATTAGATAAGATTTAATTAACTTTGAAGAATTTTTTTAAATGGGTGCTATTTTTCTGACGCCGAGTGTATATCTACTGTTTATTTCAGCTGTCCAATTTATTATGTAACCCTTACAATACAATTAACTTAACCAAGTTAGTCCAATATTTATTTACATTGTCTAATATTCATTTACGTTGTCCAATATTTATTTACGTTGTCCAATACTTATTTAGTAACGATGAACGGTCACGCGCCGTCCCAAGAGCCTGTTCCGGAAGTTCCTTCAGACAGCTCGGACTCTGAAACCTTAGCGGCCACTTCTAGGAGACAACACGCGACGGGGAGGGGGGGCAGGAGGGGGGAGGGAGGAGACTCTATGGACAGCGATGCACCACTCAAGACTCATAGGAAAGGTACGTAAAATAATATGTGTGTAGTAGCTATAGTTAAAACTATAGCGACCACTTCTAAAGACAACACGCGACGGGGAGGGGGGAGGGGGGAAACTTGGACAGCGATGCACCACTCAAAACTCATAGGAAAGGTCGTATAATAATACGTGTTTATGTTTATAGTAATTTACTAGAATTGAATACAGGGTTTTTGGAAATAGCCTTATAAAGTCTAATATAATAGATAGGCACCATCAAACTGAACAATGAGGACACTCTGAACTCGTGTAAAACAAATCAGCTGTTTTCTTACAAAAATGAATAAAGAAAATATCAAAATATCTGTTTGGCTTGGAATGGGCAAAGATTTCAATCGTTAGATACGCCCTTGCCATAGTACGAGCTCACCGAAATGTGTCAACATTCAAATGAGTGAGCCTCACTTCTTTGCTATTAGATGGCTGTCAGTGCTCATTTGAACACAGTGTCAGTTATTTCGAAAAGCGACGTAAGAACTTTTTCAAAATGCTGTCTTGTGCCTTTTATCTGTGCACCAACATAAAGCAAAATGGTGTAACATTTTACGCGGAAGTATTTAGATTTCAATTATTATCGAAATTTATTTTCCTTCCGTTTGTCAATTCCGATGGACGTAAACAACGCATGACGCATGCGTGCGCCATTTTGTCAGATTTCAAATAATGCCATAGATTTTCAGTACGAAGGCATATCTAATGATTTAAATCTTTGGGTATGGGCGTGTTATATGAAGAGTAATGAATATGGATGTTGAGGGCTGGAAAATAAGAGGAAGATCACAGAAAAGATGGATTGTGTGCGGAATGACGCCTTTTTGCGATGACAATGTGACATAATTAAAACCTCATTTTTCCAGGAGGCTATTTCCAAATAATAAAGAAGAACGTTTTCGACGAGAAGTAACGTTGTCATTGCGAAGAAGCGATGCCTCTGCGATGACAACGTGACATCTCGCCGAAAAAGCTTTTTAGGGTCCCGTACCCAAAGGGTAAAAACGGGACCCTATTACTAAGACTCCGCTGTCCGTCTGTCTGTCACCAGACTGTATCTCATCAACCGTGATAGCTAGACAGTTGAAATTTTCACAGATGATGTATTTCTATTGCCGCTATAACAACAAATACTAAAAATATAATAAAATAATTATTTAGTAGCCTCCCAGAAGGCAATAAATAACATAATACTTAAACAATAAATGTTTTTTATGTATTTACCAGTAACTGCAAAATGCATATTTTTATATAAATATGTATGTGAGGAAGTTAAATTATTTTCGAAATCCGACACTTATAAATGTCTTTTGATGTCATGATCTGTCACTAATTTGTGATCTAAGGAGAAGCAAGGGAGAAATGTTTTTTTAATATTGTTTTTATTAAACCTAATAAAAAATAATTTAATTAAATAGTAGGAGATCCGCTTAGTTGACCACGGACTTCTTACAGGATGATGTTGATAGTTGTCGTTTTCAAGTTGTCAGTTTCGTAGTTGGATTGAAGTTAAGTTGTTTCAGATGTGATAAGATAAAGGAAAGAAATCCGTCACTTTACACTTTTATTAGTTGAAGTTAGTTAGTTGCTAGTTAAGTTGTAGTTTAAAGTAAGATGGGTCTTATCTCGACCGTAGCCGATAATAATCTCATAATAGTACATTATGAGACAAGTTAGCTTAGGTTGGTCATTGCACACAAGGCTGTGGGTTGCAGCCCGAGCCGCAGGCGAGGGCGTAACTCAGCCGAGTGTGCAATGAGTAAAAGCTCACGAGTTTCATACGACGTTTTTCAACACATTTGCGAGGAAAATACAAAGTAATTTACCACACAGCAACAAATACGACAAAAACAAAATATATGACAATTATGGGAAAAGGCGCGTAAGTTTTTTTTTTTGCTTTTTTCACACGCCCAATGCAAGAATATTTTGCAAACAAAGGGAAGAGTGAGCATACAGCCTACTTCAAAACTATAATTTTAAGTGATAAAATGCAAATATTTTAATATTTTAAAACAAAATATTATGAATTAAGAATAATTTTATAGTAATAAATATTTGTTTGACTTAATTAAAGACTTACACATTTATTTATTTCAAAAATTAATATGAACTTTCAGCGGCATAAAACCCGTTTGTTGTTACAAAAAAAAAAAAATAACTGTATAACCCAGTTAAATTGGGAATGCTTTGTTTACTCGCATAGAACTTGCAGTAAGGTACTAATTAAACTTTGTAGGGATAATTCTATAACAACCTAGTGTTTTATATATTATTGCACGCGTTTGTTATAGCTCGGTTTATGGCCCTAAAAACCATGTATTAGGGCTCACTTAACGAGCAAGTGTGTTGAAAAGTTAATAATTACAACAAAAAGGTAAAGAACATCAGGCACATGAGACCCAAAAGTGTATAAACATAATTCTGTTATCTAAAAACACTTTATGTTACTAGAATCATAAAACATTAGCAACATTATTTTTAACTCCTTCATTTAGCTTTAATTAATTATTGAAAAAAACAAAAGCATATCAATGAAACGGACATCTTTGTTAGCGATTTCACAAGTCTCCCCTGAGTATATTTGTTCTGTGGCACAAGTGATTGCGCATTAAAAAAAAAGTCTGCCGGATGTCAGTCTACTCAACTGTCAAAAGCGTTTTGTTACGTGCGATATATGCACAGATTTTCCGTTTGATCGTTCCAACTCGTACATTATGGTGCTAATCTGTATCACTAACGCAGCTAACGAAACGTATTGTCGTGAAACTGGTGTTGCTATTTAGTGTCGGGGTTACCAAAAAAAAAAAACTTTCAAACGTAAATAACTCTTAAAACATAAATCTTCGTAAAAATCAGAATATTTTCTATGACTTACTAATTACATGCCTACATTTTGAAAAAGCCGAAACGTTATACATTCTTTGGTTTTTTTCTATGGGACTCTGCCTGATGTCCTTTAATGTGCTGACGCGCGACCTAAATTAGACGTACCGATGCTTACTCGGTCAGTAAGGTCGGTGGTAAAAATGTGCGGCGTGAGCCCGTACATAAATAAATATAAATTTTAAATGCAAATTGAGTTTTCGGCCTTTTGCGAATTCGACCAAGTGCCAATCAAGTAAACTTTTTTTATGACTGATCTTCCGGCAAAATGAAAATCCGACCTTTTGCGAACCCGACCAAGTGCTTATAATTTATTAAAATGTCTGTTCGGATTTTTTACTGCTACTTCCTTCAAGGTGTCATTCCTACAAGGTGTTTCCTTGTAGAGCCTGTCTAAAAAGTCTATTTACATGAGAAATTATTAAATTATTTATAAAAACTTATACTGGTAACCCTGTTGGTGCTGTCAAAATTCTAATTGTAAACATAGCTTTACTCAATATTATTTAGATGGGTATTGGTGGGGTGGTGGGGATTTAGGTGGGTATTAAAATTACCCTTGAATTTACCCATGTAAACTGACTTTTTAGACAGACTCTAATTTGCGATTATGTTGTAAATTGTGACATTTATTTTAATTTTTTTCAATTAAAGTTATGTTTATTCGATATTATAGGTAAAGGAGTGGGCAAGAAGAGTAAAAGTAGTGTCGCGAGCGTCGAACCCGTGCCCGGACCGAGCTCCCATCACTGTACGTATGCGGACAAACACACACACTGTCATACACGCACAAAAATATGAACTCACACATCGACAAACGAAGGATTTCAAAGACACATTGATTAAAAATATCCTAGATAACGCTTCACCAAGTAAAACAGAACGCAAAAATGGCACCTCAAATAGAGTCCACTTACAAACTTGGCGCTTATTTTGTACATAATCACCCCTTTTTATGTACAAATTTATATTTTATATCACTTTTATAAAAAAAATACTTATTTTATTTTGTACAATAACACATCTATATCACTTTGTGCAAAATAAGCGCCCAGTTTGTAAGTGGGACGCTATTGGAGGTGCCATTTTTGAGACTGACTGGATATTTAGGGTATTTTTGATCGAAGCAAAACACCTGAAAGTAGATTCGAAAACCAATTGTAAACAATATTAACAATTTGGTTAAAAATCCGTCTTAAGGTAACTTTATAGGCAACACTAGTCAACTTGAAACATATTAATCGGAGTAAGGAATTTCGTATTGTACTATTTGCCGAAGTTATTTAAAAGATATCGATGTTCGTGTGACATCATTAATAGGGAATGTCCGAAAAAAATAAAAATGGCTGAATTTTTTTTTATAGGTAGGAATAAGCTCCCGTAGTTTTAGAAAAAAGTTTCAGAATTTTCGGTTGCGTCAAAATTTTTTAATAAATTAAAGTCTCATCGACGTCACAAATGTACGAAAGTAACAGCAGAATGGCGATTATACCTTTGCCACCACCTGCCACAACCACAACAAGTATTAAAAAAAAAGTTTTGACATTTTGTGTTGAAACTTTTTTTTAATAGCATGTTGTGGTTATGCCAGGTGGTGGCAAAGGTATAACTCCATTCTGCTGTTACTTTCGTATATTTGTGAAGTCGAAGTGACTTTATTTTTTATTTTTATTTATACGCAACCGAAAATTCTGAAACTTTTTTCTATTACTAAGGGAGCTTATTCCTACCTATAAAAAAATATTCAGCTAAATTGATTTTTTTCGGACATTCCCCATTGGGGTTAGCCATTTTGGCCTGTTTGGGGCTTGATTTATCTGAATTAAGGGTCCATAACAGGATAACATGGTTTGCGCGGGTCATATTTTTATATAGAAAACGTAAGGTTGTAGCTACAAAAAAACATACAACAAGCTAAATAGATTATCTAGTTGCTACAAGTATTAATTTGCGTATAAACCTCACAGTTGATTGTAAAAAAAACTGAATATCATCAAAAGCGCTTGTCGCGGGCCATATTTTTGGCGTAAATAATTAGCGGAAACTGATTAAATAGGCTTGTTTCCACTAAGAATAAATCGGTTAGCATAAGGTTTCTAATGATTAATCATGTTAAATAGCAACAAAACAAACCAAAACAAACACGAACGTTTCGCGAGGCGTGACGTCATTCAAGACGCCATGACAGTTTTGGCCTTTTTCGATGTCATTTTGAGTTCATTTCTTAAAACGCAAAATTCAAAGGTAAAATGACTTATTTTTCTTAAAATAATATATTTTTGGGGTAAAATAGATACCAAACTTTATTTTTACACTATTTTCCAAATTTTTTCAACTAGCCTATTCTACATCAAAATATACTTTAACGTACTGTGCAGTTGCTTCAATAATTTGAAATTTGAATGAAAAAAACAACGAAAAACATCAAAAAAGTGCAGAAGTGAGGTTATTTTCCATACTCTTTACACGTAAAGACAGAGACAAATGATTTTGCATAAACGAGCCTTAATTTCTAGCCCTGTTTCGTTTGTGTACGCCGTAGGTCAAATGTCCGAACAAAATGCCCTATGACCTTTATCAATTTGTGTGTGCAGTGCGAGGGGACAGGACGGAAGGCCCGCGGGCCCGAAGGTGGATGTCGTCCAACTCGGACTCCAGCAGTCCGCCCGGGGACCGCCCTCAGGTGACTATTATAGTCCAATAAAACTAGCTTTATCGGGACATTATAAAATAATTGAAATTTTCTTTTTCTATGTCATAAATTAGTGTTAGTTATCGTTAAAATAAAAGGAATTAAGCATTTTGAAACTTCGCATAAAACTAAAAAAAATGAACTACTGAGAACTACTCAGGTCCCGTCTGAGCTGCTATGGGTGAGTCGATTTTTTCTAATATTTTTCAATTGTATTAATAATCTTAACTACTGAGAAATACATAATTATTAAAACGTAAAAAATAAATGTTTATTTTTTGTCTAAAATGTCTAAAAAGACGCATCATAGCTTAAATACAAGCATCATAGTTACCATTTTGGCTTATCTAGATATTGAGATCAGATAAATACTGTGAAAAAAAAAACGAACATGCGAATTTGGATTTAGTTTAATTTTGCTATTAAGTGATAGCATTTTAATGCATCATAAAATTGTACTAACAAGATATTTGGTTAACTATTTTGCTTTTAGGAAAAATCACAAATCTAATTAATATTTAACACTTAATATCAATATCCGATAAACTAATAAAAACAACGAGTTTATTAATTATGTCCAGATAAAGCTAATTTTATTGGACTATTACCACAATATACACGGTTAATTTTTAACTATTATCTAAAAATTAAATGGGGTTTTCAGACCACGTAAATGAACAACTTTTACTATGGGGCCAACCACGAAATCGCGAAAAAATAATCAGCTGTTCCATACATCAAGGTCGAGTAAGTATTGCGCTTTTGTATGGAACAGCTGATTTCTTTTTTCGCGATATTAGAGTTGGCCCCATAGTAAAACTTGCTTGTAATCATGAGTGGAACCACCCCACTGCGGGAACCAAGTGATTAAAATTTCGCGTTTATTTTTATCAGAGTAAAAATTACTATTTTCAAATTCAACTTTATTTCTGTAATGCCCTTGTGGTCGCCTGCGTTCGGACAGCAATAGAAAATCTATTGTGTCTCATTTTCCGGGCGTTGATGGGTTAAATACTTGGACGAATCAACCACTGAACACGTAACGTAAGAAAATTGTATGAAATCACGATTGACCAATTTTTGCGGGTGAAGGGGTGAGTACACTTGACAAATAATGACAATGTTATAGGTACTTTGTTTACATACCAAATTTTATTTATTTTACGGAAAATAGCTACTATTATAATAGGTTGAAATTGTGCTTACGCGTGAAAAGAAACATTTCTTGATTGCCCGCTATTTTGTTTGCTGAACAATACGAAGCATTTTGCCCATTTTTGTACCAATGTTTCGCCACGAGCTCTAGCATCACACTGACAACGCGATATCGTTTACTGAGGCTATCGGTGACAGTAAGTGGCAGAGGGGTAAAGGCGAATATGCCTGTCATTTCGCGTCCAGTGGTTGATTCGTCCAAGGTTAAATAGTAAGGAATAAAGAAGAGAAAACAGTACGTCAACATAAATAATGGGCACCGTGTTTTGCTTTTCTTAGAAATAACGCTGACATTTATTTCATTGCAATAAAGTTGTAAAAGATTTTTAGGGCCAAACTATTTTTTGTTAATTGTTTTTGTTATTTAATATTATGTAAACGATTGTTTCCGATGTTTTCTGATGCCCACGTACTGTACTTTGTACAAAATAAGCTCCCAGTTTGAAAATGGGACGTTTTTTTGAGGTTAAGTTTTTGAGACTGACCGGATCCGGACCGTCTAGGGCAGGGGTGCTCATACTTTTTCTCAAAGAGATTGACCCAGCAAAAATGTATGACTACAAGATGGACATTTTGATCGTTTAACCCAACAAATTTGATATATTTAGCGCTAAATCTTCTAAATTCAAAAAATAAATTTTCACTTAAATATTATTTCTATTCTCTTTTGGCCGCTTTAAAAAACTTATGGCCAAATACTCAAACGCTAATTAACTTTGAGGGGCTCTCAAACGTCGTCCTGTCGCATTAAATGTCAAAGATATGACAAAGACAGCATGCTGTTTGAGACCCGCTCAAAGTTAAGTAGCGTTTGAGTATTCGGCCATTAGTATTATTTGTTTGTTGCCTTGCTTTCGTCATTTTGTAAAGTCACTCATACTTGTTTGTTTACTTGATGCTAATATGTACTAAGTATTAGTGAAAACTATTATGGCAATTGTGTTTTTAAACTGTGTTGTAAAAATCTGTGTTAACAAATGCTGTTGTTTCCCATAATGTCAAATAAATAAAAATAAAAAATCAAGAAAAAAAATGCAAAAGTAAAATTTACATTGGATGCAAAGTGTCAAGTCTGTTATCTTTGGGGATCGATCTAAAAACCTCTCGCGATCGACCGTATAACTCTGGTCTAGGCGTATTCTTGATCGAAGGACGCAAGTAACATTTTTGTACTCGGCCGATAACCACATGTGTCTCGTGGTTGTAGCCGCGACGGCGGGCGCGCGCGCCGGGTTCGGAGTCGGGCAGTGGGTCCTGGCGCGCGCCCAAACACAAGAGGCCCAGAACCAACCACAATCCTGACAGGTCAGTACTGTGACACACACACACGCATTGTAGTCATTTGTTTTTATTTTAGAAGAATAAGAATAATTTTATTTTACTAGGAACATGGCTACAAAGTTGTCGTTATCTTGATACGGCCAACATGTTTAGCTGAACATACAGCGTGCGAAAATTATAAAAAAAAATAGAGAACATAATTAATAATAAATAATATCAAAAATAGCTTATTAATATTCACTAAAGTATTAGATTAAAATATAAAAAATATCAAGATCATTATAAATTACAAAAGATTCAAATCGTATGTCATTCAGGCAAGGCAGTTCACGAAATTTACTCTTCCATTATGTCTTTGGAATTAGATTAAATATTGCATAGCTTTAATTGACGCTTTGCCAGAAATTTGACGAGTACATTTTTATTGATTTCTGAAATACTGGATCATTTATTAAAAATGTACACGGTTATTGTGTTAGATCAATAAAAAAGCTATCCTTTTTGCATAAAAAATCATATCACTGTCGTTGAAATTACGAAATCTGACGATTGGATGTTTATTTTTATAAGTTTTTATCGTGTTATTCAGGATTTTTTTTACAGAGTTACCAAGTCATTTTTCAATATTTTGTTACTAGCGGCCGCCCGCGGTTTCAACCGCGTGGTTCCCGTTCCTGTGGGAATATCGGGATAAAAAGTATCCTATGTTTTAATCTAGGCTATCTACTATCTGTGTACCAAATTTCAACCAAATCCGTTCAGTAGTTTTTGCGTGATTGAGGAACAAACATCTAAACATCCAAACCCACAAACTTTCACATTTATAATATTAGTAGGATTGTGTTTCTTTGTCAGTCTACAGTAATTTTTGTGAAGTAGAATTCACCATCAGTTCTTCACATTGGAAGCTCAAAAATCAATGTTTTCATCAGATCGTGAAATGGCCTCGCCTTAAGTAAAATAATACAGAAAATGTCAGGAAACTAACAAAAAACAAAAATAAAATTATTACCACACATGTTTAAGATAAATCAACAGTCAAAAACATAAAGCAACAGTTAATTGTTTTGATTCATAAAAAGACAACGAGTGTTAAATATGGTTACATTTTAAATTAAAATGTAGTCAACATTTTAGTGGTAGTTAACTATTTTTGGGTTAACAATGATTAGTTTGGAGTCATTTGTTTTAATAGGATAGAAAGATGTAACTTTGTTTACAAATTTTGTCAATAATAAGTGTTTTTTTTTTCATATGTTCCCTACCAGTCACACTGTTATAGGTGAAATAATCTGTAACATTGTGACTGGTTGGGAAATTTTTAATAAAAAGTTCCCATCGAGTAACCGGTATGACTCGTTGGGATTTTTTTATAAAAACTTCCCAACCAGTCTAAGTGTGACAGTTGATGGTGTGACTCGTTTGAAACAATTTTTTTTGTTGACGTTATACAAGTTTATTTTTTACCGACTTCAAAAGGAGGGAGGTACTCAATTCGACCAGTTTTTTTTTTTTTTTTTTTTTTTGTTTTTTGTATGTACACCGATTACTCGAAGACGGCTGAACCGATTGAAATGATTCAAACGTTATTACATTAAGCAGACTTCCAAGTTGGTCCCATTTTTTAAAATTTTGAAATCGATTCAGTACTTTTCAAGTAATCTTGAAAAATGCACGAAAATAGTATGATTTTGTGTGAACTACCTCGATGATCAGTCGTATAACTTCTTTGTTTGTGAACTGAATAAGATAATTGTTTTTTTGTTGGAAAAGGGATGTCTTAAGTGTAGTTCTTTAACCGACTTAAAAAAGGAGGTTCTCAGTTTGACCCGCATGTATGTATGTTTCTCCGCGATTAACTCACGTTTGGCTGAGCCGATTTTTCTACCTAAATAATATACCTACACTACCTTTACAAAAGGTACCTATACTAAAAATTGAAAAAATAAAAAATTGTTTAAAAAAACAAAAACCGACTTCAAAAAACCTACCCCTAAAAAGCAAGAAATAATATTCGTAATAATAAAAACACGTCTATTGAAGTCGGGTGGGGCTTTTAGAATAAAAAAAAGGAATTTGTACTCCAGCCCCACCCGACTTCCATAGACGTGTTTTTATTATTACGAATATTATTTCTTGCTTTTTAGGGGTAGGTTTTTTGAAGTCGGTTTTTGTTTTTTTAAACAATTTTTAGTTAATATAAAACCTCTTATGGGGTTTTTTTTTTCGAGATTTCGAGGTTGGTCTCATAATGAAAGTTGTTCAGTTTGATGGTCTGATCAACCCCACGAGAGGTTTTGTATTAACTAAAAGTAACCTTGTATAGTAGGGTTGGCAATTCTAGTTTTAGGTGAAATAATCTGTGACAGTGTGACTGGTTGGGAAATCCTACTTCCTACTAATATTATAAATGCGAAAGTTTGTGGGTTTGGATGTTTGTTCCTCAATCACGCAAAAACTACTAAACGGATTTGGTTGAAATTTGGCACACATATAGTAGATAGCCTGGATTAAAACATAGAATACTTTTTATCCCGATATTCCCACGGGAACGGGAACCACGCGGGTGAAACCGTGGGCGGCCGCTAGTTCCTAATAAAAGTTCCCATTGAGTAACAGGTGTGACTCGTTGGGAATTTTTAATAAAAACTTCCCAACCAGTCACAGTGTGACAGTTTATGATGTGACTCATTAGAAACAAACGTTTTTTTTTTGACGTTATACAGGGTGTTGGTAATAGCCTTATAAAACCGAATACGGTAGAGAGGAATTATCAAACTGAATAACTTTTACTACGGGACCAATAGCCTTATAAAACCGAATACGGTAAAGAGGAATTATCAAACTGAATAACTTTTACTACGGGACCAATAGCCTTATAAAACCGAATACGGTAGAGAGGAATTATCAAACTGAATAACTTTTACTACGGGACCAACTCTGAAAACGCGAAAAAAAACTGCTGTTTCATACATTTTGATATTTTTGTTATTAATTTTTGTATGAAACAGCAAATATTTTTTTCGCGATTTCAGAGTTGGCCCCATAGTAAAAGTTGTTCAGTTTGATGGTCCCTATTTACCATATTCAGCATTATAACGACGGCGAAGTACCAATACCTCCTAACACATTTTTTCGAGCAATAGGTTTTGTATTCAAAAGCATCATTCGCATTCAAAATTTTAAGAAAATTAATTGCTTGAAAAAATGTCAGTTAGGAGGTATTGGTACTTCGCCGTCGATAAGGCTATTACAAAATACCTTGTATTTTCTTATACATATTTAGTGATAAGTTAAAGATAGCCGTAGTATATGTTCCCCAGGACCCGCGAGCGGTTCTCGACCGGGTCATCATCGTCATCGTCATCCAACTCGTCGGCCACGGATGCGCGCCGCTACGAGTCCGACCGGTCGTACCACCCACGATACTCCACGGACGATGATGCGCCACTACATTTGTACAGGTGAATATATCACCATCATCATCACCTAGCTTACGAGTCCGACAGGTCGTATTAACCCAGATATTCCACGGATGATGATGCGCCACTACATTTGTACAGGTGAATATATCACCATCATCATCACCTAGCTTACGAGTCCGACTGGTCGTATTAACCCAGATACTCCACGGACGATGATGCGCCACTACATTTGTACAGGTGAATATATCATCATCGTTATCATCATCATCACCTAGTGGTGATTAAATTGTAATGAAATGGACTGTATAAGAATTAGCGATCGTGATACGCAAGTACCTAGGTAGTTTCTTTTTATAGGCTTGCAAACACGACGTATAGGGCGGAGAAAGTTGAGCTGTAATAAATGGACGGGAGACAAAGGACACAATCACAGCTCCTGCAGGAAAGAGGATGTGCACACTTACTTGCTGCCGAAGGTGACGTCTCCAGGTCCTGATTTCACCCAACGGTCTTTTGGCGGCGCGTCGGGGCGGCAGCAAATTCACAGCTCAAGTCACACACCTAGAAATCTTTATTTGTCACACAGTGGTACCACCTTAACACACTTTTTAGGGTTCCGTAGCCAAAATGGCAAAAAACGGAACCCTTGTAAATTCGTCATGTCTGTCTGTCTGTCTGTCTGTCTGTCCGTCTGTCCGTCCGTATGTCACAGCCACTTTATTCTAAAAGTATTAGGACTACATAGTTGAAACTTAGTAGGCAGGTGTATTCTGTGAACCGCTTTACGATTTTTATACAAAAACAAAAACAATTAAAAGATTAAGAGGGGGCTCCCCATACATGGAACTGAAACTGAAAATATTTTTTTTCATCAAACCAATACTTGTGGGGTGTCTATAGATAGGTCTTTAAAAATGACATTGAGGTTCCTAAGACTATTTTTTTTTAAAGTCAACCGTTTGAAAAATATATGCCGCCAAAGTGGTAAAATGTGTGCCCCCCCCCCCTTTAACTTTTAAAGTAAGAGGGTGAAAAATCTAAAAAAAATATAAACTATAGATCTTAATAAACACTTTCAACGAAAATTGTTTTGAACGAGATACAGTAATTAGTTTTTGAGATATAGTACATTTTCCAAAACCGCAAATATAACTTTGTCATTCATACAAACACTGTGAAAAACAAAGTTATTTTTTCAGACGAAAAATTATAGCGGTATTAAAATATGGTATGGTATAATGTACCTACGGAACCCTACTGCGCGTGGCCCGACACGCACTTGGCCGGTTTTTACACAATTTTTAGGAGCAATTAGCGTTTTAAATACTTATAATTTTAAAGGTTTTGATTAGCACATGTAACCGTGGCGCGCGTCGATAATAAAAGGTTCAAGATGTCTTCCATCCGACCGTTTGTGATTCGCTACTGACGTCTCACTCTCTCGCGTAGGTGAGCGAGCAGGACAGCAATATTGCGTGCACACATCAAGGAAAGTGGAATAATTAAAGGAGAGGAATGACGTACATGTTTGCAAGTACTAAAAACAATAAAAGTCCTTTTTAAATCCACCAGCTAGCTACGAGTCTGACTGGTCGTATCACCCCAGATATTCCACGGATGATGATGCGCCACTACATTTGTACAGGTGAATACATCATCTGTTACGGGTCATCCATAAATTACGTCACACGTTAAGGGGGAGGGAGGAGGTCGACGAAGAGTGACATTGTGTGACAAGGGGGTGGAAGGGATCTTAAATTTCGTGACGTCACATTTCAAAATCATTAAAATTGAAATAAAACGAATTTCGGAACTGCTGTTTTAATTCAATAATTATTTTTAGATGTGAAATTGCAAAATATGTGACGTCTCACTAGGGAGGGGGGTCCTCACAAATGTGACCAGCTGTGACAAGGACGGGGGAGGGGGTCAAAAATCATGAAATTCGTGTGTGATAGATAGATAGGTAATTTATGGATGGCCTTTTATAGTAGGTATGAACCTCTATACTAAAAAAAGTTGGGAGGTACAAGTCGTGATAAAGTTTGGCCACATGGTGGAAACTGATTTGTAGGACTACTCAAGTTAAACTCAAATTGTAGAAAATTTAATTAACTTTACAGAAATATAAACAAAAAACTGAGAAATGCTTCTGAACGTAGCGGAAACCCCTTTTACTTCGTGAAAAAATGCATATTTTTGACTAGCTGTGTCTCCGCAAACAATGGACCTAAACTACTTGGGTTTGGCGCAAATTGTATAAAATATAGTTAGCATAACAAAAGCATATAACAAATTAACCTGAAAAACAAGTGCCAATACCTAAAATAAAAAAAAGTTTAAAAATGTTGGTTATTGTGTAATTTTTTAAAAACTGCGTAATAAATTGCATTTTTTTTTATACCAAAAATAAATTCTATGTTATTGAATTATCCGAAAATGATACCACATTTGACCTATTAGCTAAACCCGAATTGTTATAGTTTTTAGAATGAAGCCGGGAAGAGTGCGCTATTCAACCCGCCGCCGTATGGAACTGTATGTAAGGATAGTTTGGCCCAGCTCAATATTAGTTAGAAACAGCCTACAGATCAGTTTCTATCATGTGGCCAAACTTTATCACGACTTGTAACTCCCAACTTTTTTTTGTATAGAGGTTCATACCTACTATTACGAGGGGAGTTCAATGTATTCTCGGTATCGGTATTTTCTGGTTAGAATTGAGGGTAGTTTTTGTCTATGGTTCTCTTACGACATTATCCAAGGTGACAATCGTGATTCGAGTGAAACAAAATACACACATCAACTTTGTCTAGGGATACAGGTGTTATTTTCATACAAACGAAGTAACTTTGAAGCCTTGGTTTCCTGCCAGGGATGTACTGTGCTGTGATCTGATGACGGCTATCCAGGGAGTGAATGGAGGAGATTCAGATCGCTATACACACCCAACTGATCTGACCAGCATTGACAGAAGGACACAGGAACTCTGTAATAAAACCATGCAACCCCATCGAGTTTGGGCTCGTTTGAATCGTCTTGATGAGTGCTCCGATAGGAGATGGTATATTTTTAGTCTAAGCTCTTTAACTCTCTCTCTCCTGCGCAATTATTATTCCCACATGATGGTGGGGTCTGCCTTCCTAATATTTCTCCTCCACTTCGCTCTATCTAGGGTGTCGTCCTGAGAGATGTTGTTTGAGCATATGTCCGTCTTTACGACGTCTAGCCATCTTCGTTTTGGTCTGCCTTTCCTTCTGGACCCAGGGAGATTGAGACTGAGCGCCTGGTTACCCACATAATGTGGTGGTCGACGCTGAATGTGTCGAAACCACCGGAGCCTACTCTCTTGTAGCTTGTCAGCAATGTCGCGCACGCCAAGACTACCGCAAATGTACTCATTGCGTATTTTGTCGAGTCTCGTCACTCCGCACATCCATCGTAACATCTTCATCTCGGCTACTTGTATAGTCTCGGTGGTTTTCCGGGTAAGTGACCAGGTCTCGCTTCCGTAAGTAAGCACAGGTCGAATCATGGATTTGTATACCAGCCCCTTGAGTTTGACGGGCATTCGCGGGTCACATGTTACGCCAGTCACTTCTCGCCACTTAAGCCAGGTTGCAGCAATTCGGTGTTGGATGTTTGTCTCGATCCCCCCAGAGTTGTGCATCACAGTTCCCAGGTATTTATACTCATCGCACATCGTTACTTCTTGTCCATCGATAATCAGTGGATCTTCTTGCGAACTTGGGATATTGCATACCATGTATTGGGTCTTTGCAACACTAAGTACTAAGCCACCCACACTCAGCTGTCGTTTCCATTCCACTAGGGCCGCCGTCAATTCTTCACGGGAACTCGCACAGAGGGCTACATCATCGGCGTATATAAAGGTCCACAGGGCCAGGGTCTGCGCATTCTCAGTCAGAGCATCCATAACTAGGCAGAAGAGGTATGGGCTGAGTACAGAGCCTTGATGTACTCCTTCCGTCACTGCAATTGGTTTTGTTTGCCCAACTGTTGTCCTGATGACCGATCGCACGTTGTCATACATGTCAGCTATGATTGTGACGTACCTCTCTGGGATATTTTTCTTTCGAAGACTCCACCAGATGGTAGATCGAGGTATACGATCAAATGCCTTCTCCATGTCGAGAAACGCAACGTACAATGGCTGGTTTTTAGCTCTATATTCCTCCATGATCGTACTTAAGGCAAACATTGGGTCGACTGTGGAAAGGCCGGGAACAAAACCATACTGGTTGTTTGAGAGTGAGCTTTCAGATCTTAACCGGGCATCTAACACTCTTTCGTACAGTTTCATTGTATGACACATCAGTTTAATTCCACGACGTTGCATTCATATCTGTTACCTTTGCCTTTATAGAGCAGGACTATTGTACTTAATCTCCACGCGTCCGGTATTCGTGATGTCTCAAAGGCTCTGTAAGGAGATATATACCTTTTTCTCCAAGGCACTTCCAGGCTTCTATCGGCAAACCATCGGGGCCAGGGGACTTCTTGTTTGCCATCTTCTTAAGGGCCGACATAACTTCCTGTGGTTGTATGGGTGGTACGAGACCGAGATTTGTCTCTACAACAGGAAGGTCTACATTTCTCGATGTTGTGTTCAACAGACTTTCGTAGTATTCGTGCCACGCTGCTAGGATATCTTTGTTGTGATATGCCATTGTCCCGTCTCCTCCTTTGATGATTCTACACTTAACACCGTCTTGTGTTGCCTGGTTGCGAGCCTTTGCAAGTTTGTAAATGGCTTTATGTCCTTCTTTGCCCTCTAAGGAAGTATAGAGCGACCCCGTGGCATTTTTTCTAGCTATAGCAACGGCCTTTCTCGCTTCTTTCTTTGCCCTTTTGTACTCGTCTCTATCTTCGTTCGAGCTGCTGGACTGCCAGATCTTAAATGCATCCTTCTTATGTCGCAAAGCTATTTGGACTGTGTCACTCCACCACCATGTTTCTTTGTCCGATTTTCTCCCTCCCTTGGTGCGGCCTAAGATGTTGTTCGCCGCTTGTGTCATGCGTGAGTGGATTTTATGCCACATAACGTTAATGTCCTCATCCATGTCGATAGTCAAACTTTTAAGCTCTTTTCGAAATTCATCTGATTTTTCACCTTTCAGTAACCACCACTTTGTGATTTCAGGTACTTTTTCTGGTTTAGTAACAGATTTTTTGCGGAAAGTCATGTCCATGACCACCAAGCGATGTTGAGATATAACGCTTTCCCCGGGAATCACTTTACAGTTTTTGATCCTTCCGATGTGTGTTCTGTTGGTTAGTATGTAATCAATCTGTGTGCTATGCTTGCCGCTCTTATGTGTAATGCAATGTTCCGGTTTTTTCTTGAAAAACGTATTTACGATCGCCATTTCGTGGGCCATAGCAGTAGACAATATGATTCTTCCGGCATCATTCGTGGTCCCGTAGCCATACCCTCCATGTAGCTCTTTAACTAAAAAGCAGAAAATAATAATTTATGGAAAAAAAAAATTAAAAACACGTTTTTAAAACGGACTAAATTATTTTGTTCCTGAACCAGAAAAAAAGAGTTTCGTGGAAAGCGATTTTCCGACGAAGAGCCTAAGGCCACTATGGGCGATCATTTTTCAGAGATGAAAAGTTATTTTTTTTTTTGGGTACTGAAAAGTTGTTTTCACATTGGAAGATGTGTATTGGAGTTCCAGGAGACTATACAGCGTGAAATTTTATTACAGGAGTCGGCAGGGGGGCGGGGGCGGGGGCCGGGCGCGCGCGCGGGGGGAGGGCCCCAGTGCGGGGCCCGCGCCCCGCAGGAAACTCAACGGCCACAAACAGGTGCGTATTACTTGCGTGTTACCTACCTACCTATATTGTGTTGTTACTTACTTACGTGTTACAAAATAACCCCTAATACCGAATATGGTAGATAGGGACCATCAAACTGAACAACTTTTACTATGGGACCAACTCTGAAATCGTGAAATAAACAGCTGTTTCATACAAAAATTAATCATAATCATTTATTTACATCAAACATGGTATGAAATGGTGGGCTTAGTAGCAAAAGGACCTATTCGCAAAATGCCACACGGCCAAAAAAAGGCCACGTTCTCGGAATGACTTGTTCTCGAAAGGACCTATTCGCGTAATACCTCATTCTCAAAAAGACACATTCGCATAATGCCTTATTCGCGTAATGACCTATTCTCAAAAGGACACATTTTTTTAAATACTTGCCAGCTTTAACGTTAACAGCAAATGATTGGTAATTATCATGTTAAATACATTTTTATTACATTTTGATCCGTCAGCTCCGCTATAGATATAATATTTGATAAGAAATATAAAAAAATATTGACTAAATTAGAGACCCAGGAAATTACTGTGGAACAATTCTTCAAACAAATTATTTATTTGCAACTTTTAATGTAAAATTGCAATACAATTTTTTATAATACATCTACTTCTTACCTAATAATTATTGATATTGTAAATAATAATGATTATAAAAAGAAAAATTCATACCTTTCCTTTAAGTATAGTAATCTGGCATACCTACTTTTGTTGATTTTTAATAAAATGATAAGAAATGACGATTTATAAGTTAGTATTTTTTTATATTTATATGTATATGAATTATTTTACCTTTCTGAAATACTCAATTTCTGGTTTTCTAAACAATACAGTGTGTCTAATCTACTTTAACCCCCTTTCAGTATTGCACTTTATTGAGGGACACATTGTGTACACAGGCATAGTTTCACTAACAAACACTTAGAGAAAAATGTGGCATTTTGAGAATAGGTCATTCTGAGAATAAGTCTTTCTGCGAATGAGTCCAAAGGAGAATAGGTCATTCCACGAATAGGGCATTTTGAGAATGAGGCATATCGCGAATAAGGCAATATGCGACTGCAGGGCATTTTGCGAATAGGTCCTTTTGCTACTAAGCCAAATGGTGGTCACATTAAGTGAATAAACGTGCTCATGTTTTACTATTAAAATAGCATGCAAATTATTAATATACACGAATAGAAAAAAAGGAAAAACAGCGCATTCTATAAAAACTAGGTCTCAAAATGTCAATAATAATAATATACATGTCAATCAATGCTCTAAGATGTCAATAGTTAATTATAAATGTCATAAAATTACTTTTTGTCACAAAATTCCTTAATGCTATAAAAATTATTTTCATTTAGCCATTTGAAGAGACTTTTTTTTAAATTTAAAGTTGTTCAATATTTTCAGATCATTGGGAATCTTATTGTATATTCTAACGCACATTACAAGACAACTTTTACTATATTTTCTTGTATTTGGTACATTTCTTATGACAAGTTTATGTTTGTCTCTTCGCACTCTAGTGTTTGGGACATCAGATGCTTTTGCAAATAAATATCTATTTCGGTGGGAAAGGGCAAAATACCTAAGTTTTTAAATATCGGTTTGCATGATTCATCAGGTAGAATTTCATATATGGCCCTTATGCATTTCTTCTGTGCTACGAATACTCTGTTCCTGTGCTACGAATAAAGAAAATGTATTTTTTTCGCGGTTTCAGAGTTGGTCCCACAGTAAAAGTTGTTCAGTTTGATGGTCCCTATCTACCATATTCGGTATTAGGGGTTATTTTAAAGCTCGGTTACGCTGGAACATTTGTCTGTCTTTTTCTTTATATGTAAAGAGTAAGGAAAATAACCTCACTTCTGCACTTATGTTTTTCATTGTTTTTTCATCGTTATCATTATCACAATTACCTTTCTTAAATAGAAGTAATTGAAGCAACTTCACAGTACGTTAAAATGTATTTTGATGTAGAATTCAATACGTTTCCGCTATTATTTACGCCAAAAATATGACCCTACCCAAGCGCTTTCGATGAAATTGTGTTTTTTTTACAATCATCTGTGAGGTTTATAAGCAATTTAATATTTATAGCAACTAGATAATCTCTTTAGCTTGTCGTATGTTTTTTTTTGTGGCTACAACTTTACGTTTTTTATAGAAAAAATGATCCCCCAAACCATGATTTCCTATTACGTTGTATAGTAGTGGCTTAATAGTTAACAGCTAAATTGGTCATCGCATGCTCCGCGTGACGCATATCTACGTCAAGTGACGTCACGTCCGGCACGATACGGTAGTTAGAGCATTCGTAGTTATAGCTTTAACTAAGTTATCATTGTCACTTAATTTTTTTTATTATAGTTAACATTTTTCGCACAAAAAAATGACAATTAAACATTTCAGCTAAGATTGTGTTTTATCTTTTACGTTCAAACTCAATTCATAATTTGAAAGAATGTGACAGAACATTAAATAAATAGTATTTAAAAAAGCGTTTATTATTTTTGATAATGTTTAGTTATGTTAATGGAATTGTCTGTAACTAACGCATATAATAATATTGTTACAATCCGCGCAGATAAAAAACCTTCCAGCCGCGAGGTTCGATCGCGTTGTCCGATCGATCGAACCACGAGAAGTTCTTTGTGGTTTTGATCAACCGAACAGCGAGGATTCTTCGTAGTTCAATCAATTTCTGTCAAGCTAGTGGGGAAGGCAACTGTCAAAATGGCGCTAAGTACGCTTGTTCCACGAGAACTATCAAAACAAAGAACTTTAAAAATCATTTTATAGCTTTAAAATGATAAAAGTCTGTGTACCTAGTACAACAGAATAGATATAAGTACTACGTACAGGACACTCCCCGCCCCGCCCTAGAATCAATTACCTCACCCCTCCCCGCGAGTTCATGTGCTCGTTCAGTCGTAAGTTTCTACAACAGGGGCGTCGCCAAAGGTGGGCAGGGAGGGACAGCTGCCCCCCCCCCCCCCCCTAGAGGTTAAAAAATGTGCAAAAATGTGCCCAACTGCAAAGTTGTAACTAACATTTTTTATGGGCCTTGCCTGAAATACATTATTTGAATTGAAATTGAAAAGTAACCAAAGTTCTGAGGCCGAGCAACTAGCTTTTTCGATTAATCCCGCATCTCAAATCTTGAATAAATTCATTGCTTTGACTGTACCTACAATTCATATTTTTGTTTTTTCATCCTCCTTAATATTAACTCGCCCCCCCCCCCCCCCCCCCCTCCTCTGACTTTAAGTTGCAAAAAGCAAATCAAAACATTCAATATAATTTTGGAAACATTTCATAACACTGGTAAATACTTATTTATTGTTAAAATGGTGAAATACCAATATATTTAATATAATATAATAATTTAATATAAATAAATGTATTTTCTTTCTTCTTTTTTTCTTTATTTATAGTAGTGTGTAGTTGAAATGTTGGCATTTACAAATTTCCGAAAAGTCTGGATATTAAGAAAAATTAATAAATTGTGTAAGAATAAAAACGTCTTAATTTGGCTTTCAATACCGGCACTTGCATTGTAGAATAATCTTTTATATCCATTTTGGGTTAATGGGTTTTTGTCAGTAAAAAATACCACCAAATAAATACCTATTTTCCTATAGTTTACAAGCGAACATCTACTGTCTTAGGAACAAACGTACGCAACGCCATCTACAATTAGCTTTGCGTTGCCATCCCCATTACAAGGAAATTTAGGTCAAAATGATTGATCGAACTACAAGTAATTCTAATTCTTCGTTGATGGGATTAAGAATGGCGTCGTTGATATTCACTTCTCGCTCTCACACTAACGCCATACCTATCGCTCTCTCACTCCCACTCATTGTGGAAAGTGCAGTGAGCCGCCATTTTCAAAACCCATTCTTTATCAGCGTGGGTTGTAAAAAACAAATGTGAATAGTTTTTAAATTAAAGAGTAAGTCGGTAGCTCACTGCACAGTGTTTTAAAAACCCTCATTTTGTCTCATCTTGTTTTTATTGAAGAAAACAATAGTTATTACCATTACAAACATCAGAAAAATACCCGAAAATTCATATAGCTCATAGATATTCTGGAATAAAAACTCAAAGTTTGCTTAAAATTGGGCCCGGAAATCACAAAAAAATATTTTAAAAAATAACTATACGTGTTATTTAAATTTTGATTATTTCAATTAAATAAACATACAATACTACACCTTTTGACAAGTTTTTGTAGATTTACTAAGATCCTATCAAGGAATATAAATGTATTTATAATTTTCGGTTTTATTTATTTTGTTCCACTAAAACGCCGTATTAGAAAGAGTTCTTATATTAAACGATAGCTTAAACTAGCCTTTATCAGCAGTATTAAATTCACAAGCTAATACTGCGTTCTTCAGAAAATATAAAAGAATTTCTTTTTTCTTCAGGGTTGTCACATTTTATATCCGGATACCAATAATATTTTTCATCAATAAAACATCAAAAATACAAAAGATAATTTATTTAAGTATTAATTAGTTAATAGACCAGAAGTGACAAGGTACAAAAATGTGGATATAATTTTTATATTACTTGTAACTTTTGAATAGCGCGGTATTAGATTGTGAATTTAATACTTCTGATAAAGGCTTGTTTAAGTTTAATATAAGAACTTTTTCTAATACGGCGTTTTGGTGGAACAAAATAAATAAAACCGAAAATGATAAATAAATTTATATTTTTTGATAGGATCTTAGTAAATCTACAAAAACTTGTCAAAAGGTGTAGTATTGTATGACTATTTAATTGAAATAATCAAAATTTAAATAACACGTATATTTATTTTTTAAATATTTTTTCGTGATTTCGTGAATTTTTATACCAAAATATCTATAAGCTATATGAATTTTCGGGTATTTTTCTGATGTTTGTAATGGTAATAACTATTGTTTTCTTCAATAAAAACAAGACGAGACAAAATGAGGGCTTCTTAAACACTGTGCAGTGGTCAGAGCATTGGGCCGGACACCCAAAGGTCGCGGGTTCGATTCCCGTCCGAGAATCTGGTGCGAGTCGTATTTTTTCTAGTCTATTATTTAGTATTGTATAAATCTCAATAGATTATTCATAATTGTATCGTATAGGGTGTATCATTGCGTGCTCGCGGCAGCCCACGACGCTACAACGAGCAATCGGATTCGGACTCCACCGCGGCCATCAGTAAACGATCGCAACACCATCGGCGCAGCGGCCAACACCACATACAGCGGCGACACAGACACGCGCAGGTATATACTCACACTGACACATAACAATCGGACTCCACCGCGGCCATCAGTAAACGATCGCAACACCATCGGCGCAGCGGCCAACACCACATACAGCGGCGACACAGACACGCGCAGGTATATACTCACACTGACACATAACAATCGGACTCCACCGCGCCCATCAGTAAACGATCGCAACACCATCGGCGCAGCGGCCAACACCACATACAGCGGCGACACAGACACGCGCAGGTATATACTCACACTGACACATAACAATCGGACTCCACCGCGGCCATCAGTAAACGATCGCAACACCATCGGCGCAGCGGCCAACACCACATACAGCGGCGACACAGACACGCGCAGGTATATACTCACACTGACACATAACAATCGGACTCCACCGCGGCCATCAGTAAACGATCGCAACACCATCGGCGCAGCGGCCAACACCACATACAGCGGCGACACAGACACGCGCAGGTATATACTCACACTGACACATAACAATCGGACTCCACCGCGGCCATCAGTAAACGATCGCAACACCATCGGCGCAGCGGCCAACACCACATACAGCGGCGACACAGACACGCGCAGGTATATACTCACACTGACACATAACAATCGGACTCCACCGCGGCCATCAGTAAACGATCGCAACACCATCGGCGCAGCGGCCAACACCACATACAGCGGCGACACAGACACGCGCAGGTATATACTCACACTGACACATAACAATCGGACTCCACCGCGGCCATCAGTAAACGATCGCAACACCATCGGCGCAGCGGCCAACACCACATACAGCGGCGACACAGACACGCGCAGGTATATACTCACACTGACACATAACAATCGGACTCCACCGCGGCCATCAGTAAACGATCGCAACACCATCGGCGCAGCGGCCAACACCACATACAGCGGCGACACAGACACGCGCAGGTATATACTCACACTGACACATAACAATCGGACTCCACCGCGGCCATCAGTAAACGATCGCAACACCATCGGCGCAGCGGCCAACACCACATACAGCGGCGACACAGACACGCGCAGGTATATACTCACACTGACACATAACAATCGGACTCCACCGCGGCCATCAGTAAACGATCGCAACACCATCGGCGCAGCGGCCAACACCACATACAGCGGCGACACAGACACGCGCAGGTATATACTCACACTGACACATAACAATCGGACTCCACCGCGGCCATCAGTAAACGATCGCAACACCATCGGCGCAGCGGCCAACACCACATACAGCGGCGACACAGACACGCGCAGGTATATACTCACACTGACACATAACAATCGGACTCCACCGCGGCCATCAGTAAACGATCGCAACACCATCGGCGCAGCGGCCAACACCACATACAGCGGCGACACAGACACGCGCAGGTATATACTCACACTGACACATAACAATCGGACTCCACCGCGGCCATCAGTAAACGATCGCAACACCATCGGCGCAGCGGCCAACACCACATACAGCGGCAACACAGACACGCGCAGGTATATACTCACACTGACACATAACAATGGTGCATTCCAGCAGACCAATCGCTAATTCATCGATCACCACAGAGTAAATTTTAATCATGAATTGTAATTTTATTTTCAACACACTTGCTCGTAAAGTGAGTCCTAATACATCGCTTTTAGGGCCATAAACCGAACTATAACAAACGCGTACAATAATATATAAAACACTAGTTGGTTATAGAATTATCCCTACAAAGTTAAATAGGTACCTTACTGCAAGTTCTATGCGAGTAAACAGAGAATTTTCAATTTAACCGGGTAATACAGATATTTTTATAGTAACAACAAAGAGGTTTTATGCCGCTGAAAATTCATTTGCATTTTTGGAATAAATAAATGTGTAGGTCCTTAATATAGTCAAATAAATATTTATTATTATCAAATTATTCTTAATTTACCATATTTTGTTATAAAATATTAAAATATTAGCATTTTATCACTTAAATTTATAATTTTGAAGTAGGCTGTATGCTCACTAACCCCTTTGTTCGCAAAATATTCTTGCATTGGGCGTGTGAAAAAAACAAAAAAAAACCTGCGCGCCTTTTCTCACCATGATTTCATTTTGTTTTTGTCGTATTTGTTGCTATGTGGTAAATTACTTTGTTGTTTCCTCGCAAATGTGTTGAAAAACGTCGTATGAAACTCGTGAGCTCTTACTTATTGCACACTCGGCTGAGTTACGCCCTAGCCTGCGGCTCGGGCTGCAACCCACAGCCTTGTGTGCAATAAGCAACCTTAGCTAACTTGTATCATAATGTACTATTACCATTTAATTATTTTTCTTTTCGTGGTTAAAATCTACTACGGTGATCGATGACCCAGCGATTAAAATACTGGAATGCACCCATTAACCAAAAAAAGTTAAATTTGTAATAGACAGATCTTGTCACGCACACCTAAACTATAGTTACACCACAGATTACTAAATAGTTACAACCCTCGCAGCTAAAGAAAGTGATTGAAAATGGCGGCTTACCACAACGAGTGTGAGTGAGAGGATGATAGGTGTGGCATTTAGTGTGCAAGCGAGAAGTGAATATAAACGACGTCATTTCTTATCCCATTCTTTACCTGCGAGGGTTGTACAACGTAACAGATAAATCACTCGCATATAACTTGTCAACCTAGCCCACTCTTTTGAGACGCTGCAAACGAAAATGTACTCAAGCTATCGAGCGTAAAGTGAATTTTGCTTTGTAGCTACGCGCCGCCGCGTGATTAGTGTGAATAGGCTTGTTTCCACTAAGAATAAATCGGCTAGCATAAGGTTTCTAATGATTAATCATGTTAAATAGTAACCAAATAAACACTTTTTTCATTAAAATAAATAAAGATTACCAATATTTACGGAAAATAAAATCGGCAAAATTGGCCATTTAATCACGTGACATTGAACACCAATCAGAGACGCGTGACGTCACGCCTCGCGAAACATTTGTTGTTGCTGTCATTTTCGATAAGTAAACAGAGTGTGTGTATGTGTGTGTGAACAATGACGGTCATAAACAAACACGAATGTTTCGCGAGGCGTGACGTCATTCAAGACGCCATGACAGTTTTGGCGTTTTTCGATGTCATTTTGAGTTCATTTCTTAAAACGCAAAATTCATAGGTAAAATGACTTATTTTTCTTAAAATAATATATTTTTGGGGTAAAATAGATACCAAACTTTATTTTTAAACTATTTTCCAAATTTTGTCAACTAGCCTATTGCTAGGGTTGCCATAGGTCTTCTTACAGTACCTCTATAATGAGTTTTGTTACGACAGTCGCTAGCGACTATATCACAGAATATAATAATAAGAATATATAAGCCCATCCGCGCGAGGACAATCAATTAATAAGCTACTCTCGCTGCACGGCAATAAAGTACAAGTTCAAATTACACAGCGCTGCGTGCCTAGTCTAGTCATATTGTTTATTGCAACATGTTTGTTACAAAAATCATGATGTAAATGGTATCATAAACATGACCCTGTAAGGGTATTGCAACTTAAAATTATATGAAATTAAAAATATTAAAATTACTTTAACGTAATATTAGTGTTTCTTTTAAATAATAAAACCAAAATATCTGGAATAGGTTAACATCATTATACTTAGATGAGATCAAGGAGGCCTACTTAAATTAATAAGAATAAGAATAAGAATAAGAATAAGAATATCTTTATTTGCTAAAACATGGTATACAAAGTTATTTCATTCAATTCAAGTCGCACATGTTTTGCTAATTTTTATAGCATGCAAATTTATTTGAAATTATAAAGCTAATAAATAAATTAATGTAACACTTGACTCATTTATCGTCCATTTCCAAATATTTCTTTATTGTCGTAAAAAGCCTTTTCACAGAGCCACCTGTACAATGTCTTGTTAAATGCATTTCCAGTTAGTTTTTTTATATCAGTAGGAATTTTGTTATAAATTTTAATACACATAATCAGACAGCTTTTTGAATATTTAGCTGATTTTGGGATTTCCTTTATAACAAGTCTATCAGGGTCCCTTTTAAGTCTACTGTTTAGATCACTAGCCTTAGTAAACAAACTTTTGTGTTTATTTACAAAGTTGCAAATCTCATAAATGTATAGAGATGGCATCGTTAACAAACCAAGGCCTACAAATAACGGTTTACAAGACTCATCCGGTGCAACGCCGCAAATAGCTCTGATACACTTTTTTTGTGCTATGAATGCTCGTCCTTTATCCGTACTATTCCCCCATACTGTAATTCCATAACGCAATATGGATTCTATATACGCGCGATAAGTGGCAATGACAGTAGCTCTATTTGTGACATTTCTTAACTTCTTAATAGCATACACAAACCTATTAATTCTACTACATAAATTATCTATTTGATTTTTCCAGTTTAGATCTTTATCAATATATATTCCTAAAAATTTTATACATGTCACTTCATTTATTCTATTGATATTCATTTTAAAATTGTATTTAGAATTGTACGATTGGTTAAATTGAATGTAGCATGATTTTTCTAAATTAATTTTCAGTTCATTACATTGTAGCCATACTAAGATTTTGTCAAGAGTGTTGTTGATTTCTGTTTCATGATTGTCAATTGTATTATGCTTTTTGGATGTCACAATAATTGAAATGTCATCTGCGAATAAAATACATTTATGGTTTATAGCATTACTAATGTCATTTATGTAAATTAGAAATAGAATTGGTCCAAGGATGCTACCTTGAGGGACGCCATTTAAATTATTTTTATAACATGATGTAAATGACAACTCTTCATTTTTGACCACCTTGTTAACGACGACAGACTGGTGACGGTTAGTCAAATAGGATGATATCCACTGTTGCGCTAGACCTCTAATACCTATTGATTCCAGCTTTTGTATTAATATATAAAAAATGTGTTAATGTACAAAAACAATTTTTCTATAAAAAAATCTTTTCGTTTATTGTAAAAGTAGCCTATTATTATAAGCGCCTCCGAAGCTCTTCTCTTTCTGTCTTGTAGCTATGTCTCAATCAACTAGTGAGTCATTAGGGTTGCTTCTCGCTACTTACCGTACTGTTATCACAGAAAACATCCGTTATGTCGATGAATAAACAATGAAATTACTAATTTACAATATTATAGGCACCTACTTAAATTGAAATTAAACTTTCGTCGAAGGCACGTTAATAATTATCTAAAACATAGTGTTACATACTACCCAACATGCTACATAATTAAGTGCATATATTACGGCTAATACCCGCGGCTAAACCTAGTTTAAGCCGGCTAAAACTAGGTGTAGCCGATAGCTGTTGGCTAAAACTAGGTGAACCGATCTGCTTTACTCCTGTAGGTCCCGAATATAGGTTAGAAATTTAAGGCGAGCGTGAAGCGCAGCGTAGCGTGAGCCTTAAATTTCGATGTTATTTTTTTTAACAGACAACAACAGAAATAACTTTCTTAATACCCCATGCTACACCTAGTTTTAGCCGGCTACACTTAGTATTAGCCGCGAGCAAATCGGCTACACCTAGTTTTAGCCAACAGCTATCGGCTACACCTAGTTTTAGCCGGCTAAAACTAGGTTTAGCCGCACTTCTGGTATTAGCCGTAACACATACAGCACTTTCGCATTCAGCGTTTGACTGACTCGCGCGTTTGTCGCTCGCAGACGCGTGTCGGCGCGGTGACACCCCTCGTGCGCTGGCTCGACCGAGTCAGCCGCTAGTAGTAGGCTAATATAAAAGTTTGAGTGTGGAGTGAGACCCCCTGACTATAGGTTGACCGGTTAAATGAGTCCTCGCCCGCGAAATAAGGGCTTTTCAAAATGCCAAAAAGCTGTAGACTAGAAACGCCATCTATCGAGCAAGTTTATGTTCGCCTGTTTATCATAAACAGGCAAACAATTCACATAAAAACACCGAAAATACCGTTAACAACGAACGAACGCCAAGAATGATTTTTTTGAGCATACGCCGTTTATTTTTCAAAGCCAATTTTGACATTTCACTTGTCCATCAACGCCATCCAGCGAGGCAAATTGTTATTATTTTTAGTTTTTAAATGTCACTTTAAAAAGCCCTCTTTGAACCTTTGTTAAATAGTTTATGACTTAAGGTGGTACCCTGAGCGAAAGCGCGCCGCGGTGAATTTTATTTAATATTATAATTGTAATAGACAATTTTAATAATGTTTATCGTGGAGATTTGAGGGCCCACAGTCTAGTATTTTTAAACGGTATCGTTACATTCCCTAGTAGTCACTGCTAGAAGTAGATAGAAAAACTGCTAAAAGTGGCCGTTTTTGACACATTTGCTATCTACTTCCACGAATGACTACGAGGGCATGTAGTGATACCTTCTAAAAATACTAGACCATGGGCCCTAAAATCTCCACGATAAACATTATTAAAATCTTTTTCTATTAATAACTTATTAAATAAAAACCTGAGGGCGCCACTTTCGGTCATACAACTGCCTTAATGGATTAAATCTGGTGCCTTATTTAACCGGTCGGATTGTATAGTAAATCATTTTTGTATGAACACATGTACAGCGCCGTTTAGCGGCTGCATTGTGGACATTGCCAGGGCCTCAGATCAAATAAAAAAGGAAGATGGAACGTTGCGCAGTGGTTGCGAACAACTAAGTGAGGCCGGTTTTTGATGGTACATGTGTGCGTACTACGAGTCACACCATTAACTGTCACAGTCACATTGTAACTGGTTGGGAAGTTTTTATCATTGTCATTTACTAACACTGCGTTACTTGTTGGGACAATTTTTATTTTTTGATTCCAACGGGTCACACCCTTTTCTTTCTTTCGTAAAAAGTCTCCAAAGTACCAGAATCACAAAAATATAAAGAAGGTTAAGAAGATTATAGTCCAGTAAAATTGTCGTCTGAAAGTACGTACTTGCGTCAAATCCGGTAGTTCTGATTATTTGCAGATTTGTTTATGATGTTGGCCGAATGAATAATCTAAGTTTATGACCTCGAGAGCCGAACGCAACTATGTCAAAAATCTAAAAAACCACGTACATTTCGGATTTTGGCGATTCTAACCCTGAAGGACTAGTTTTTGCTAGTACCTTTTCAGGGCGTTTTTAAAGTAGACTAAATTTGCTACAATATGAGACTACAATTGTCTCTGTAGACCCAATAGTTTCAGACTTAAAGCTTTTCAAAATTTATAATGTTTTCGAACTTCGCAATTTTTTGCAATATTATAGACGACTTAGAAATCCTCATTGAAACCAGAGCTTTTGCTCTTCATCCAGCCTTTAGTAGTTGTGATTCGACATCCTGCTTCTTTGACTTAGGGGAGAAGATTTAACGCAAGGTCCGATGTATTATTTTACTGGGTTATTATTCTTTTCATTACATTATTTTATTTCATCCTGTAACAGTGTGACCAATTGGGAAATTCCTGATAAAAAGTTCCCATCGAGTAATAGTGTCACAGATGAGGGTGTGATTGGGAACAAATGAGTGTTACGCACACCACACACGCAGTGGCGTCCTCACACGCTTACAGTGTAAAGCTAATGATATAATGGGTGTAACAAGACCTTCAACGAAGCCGAAGTCTACGTATTCCGGCCATAATCAGGATCATTTTTGTCTTTTAGACTATACCTGGGAAACTAAAAGCTTCGAAGTTATTGAAGGTCAAAGTCAATTTTTTTTTAAATTTTTTTTTATAAAAACTAGTTTTATTCGTTGTTTCCTACTTTTTGTCCAAAGAAACATCAAAATTTTAAGTATTTCGTAACAAACAATGGCTTCAAAATGTCGTCACTCGATGTATCTCATGAGCGTGCACGCAAACGCTGCCTTTCAACTCGGCCGCTCGCAGCTGTGTAGCATACACTCGCAGGCGCGGCCTGTTGTACGCGTTACATTGCGTGGAAATTTATGCAATGCTTTTTTAACACCAAAAATTAAAATAGTTTCCCAGCAATAATTTTGAACAGAAATGTTCCTAATGATGGGCAGAATACGTAGACCTCGGCTTCGTTGAAGGTCTTGTTACACCCGGTAATTGTACGTGTGTAGAGCGCGGCGGTGAGCGAGGAGCACAACTACTACAACGGGCACGCAGCCGCCGCGCCCGCGCCGCGCGCCGCACACAACGGGGACGGTCAGTTTCTCTAATCTTTTCATACATGCCTTGCAGTTTTTGTCACTGTGTACACCAGCCTTTTTTATTAAAACCTTTATTTGATTTTTATACAAAAAAATATATATATATCGGAAATGACGTCAAACACCAGCGCTACCTGTCGGCGCTTGACCGAGTCTACGACGCAACGGGCGGCCGGACGGAGCTCAGTGTTGTTGCGGCGGCCGTACGGTTAACACGCGTCTAGAAACTGTTGCGCGTCCTACTTAGTTTCATTGCTTTAGTTGATTGGGCATGAATCTGTGCTCCCTATTCCGTCATATACAATATTATGTTTGGTTAGCGATGTCGGAGCTTTTAAAGGCAGAGATAATATGATCAATTTTATGGACAAACCCCCCCCCCCATGTTGGGGTCTCACTCCTCTCCCGTTGGAATGACCGGCATTTTAAATTTTAGATGACCCTGCCGAAAAATATTAATTTCTCCGAATTTAAAAGTCCTACAGTTGTAAATAAAATACTTTTCGAAAGCTCCTAATACCAGCTATCAAGTAAAAAAAAAAATTATGTGAACTTTCAACTTTAATACGTCATAAAAAATTACTAAAGTAAATTTTAGTCTGTAGTGTTTTTTAGTTTTTCTCACTGATCTCAAAAACTAAGACATTTTTTTCCTATTTTCATTATACATTAGAATATTATCTACAAAATGAAATTAAAATCATTGCTCTAAATTGCATATTTCGAGAGTTATTAAAATATTTTTGAAAATAGGCATATTTAAAAACATTTTTATCAGTTTTTAAATTAATTTGATATTTTTATTTGAATATAAATGTCATTGAACCATAAAATCAAATATTTAGGAGTTTTGAATTTTGACAATTTTTGAAAATTAACATTTAGTGCTTGTAAAGATCATATACTCTCAAAATATGCAACACAGAACAATGATTTAGTTAGACGTCGTTTTGTAGGTAATATTCCTATGTATTATAAAAATACAAAAAAAAATCACGTTTAATGTCCTAGTTTTTGAGATCTGTAAGAAAAAAAAACACTAATTTCGCACTAAAATTATTTTAGTAATTTTTTATGACGTATTTAAGTTAAAAGTTTTTTACTTGATAGGTGATGTTATTAGCTTTCGAAAACTATTTTTTTTTTATAGCTGTAGGACTTTTAAATTCGGTGAAATTAATATTTTTCGGCAGGGCAATAAAAATAAAAAGTCAAATTTAAAATGGCGGCCATTCCAACAGGAGAAGGGATAGACCCCGACATGTGGCGAGGTTTTGTTGATAAAATTGATCATATTATATGCCATTAAAAGCTCCGATATCGCTAACCAAACATATTGTATCTCTATTTGGTTTGGTATGGATTTTTTTATACAGTATTAAATAACGTACTAGATTTTTTTCTACACTCGCGAGCAAAAGTATGGAATCACAGGCCTATTTTCATACAAACGAGGTAACTTTGAAGCCTTGGTTCTCCGCTAAGGATTGACCTAGCTGTGATCTGATGATGGCTATCCAGGGAGTGAAGGGAGGAGATTCAGATCGCTATACACACCCAACTGATCTGATCAGCATTCTAAAAGATTAATGGGTCAGAGTTCTCAGTTTCGGGATTTTCATACATTCTTATGCTAATTTCGCGGTTTTTCTAAACATATCCTAATATCTCACAGAATGCTGATCACATCTGTTGGGTGTGTATAGCGATCTGTATCTCCTCCATTCACTCCCTGGATAGCCATCATCAGATCACAGCTAGGTCAATCCTTAGCGGAGAACCAAGGCTTCAAAGTTACCTCGTTTGTATGAAAATAGGCCTGTGATTCCATACTTTTGCTCGCGAGTGTAGTATATTATTTAGTAATCGCCATCAATATTCCACATTCGCCACAACGTTTTATTTATGTCCCAGGTTCTGGCAGCAACACCCCACCCACCGTGTCCATTTCGTCCCGCGGCCGAGTCAGGAAACTTACCGCCAAAGCGAGGGGACTACTGCGGGACTAAACGGGAATGTAATAGGACCGGAAGACGAAGATACATGTAAGAAAAATGATAACTCAGTTACTTGTGATATTAATACAGATCCGGCAATTAAATTAATCAATTGTTTCGCCCTCATGGCAAATTAAACTTTAAGTACTTAGTAATAAAGTTCAAACTGGATTGCTTTTAAAAAGTTGTCGTTTAAGCACTGAAAACCACAATCATGAAATCCTTAATAATGTTGTCTGTTTATCCTTACTTGTCCTTTTTGGTAAACAATCTTTACGCAACTATATTGAAATAATCAATTGTAAAATACAACAAATGGTTTTCCACACAAAGATTACTTATTAGTGACAATTTGATTTAAGAAAACAACATATTTTGAATATTTTTTTAAAGGTAATTGGGCATATTTTACTTGCTTGATGAAAGTTCGCGTACAGAAACCAAACCAGTTTTAAATTGAAGAATTCAATCCCACTTTTCAAAATATGTATTATTTTTGTATGTACCGACCGGCAGAAAAAAGTTATTTCACAGTATGTGTGCGAGTCTATATAATATTATTAAACTTTTGTTGATAAAATATAAGTTTTTACTTTCAGCATTGTGAAAATGTGTGGTACAAGTGTTATAAACTTTTATATTGTCTTTATTTATTTATTTTATTATTAAAATGCTATGATATAATGATAAAAATTAAACATGTCCTGCAAGAATGCGACCCATATCACTGAGTAGCAGATAAATTTATCAACATAATATCTAACCCTATTTCGTTTGTGTACGCCATAGGTCAAACGTGCGAACAAAATGCCCAATGTCCTTTAAAAAATATGACAACTGTCAAAAAATGTTTACTAAATAGGACAAGTAAGAATAAATAGACATAGCCGAAAACATCATATTATATCAACAAGTATATTGTATCAAATGCATGTTCACACGCGAATTTAGATGGATAGTAAATACCTAGTATTAATCGATTAAATCAGTTGTACTATCCCCGCAATTTGGTAATACGATGGAACCTTGTCACGTTAACATACACGTCGCCGTTATTCGCAACTAAAAATGACATGTACTTAACAATAAAATCTTTTTTTAATATATTAGTTATTGAATATTCTTAATAAAATAAAGTCTAGTTAGAAAAAAATACAATTGTTTTTCGTTTTTGAGGTTAAAAACATGGCCGCCAGGTTCATTACCAATTTGCGGGGATAGTGACGAGGATTTTATCGAACAAGACTATGAGTGAGGCATTATTAGTTAGCCATAATTTTGAAAATTTTATATTGTAACACATAAATACACAACTTAAAAGTGGACTTAAGTTAGATTGGGCTTAAAACTAATGTTGTCCCTTTCATTAGCTGAAACGAAGATAGCTAGCATCAGTTTTAAGAATAAGGAGACAAAAATGTTCGTTTTATCTCATTCGTTCTGTTTTTTTATTAGAGATACAAAAATGACGTTTCATGTTTTTTGTAATAGCACATTTCGTTCGTTTGTAAATTATTCTTATGTAATTAATTTACTTGTTGACGGAGCGAGCGCGAATTGTACGTTTCAGTTTAAGCAAAAATTCGTATGTCCGTCTGTTCTCCTCTACAGATCGCATTTCTCAACCAATGGGGAATGTCCGAAAAAATTCAAATTGGCTGAATATTTTTTTATAGGTAGGAATAAGCTCCCTTAGTAATAGAAAAAAGTTTCAGAATTTTCGGTTGCGTAAAACTATTTTTAAAAATTAAAGTCTCTTCGACTTCACAAATGTACGAAAGTAACAGCAGAATGGAAATTATACCTTTGCCACCACCTGTCACAACCACAACATAATATGAAAAAAAAGTTTCGTAACTTTTGTAAAAAACTTTTGTATTGAATTTGATTTTTTTCGGACATTCCCCATTTTTGTGAAATTTTGTGAGCAGGTTCGATTATTATATATTTTTTTTTGTCTTCAAAAAAACTTTTTTGATGTTTAAAAAAAACATTTCAGCCATTTCGAAAAATGTCACGAACGCGAGGTCTACAGTTGACAGAGTCACTAGTTCTTCAGGTAATTAAAATTGAATTTATTTAAACCATAAAAAAACAACAATGGTAATAAAATGACCATATACAAATAAATCTGTCATTTTTGTCTCTCTAATAAAAAAAACTGGCTTAAATAATTTACTTAACTAACCTAACTTTAAGTTTGTAAAGTAGTATTTAGTTAAATTATGTAAATAACTTAAAGTCTAAATCAGATATTTTTTTCTGATCTCAATTAGCTTTTAATTTGTTAGAAATCTGAATTAAGGAGGTACCTTTAACACCAATCCTCGAAAGTGACTTACAAGTCATTAATAGTCAATTAAATCAGTCCTTTAAACGATCAAAGTTTTGACTATGCCTCGTTCTATTTATAGGGTGTTTGATAATAGCCTTATAAAGCCGAATAAGGTAGATAGGGACCATCACACTGAACAACTTTTACTATGGGACCAACTCTGAAACTGCGAAAAAAAAATCAGAAAACGAAAATAACGATAATATCAAAATGTATAAAACAGCAGATTTTTTTTCTTGATTTCAGAGTTGGTCCCATAGTAAAAGTTGTTCAGTTTGATGGTCCCTATCTACCATATTCGACTTTATAAGGCTTTTACCAAACACCTTGTATAATCAAAATACACAATTAATTTTATAAATCCTTTTTGTATTTATTTTGTCATTTTACTGATAAATATAATTAAAAACAGTAATTGTAGTTTTTGGATAGAATTGCGAAACACAAACTGCCTTAGTCGAATCTAAGCTGAAATACAGGGTGTTACATTTTTAGTTAAAAAAAAATTTTTTTTCATTCATACGTAATAAAGCAATCCCTGAGCACGCCATTTAATAATAACAATGTACATACTCGTAAATAATGTTAAATAAATCATCAATTATTTAGAAACCCCCACATATATTAAGAGAATTATTACACTTGAGTAGAAAATACAAAACCAATCATTTAATAAGTATGTTTATCCTTACTTGTCCTATTTGATAAACCATCTCTTTATTGAAATAATCAATTATAAGAAATTATTAATTATTACCACAGAATATTAATAGTACTAACGTACAGAAGCCCATCCGCGCGAGGACAATCAATTAATAAGCTACTCTCGCTGCACGGCAATAAAGTACAATTTCAAATTGCACAGCGCTGAGTGCTTATTAAAATTAATTAAAATTACATGTACATTGTTTTAGGCTCATATTATAGAATCAAACTCAAATCTCTGCTTGAGTACAGTTAGGAATGGTGCTATTGATCGTATATAGCGTCATCTCTTTCTAACTTTACTCAAGCAGAGATTTGATTCTATAAAACGAGCTTTAGTGTGCGTCTGAACGCTCTCGTATTACGCACACTAAAGTAATGTGTATGTGCACGCCTAACGACATTCATAGCCGTCTTCATGAGATAGAGCAACTATAGAGTAATCTTAATTATGAAATACTTAATTAATTATTAATATAATTGAATCGTTTGACTCAGTGGTTCCCAATTAGTTTTTTCTTCGTACCCCTAAGAAAAACCTTATAAAATAAACCCTTGGGCCATCCATAAATTACGTCACACGAATTTCATGATTTTTGACCCCTCCTCCTCGTCTTTGTCACAGCTTTTGTGAGAATCGTCCCCCCTATTGTGACGTCACATATTTTACAATTTTACACATAGAAGTAATTATTGGATTAACGGCTGTTCCGAAATTTTGAAATGTGACGTCACGAAATTTAGGACCCCCTCCCACTCCCTTGTCACACTTCTTCAACCCCCTCCCTCCCCGTTAACGTGTGACGTATTTATGGATGGCCCCTTATTGCAGGAATAATACGTAAAAAATGAAATCAAATGTATGAAATCATGTAGATGAGATTGTTGCGCGTACCCCTTGATGCAACCTCGCGTACCCCTGGGGGTACACGCGTACCAATAATTGGGAAACACTGGTTCAACTGTCTTAGAACAAATAAAAAATGTACTTCGAAAGAATGCAAAAATTTTGTCGAATTAATTAAAAAATTTCGTAATTCGGTTAAAACCTGTGGTGATTAAATTTTTAATTATGTACTTTTAAGATAATAGACCAATTTGTGAGCAAATCAATAACTTAAGTAAATAATTATGTAGTTAAACATTATTGTTACTATTTGACAAGTCATCTTTAATTATTATTTTAAATGTAAAATCATTATTGTGAGTAAATTGTCAAATCTTAATGAAATGGTTTAATATAAAGACATTGTAATAAAAATAACATCTGCTGCCATGTTCGTAAATGTGTAATTCGATTTTGATATCTGTGAAATTGTAAATTGGACTTTAGTTCTTTAGTAATAAGTGTTATTGTAATAAAATTGCGCCCACGTGTATATATAGCCGTATGGGCGCGTCCAGGTTGATACCAAACGATGAATAAAGTGATTATTTTGTAACAGGTTTTTTATTGATGCTTGGCCTTCACCTTACCTGATGTTAAGTGACGATAAGGCCGAAGGTGGAAGCGCACTACACCCGGAATCCTCACCACTGAGGAACTGGCTATCTTACCTCTAGCTGCCGGAACACAACAATTTTTAAGTTGTTGTTATGGCGTCAGACTTAGGTAAGATGGTGGTAGCTAGCCAGACGGACTTGAAATAAACCCTACCACCAACCAAACCGAGTACAAATTGTACCGCCTTTGGGAATCGAACCCGGGACCCCTGCTACACGGGTGGGCGAACCACTAGACCACAGAGGCGGTTAAATTATAAATCAAATTCTATCCAACTAATATTAAATCTTTGTGGGGCCACTTCACTTGTTTGCGAGACTATTTTTGTCAGAAACGCATGGAGGTATTGTGTTCTATAAATCTTCTAAAGTGGTCGATATCAGTTTCCCAGGGGTCGTCACAAACGAATATAAAATAATTATTATTAATGAGGGCTTTTCAAAATGACAAAAAACTGTAGGTTAGATAGATGGTGTTGATAAAAATGTATGTGTCAATATACAGGATCACTGGAAATATGACGTATTCCTGCTAAGGGGTTATAGATGAGGTCAAAACAAATATTTTTTGTCATATAACTTTTTCTCAAAAAATTAATAGTTTTTGAGTTAATTGAAATTAAGTATTTTTTTACCAAAAGTACGTTTTCAGACACAAAAATTTAAAATAAAAGATAACTTCTCATTGGATTCCGGATTTTTCATTATTTTGGGATAGAAAACAATCTATATGTTGATAATGAATAAAAAAAGTTACAAAAAGTACATGTGTTTAAATTGTAATCAATCCTTAAAACATTTTTTATTTTTATTTTTTCAGATTTTTTAGGAAAAGGCAGCAAATATCTTTAAAAAATTCCTAGTAACTAAGCGTGCATAATATTTTAAAAACATCACCATCTATTCAGCTTTCAGTTGAGGTATAAAACTTAATAATAACTTAAATAAAAACTGAGAAATTAAGACTTAACTAAATAGCAGTCCCATTTTATGTATCAAAAATTTCCTACTTCAAGCGCTTCGAAGGTGGCCGTATTATCCTACTTATTCCATAAATGTGAAAGTTTGCTTGTTTGGATGATTGTTAATCAATCACGCAAGACGACTTAACGGATTTGGATGAAATTTGGCACACAGACAGTTTATAAACAGGATTTAAACATAGGAGGATACTATTATCTTGTTTAAAGGTTCCCTAGGGATTTTCTCGAATGTAATTGCGGACAAAGTCGCGGGCGGAAGCTAGTTTGCCATAAATGATCGTGCTTACTAAAAATACTTTCGTCCGAGTGAGTTTGAAACAGAATTATTTTCCGCCGATGAGTCAAAATTTTATACAGACAACATCAAAAATAACCATGCATATCAGCCATTTTTAATGACCCGCTGCGGGGGAACAGGCCTTCCTTTCTTTTTGGGATAAAGCGGACGGGCCATAACCCACCACGTGGGCCCAATGCGGATTGGTCGGTGTTAACTCAATGTACCTCACATTGAGCCCTTGGTTCTGGCTGCATTTACAGTCGTTAACACTGACCAATCCACATTGGGTCCACGTGGTGGGTATGGCCCGTCCGCTTTATCCATCCACAAGCCAAAAGGTAGGCCAGTTCCCCAGCAGCGCGGCATTAAAAATAGCTGATATGCATGGTTATTTGTGACACAGTTTGTATAAAATTTTGACTCATCGGCGGAAAATAATCCTGTCTCAAACTCACTCGGACGAAAGCATTTTTAGTAAGTACGACCATTTATGGCAAACTAGTTTCCGCCCGCGACTGCATTCGCATTTACATTCGAGAAAATCCCTAGGGAACCCTTAACCAAGATAATAGTATCCTCATATGTTTTAATCCGGCTTATAAACTATCTGTGTGCCAAATTTCATCCAAATCCGTTCAGCCGTTTTGCGTGATTGATTAACAATCATCCGAACAAGCAAACTTTCACATTTATGGAATAAGTAGGATAATACGGCCACCTCCGAAGCGCTTAAAGTAGGAATTTTTTGCTACATGAAATGGGACTGCTATTTAGTTAAGTCTTAATTTCTCAGTTTTTATTTGAGTTATTATTAAGTTTTATACCTCAACTGAAAGCTGAATAGATGGTGATGTTTTTAAAATATTATGCACGCTTAGTTACTAGGATTTTTTTAAAGATATTTGATGCTATTTCTACAAAATCTGAAAAAAATAAAAAAATAAATGCATTTAAGGATTGATTTTTTTATAAACACCTGTACTTTTGTAATTTTTTTTATTCATTATCAACACATAGATTGTTTTCTATCCCAAAATAATGAAAAATCCGGAATCCAATGAGTAGTTATCTTTTATTTTAAATTTTTGTGTCTGAAAACGTACTTTTGGTAAAAAAATACTTAATTTCAATTAACTCAAAAACTATTAATTTTTTGAGAAAAAGTTATATGACAAGAAATATTTGTTTTGACCTCATCTATAACCCCTTAGCAGGAATACGTCATATTTCCAGTGACCCTTATATTTTTTACTAACTACTTAGAATTAGTAGTAAGCTTCTTGGGCAGTAGGCAGATGTAACCCTAAAATGTTGTCGGATGTCAGCCAGCGAGCGCTCACTTGCCTCTTTGGTACAGGCATAGACAGAAAAATTTCGCTACGCTCAAGTTATATATTAACTTTATGGGTACAGGCCATTTATTTTTAAAAGCAAGACACACTTCTCTTTCCATCAACGCTGCAAGTAGGTAGGTATCTAAAAAAAATTTTTTCAATCCTCCGGTAACATATCTGTCAGTTGAATTCAAGGAAATTGCTTCGTACAAGAGGAAGGTGCACGCCGTATTTCTGTGTATACGAAAATACACTTTATCCTTGAGACATTAAAGTTTATATTACAATAGAAAAAAATTGCGGTCCAGTTGAATAGCGAAAAAAAATTTTGAATGTCGTGCGCCGTAAATTTCTTCTATAGGTGGAAAAAGGTTGGAGTATTTTCTTTAGGTATAGCTATAAAGGCACCAGGTGAAAGCTAATAAAAAACCAATTTCAAATATATATACAACTTTTATGTTATTGTTTTGATAGAAACTTCCAAAACCATAACTCAGAAGTATGAATTATTAATAAATTATTAGAAAATTAAAAAAAAAACTAGTCAATATCTACACAAAACAGGCAAAAATCGCAAACGGGCATGTAACTACGATTTTTAAATATATTGAGAGTAATTTATACTCAAGTCTGCAACCCTGAAATCCTGTGCTGCTCGAAAAACTTAGCATTTTTTTCAATTTCTTAAAAAAAACTACCTTATCGCCGGTCGCCTTTCATTGTGAATCGCGCTCGCGTAGCAAAATCACTTGCCGTATTGTAATTAAAAACAAAAAACCGACTTCAAAAAACCTACCTCTAAAAAGCAAGAAATAATATTCGTAATAATAAAAACACGTCTATTGAAGTCGGGTGGGGCTGGAGTACAAATTCCCTTTTTTTATTCTAAAAGCCCCACCCGACTTCAATAGACGTGTTTTTATTATTACGAATATTATTTCTTGCTTTTTGGAGGTAGGTTTTTTGAAGTCGGTTTTTTTTTAAACAATTTTTATTTTTTTTATTTTTAGTGTAGATACCTTTTGTATTAGGTAGTGTAGGTATATTTATTATTCAGTTAGAAAATTCGGCTCAGCCAAACGTGAGTTAATCGCGGAGAAACATACATACATGCGGGTCAAACTGAGTACCTCCTTTTTTAAGTCGGTTAAAGAATTATACTTAAGATATCCCTTTTCCAACAAAAAAATAATTATCTTATTCAGTTCATAAACAAAGAAGTTATACGACTGATCAACGAGGTAGTTCACGCAAAATCATACTTTTTTCGTGCTTTTTTCAAGATTACTTGAAAAGTACTGAATTGATTTCACAATTTAAAAAATGGGACCAACTTGGAAGTTTACCTAATGCCCACGTTTGAATCATTTCAATCGGTTCAGCCGTCTTCGAGTAATCGGTGTACATACAAAAAACAAAAAAAAAAACGGGTCGAATTGAGTACCTCCCTCCTTTTGAAGTCGATAAAAATGACTCCTAATTTGTCGAAATTTCAAAAACGAAAGTGGTTCACTTAATATTCGGAGGGAAATTGCGAAATTTGGATTACATTTACCGTCTAGAGATGGATGGCATCAAGCAAGGTCTCCTCTGAATTCTGATGGGATAGGAGGCGTGATTACATCCGTTTGGAAGATAGTGCCCTCACAGTGGCGCCCTCATCGTAATTAAATTTATTAGAGGTTTTCGTTTGTAAATAAACTTTAGAACCTTAGCTTCAGTCGCAACGTTTGAATTTTGGACACATTATGTATTTAGCGAGCAATAAATTAAATTTAATGAGGGCGCCACTGTGAGGAGACTAATCGCGTTAAGGTGATTAGATTCCTCGATGACCTTGGACGTTTGAGCCTACCGCCACGCGCCACAGCCGCGCACCCCGCACGAAAACACCGATCAAAGAGTACACGGGCTTAGGAAGGTATAGAAGCGCACTGTGAGCGCACTCCATATGTACATTACTGCCTATTATTTGAGCTAGAATTAATAAATCTGCCTACTTAACTACTTTTAAAATGTAACATAGATTTCGGTTTCCGTATTAGTACCTACCAATTGTAAGTTAATAGTTAGATGTCAAAATTTTTTCATTGCCGCAATAGCGACTTATATAGTTTATTTAAATAAAGGTAATTGTACAGTGGTTTGTGTGGGCAACGCACTGACGGCGACTACAAATGTTGAAAATGGGTGACTTTATATTACAAATTGAGTAAGTAACTAGTTATTTAGAACGGGAGACCAAATTAGGGCAGCTTAAATCAGTTTTATAGTTACCTACTCTACTTGGTATATTACCTAGTTGCCCACTGAGTATTTTTGTCACTCATTTAAAATTTTCACTGCTAAATTAAATTATTTATCTCCTACATGTAGTCGCCCGTTTTATGTATTTTTTGTAATCCACAGTTTGTCGCCCGTTTAGTTATTTTGTCGCCCATAAAATAAACCGCTGCCAGGTTTAGTATTTAAGTATCCCATTAACGCCTTTAATTATTTCCAGTCACACAATATTGATATTGTTTTTAATATTTTTAGTACTAAAGGGGTATCTATACCTTCCAATTTAGGATGTCCGACCACTCCGACAATTTTCTTTGTTTTCTGTCTTATTAAATCACTTGACCGTCACTGGAAGCTTTATTGAGATAGCATTTCCGTTTCCCGTCGGTTTTACTAACGTTTTCCTACTTTTTAACCAATACTACTTCCGGCTCAGTGGCGACACCTGGCGGAGCGCGCCAATTTTTTGTTAATGAAAATCATTGCGCGCCATTTTTGGATCATTGGCGTTTTAGTTCCCGTCGAGTGAAGTCGTCAACAGTGATCTGCCTAAATCACTGTGAATTTCCTACTAAAGGAAAACCTTGAACTACTCAAGGAACACCTTATAAGTTAGAATCAGTGAAAGTGATAAAAAACTGTAAGTACTTAACAATTTTCACATAAATTTAACGGTTTTCCGTTCGATATAAATGTTAATTTGAACTTAAGTTGAACTTGAATCTAGATTAGATGATCATGTTACGTTTTTATGAAGTCTTTTTCCTTTAAGTTTAAAATTTTCATTTTTATTTTAAACTACCTCCGGTTTAGGACTGAACATTTAATGCGATTTCTATTTAGTTATAACAACGAAATGAGTTCAGTTGGCAATATGAAGTGTTTTTATGAACATTTTTGTGCATATATATTGTCTGTAAACATTTTTTCAAAAATATTGAAATAACTGGACTGATAAAATATTGTTTAATTTTAGCAAAGGTTGTTGGCTTTTACACATTTAATCATTATCACTTCTACCTAGGAGTTGAACGTTTTTTGAAAAGATTTGATATTTAATTACAATATATTTAGTTATAGCAATGGATCATGGTTCGACATCTGAGCAACAAGCAAATGCCGCACCCAGTGGAGGAAATCGCAAACGTAATCGGGACCGAGGCAGTCGGAGCAGATCGACGAGCAGCAGCAGCAGCAGCAGCAGCAGTTCATCGAGCTCGTCTTCATCCGGGCGAAAGCGATCACGGCCGACACCGCAATAAAAGAAGTAAGCGCAGACATCATTCCACTCGTAAGATAGATCAATTATTCCAAGAAATGAGTGAACTTCGTAACCATATTATGAATTCTAATAATACTGCTTGTGAGGAAGGTATATCTATTTTGTCTGGAGTCAGTGATGAGTTATATGAACAAAATTTTCCTAATGAACAAAATGTTCCTAATGAACAAAATGTTTCTAATGACCAAAATATTTCTAATGAACAAAATGTAGATAAATTAGATTTGAATTTTACTTTTGATATCGAAACCAAATTAAAAGAACCGACCGTTCCAAAAACCTCGGATCAATATCTTAAAATGTTTTGTGAGGTACAACGTTTTGGCACTGATTCTTGGTCAGATGTTAGATATAATGACACCCAAAAACTATATAATCATAGCCCAGGTTTTGTAGACCTGGAATCAAACGACGAGGTAAAAATGTATGATTCCTTGCGCCATCTACAGCATACTGAAAAAGCATATGCAGCAATTACATATTGTATACTTAAGCAAAAAGAGTCTTTGCAAGATAACATTCGAAAACTTATTTCTTGGTCTAAAGATACAAATGTTAATTCTGATAATTTAACTGAGAAAGTTGAAGAATTATTTCTGAAGGGTGACTATCATAAAATATCGTCCGATCTTTTGCAATTAACGTGTGGGCATAGAGCGGAAACAGTTGAAATGAGACGTGAAAACATAACAAAACATGTTAAAGAACCCTTAGTTAAAGCAGCTCTAAATAAAATACCACCATCCCAGACAAACCTTTTTAGTTCAGATACTTTCACTTCAACGCTTGAAAAAGCTGGAGGAGTGCGTAAAGCTTTTTGGCCTTTAAAAAATGATGGTTTTAAACCATATCGGCTCTCGCGGGGCCAAGGTCCACGAAAGGCAACCGTTCCATCGCGTGGAACTTCTTATATCAATTATGAGTCAGGCATTCCTACTCATACAAATGCCTATAATAACCCACCCTCGCGGGGTGTATACCAACATTACCAACAGAATGTGAATTCTTATAGAAGCCAAGCTTCTAACAATTCTTATGGTGATTATAAAGGCAATAAAAGGGGTTCTTTTCACAGCCGAGGCTCGCGGCCCGATCGTGGAAATAGCCGAGGACGCTCAAATGCTACTCGGAATTCCAGAGAAAGTACAAAAAAGTACAAATGACTCGAAGAAATTCCAAGCAGGTCAATTAATACATTATCTAAATCAATGGCAGGAAATGGGGGCACCACAAGTAATCTTAAAATTAATTCAAGGTTACCGTATACCTTTTTCTCAAAAACCCCCACTAATTTATCCCAATGTAGAAAAAAGTACTTTTCAAACTCCCATTTCGGAAGAAATGACCACTATTATACACCAAATGAAAATGCAAGGCATTTTAAAGACTGCTCCAAACACACCGAGTTTCATTTCCCCATTATTTCTGGTGCCAAAACCCGACGGGTCAGCCCGACCCATTTTCAACCTCAAAGCCTTAAACGAATACATAAAACCAGAGCCATTTCATTTGATAAACATTTATCGCATCCCGGATTTCCTTCAACCTCGAGATTGGATGTGCAAGCTGGACCTTTCGCAAGCTTACTTCCATCTAAAAGTAACAGAATCGCAGAGAAGGTTTCTACGCATCGTTTACAACCAAGAGTTGTTGGAAATAACATGCCTTCCGTTTGGTCTGAGCACAGCTCCCAAAATTTTTTCTGTACTCACAAATTGGGTAGCCCAAATATTAAGAGAAAGATGGAATATAAGGGTAATAGTTTATCTAGACGACTATTTAATAGTCCATCAGAACGCAGACACGCTCCAAATTCATGTAAATATTGCAGTAGAAACATTACAAAAACTAGGTTGGCAAATAAACTTCAAAAAGTCAATTCTTTGCCCACAACAACAAATTATTTATCTCGGTGTGGAATGGCGACCCTGGGTCAATCTAAAATCCTTACCAGAAACAAAAATCACAAACATAAAAGTGAAAGTAAGCCAAGCGCTACAAAAGAGAAAAATGTCTCTGAAAGATTTACAAAGATTAATAGGGTTATTGAATTTTGCCAGTTTTGTGGTACCAAGAGGCCGACTAAATCATCGGGAAATGATAAGGCTCATGATTTCAATACTAAATCAACCATTACAAACGTACCCACTACCACCAAAAGTCTTGCACGAACTGCAATGGTGGCTACAAAATTGTCATCTTTCAACTCCACTACATTACCCACCTCCAACGAACTTTCTGGTTACGGACGCATCAGACTTAGCATGGGGAGCACAACTAAACAACATAGAGTTGTCAGGCAGTTGGTCTCGAGAAGATCAGGTACGCCACGGCAACCAGAAGGAGATGCTAGCGATTCTGTATGCTCTCCAAAGACATGCTCAAAAGTTAAGTCACAGTACGGTCTTAGTTCAAAGCGACAGCAAAACTGCTGTCGCTCATTTGCGGAGGGAAGGCGGAACGAAGTCGAAAGAACTAATGGAAATAACTTATCGAATTTTGAGTTTATTAGACCAACACCAAATACACCTAAATATACACCATCTCCCAGGCAAATACAACAGCCAAGCCGACCACCTGTCTCGTTGTCGTCGGCCCCCGGAATGGCACCTGTTACCGCCTTGTCTGGAAATAGTGTTTGCAAAATGGGGGACTCCAGTCATAGATTTATTTGCATCGGCGACAGCTCACGTAGTTCACAACTACGTGTCTCGAGATCTGACAGATCCTCAAGCCCTATTTCACGATGCATTCAGCACTCCGTGGCATTACCCACTAGCGTGGGTGTTTCCACCACCATTCATGGTTCCCAAAGTGCTATCACACCTGATAAAATCATCGGGAGTATTTTTAATAGTAGTTCCACGGTGGGAGAAGGTCTTCTGGCGCGCAGATCTAAAAGCCCGAGCGCTTGCAGCTCCCTTAACTCTGAGAAATCTGCAGAATTACCTGGTGGACACATCGACCGGCCTCCCACCTCCACAAGTCGACAACATAATACTCGAGGTTTGGAAATGTGGGGGTGGTCAGAAGCCACCAAGACATGGAACCCAGAACAACTACTATTGTTAAAAAACTCGTGGCGGAAGTCTACTTTAAAAACCTATGAGGTCGCATGGAAACGTTGGATATTATGGTCTTCTCATAATAATGTTGATCCAGAACACCCCACAGGTTCTCAATTAGCACAGTTCCTGTCCGGCCTCTTTTTAATCAATAAATTGTCGTATAGTTCGATTCTACTACACAAATCGGTTGTCTCCACACTATGTAGTGCTGATATGTCGAGTCAGTTAAGTTCACATGTGCTCGTGAAACACATTTTAAAATCGATTGCTTTAAAAAATCCAAAATCTTCCAAACCTCCCGTTTGGAACGTCAGTGAATTAATTTCATTTTTAGAGAAATATCCATTAGATGGAAATAACCTTTTCCAAATATCACGACATACAGCGGTACTACTCTTACTCTGTTCAGGTCGTCGTATACATGACCTGACGCTACTCAGTGTTGATCAAAATCATTGACAAAAATCAAATGACACTATTATATTCTGGCCTCAGTTCGGTTCAAAAACTGATAGTATTGATCACAGACAGTCTGGTTGGAAAATTCTATCAAATAATGTCAATCAAAAACTTGATCCTGTATATTGGATTGAAAAAACAATAGCTATGTTAAATGAAAGGCGTAAAGTTGCAAAATCCTCTAATTACCGACTTCAAAAGGAGGGAGGTACTCAATTCGACCCGTTTTTTGTTTTTTTTTTTTTTTGTTTTTTGTATGTACACCGATTACTCGAAGACGGCTGAACCGATTGAAATGATTCAAACGTTATTACATTAGGTAAAGTTCTAAGTTGGTCCCATTTTTTAAAATTTTGAAATCGGTTCAGTACTTTTCATGTAATCTTGAAAAAAGCACGAAAGTAGTATGATTTTGTGTAAACTACCTCGATGATCAGTCATATAACTTCTTTGTTTATGAACTGAATAAGATAATTATTTTTTTGTTGGAGAAGGGATATCTTAAGTGTTTTTATGTATGTATAAGTGTATTTAATGACAAAAACAATGCTTGGATTAGGTGGAAAAAGTTCGGAAACTTACAAGACTATAATGACTTTTCCTTGTATCGTAGGCGTTTTAAAAGGCTTTGTGATGATTGTTTCAATAAATATATCTCCTCTGTCGAGGAAAGCTTACGTGAGGATTTGAAACTATTTTGGGCATTTGTTCACAGACATGATAATAAGGGCTTCCCTCATATTATGAAGTACACTGACCTTGAATCTGATGATCCCGTGGCCTCCTGTAATCTTTTCAGTACATTTTTTGGATCTGTATATGAGAAGAGTACTGCACACAATTTTAAAGTAGATTCTCAACACGCGGAGAGTATGGCTAGTGACTTTATAGTCTCTGATTTGTGCTTTTCTCAAAACCAAGTTTTTAGAAAATTAAAGTCGTTGGATGTTACTAAAGGTGCGGGTCCGGACAGCATCCCCCCACTGTTTCTTAAGTTTACGGCTGAAAATATTATTCAATAAATGCCTCGCTGAGGGTGTGGTCCCGAATGTATGGAAAACCGCTAACATAATGCCAATATACAAAGCTGGACCTAAAGATGACGTAGAAAACTATCGTCCTATTTCGCTCCTCTCTACTCTTGCTAAGATCTTGGAGAGATTGGTGCATGATGCTATCTATCCTCATCTGCATAATGCTATTCTACCTCAACAACATGGATTCGTTAAAAAGCGTTCGACATTAACTAACCTCCTTGTTTACACCAACTTCCTCTTTTCTAGTATGGACCAACGTATCCAAGTGGATACAATATACACTGATTTCTGTAAGGCCTTTGACAAAGTTGATCATGAATTACTTCTGCAGAAAATAGCTTTCAATGGTATACGAGGAAACCTTTTACGATGGTTTCATTCTTATATTTTGAATAGGACTCAAAAGGTGGTAATCAACGGTCACATGTCGAATACTATCGTGGCGACGTCAGGTGTAGCTCAAGGTTCTATTTTAGGACCTTTATTATTTGTTTTGTTTATCAATGACATTGATAAATGCTTCCATCATAGCAATATCCTGCTATACGCAGACGATTTAAAAATCTATAAACAAATTCGAACTATAAATGACTGTCTCTTACTTCAGGAAGACCTAGATCGTCTGAGCGATTATTGCACTCGAAATAAGCTATACTTAAGTACTCACAAGTGCAAATTCATTACCACCACCAAAAAAAAGAATGTAATTAATTTCAACTATTCATTAAATAATATAAACTTAGAAAAAGTTGAAGTCATTCGCGACCTTGGTATACTTCTGGACTCTGAACTACATTTGAATAGTCATATAAATCACATAATATCCAAAGCATACCAAATGTACGGCTTCATTATGCGGACTTGCCAACAATTTAAAAAACCTAGCACTTACCTTTATCTGTATAGAGCTTTAGTAAGATCTCAACTTGAATATGCTACAATGATTTGGAATCCTTTTTACAATAAATACATTAATAACTTGGAATCAGTTCAGAGAAAATTTTTAAAACGTATAAGTTATAAATGTTGGCGTTCCAAATTGTCCTACGACATTTTGTTGCAAAGATTTTATTTACCAACGTTGCAGACGCGTAGAACACTTTTTGATGCTGTTTGTGTCTTTAATATTCTTCACAACAAATACGATTGCATTGATTTAACTGACCAAATCAGGTACAAAATTCCTAGCCGTTCACACCGCATTCGTGAAAAGTATCCATTAAAATTTTTTGACACAATTATTAGTAACACAAACGCAGGCCTGCGTGCACCTCTGAACAGAATCATGGCCAGTATTAATGATCACATCAGTGCCCACGACATTGATGTTTTTTCACTCTCGTTGAGTTCTTTCAAATCCAAAGTCCACGATTTGCTGTCACAATGAGCTCCCAAATTGTCTTCGTCGCTTTTTGTTTAAATTATTATATATATATTGTATTGTATTAAATTAGTAGTGCACACAATGCCTCTCTTATAATAGTTATTATACTCATATGTTCTCTTCATTATTTTGAAGTAATCTGTGGATAATGTGGTTGGTTGCACAATTACCAATAGTATCTATTGTAAGCCTGTCTTATATTATACATTGTACAACTGTTTGTTATCCCTGAATAAAATAAAATAAAAATAAAAAATAAAATCTTAAGTGTAGTTCCTTAACCGACTTAAAAAAAAGGAGGTTCTCAGTTTGACCCGCATGTGTGTATGTTTCTCCGCGATTAAATTAACTCACGTTTGGCTGAGCCGATTTTTCTACCTAAATAATAAACTTACTTACACTACCTAATACAAAAGGTACCTACACTAAAAAATAAAAAAATAAAAAATTGTTTAAAAAAAACAAAAAACCGACTTCAAAAAACCTACCTCTAAAAAGCAAGAAATAATATTCGTAATAATAAAAACACGTCTATTGAAGTCGGGTGGGGCTTTTTAGAATAAAAAAAAGGAATTTGTACTCCAGCCCCACCCGACTTCAATAGACGTGTTTTTATTATTACGAATATTATTTCTTGCTTTTTAGAGGTAGGTTTTTTGAAGTCGGTTTTTTGTTTTTTTTAAACAATTTTTTATTTCTTACAGTTAGAGGTATAGCTAAGCCTGCTTCACGCACAGTAATTGCAGGTTGGATTAAGACGCTATTTAGGGAAGCCAAAATTGAAGCCACTCCTGGCAGTTTCCGACCAGCCGTAGCATCAAAAAATTGGATGGATGACCACCCTCTAGATGACATTTTGGCTCGTGGAAATTGGCGTTCTGCAAACACTTTCCGGCAATTTTACCAAAGGGAAGTAATGGAAAAGAGTGCCTCCAAAACTTTAAGTGGCTTCTTTAATCCAGTGGATTAAGATAATAAATGTTAATTATGTATTATTAAATTTTTGGTTTATTGATTTGTACTGTTTTTGATTAATAATTATTGTATGTAACGAGTGTTGATTGTGGCTAATAATAATAATAATAATAATAATAGTTTATTTATTAGATAACAAACATATACACATAATTTATGAATCTCTGCGTCTGTTGTAGTAAAAACTGTATTACAGACCGCAGTGACTTCCCCAATTATGACGTACAATCTTGCATGTAAATCTAATGAGAGAACAGGAAAAGAAAAAAAAAAAAAAAGATAAAAAAAAAATTATAGATAGATAAATTCTGCTGTTTTCTTAATCTATATTTGGATATAATAATAAATAATTGTATAAATTTATTGAAATAACAGAATGTCAATAAAAATCAAATGAGTGATAAACATCTTTATTTATTTACACAATACCTACCTACACTAATCACATTGGCGTTTTCAGCATACATTTACCTATCTTTATACCTTTTATACATATTACTGAAGTTGTAGTTTTCAGACTTTATTTTTAAATAATTGATATTTATAAAAAATCTTAATTTCAGAAAGCATCTAATTGTGAACATAATGGAGGATGGAGCAGGAGCAGTACGGCGCCTTGCGCGTCCAATTCAATAATGCATTTAGGACTCTGTTGGGGCTGCCTCGATTCTGTAGCGCCTCAGGGATGTTTGCTGAAGCGCGCGTGGATTGTTTTTCCACAACCATGCGCAAGAGGTGCACATCCCTGGTGCGCAGGGTGCGGGCCAGCCCGAACAGTCTCCTGCGAGCTTTTGCCGAGCGCTTTGACTGCCAGTACCTGTAGCTCTACCATGAGTTGGTATAGTAAACTACAATAGTTTACTATACTCGCTAGCGAGCATCGAGTAACGTTTTGGCCTTTTTCATAGCAATTCGGTACTATGAGTTACTAATTGACAGATGGTATCGAGAAATACCATAACGATAGTAGTAAAGTTACTCACTTGCGTTTTGAGGCGTGAAATCAATGAGTATACCTTTTACTATCCTCTATGGCATAGAGGAATGTAAAAAATAGGTACAACAAAAGAGAATGTAATCAAACCGCGGTACAACATAGTCATTGGCGTGAATACTTCTATTTTAATTTAATTTAGTATTTTTTGTGTCTAAAATAGTCTAAATAATGTCTTTCAGAGCTTATTTGCGACGAAATCAAGGGCAATTATAAACCGATAAATATGAGAACCCGTGTTAGAAATCCTCTAGTCAGGGGGTGGGTCAGGTTGTGCCCAACGCTGAATATTAGTGGCCCTAAGGCTATGCGGGCCCTCAATTCAGTGGGCTTACTAAGGTCACCATTCAAATACGCCGTAACGTAATGCATTCCTCCACTTTGAAACTAATGTAAAAAAGTTTAATTAAGTACTTTCCTATCAAGCATGTTACAAAATTAGAAAATATTGTGTTAAATCTAAATAATATTCTACTTAGTTGCAAATAATATGTTAATTCCGTCCGTATCAAGGTAATACTTGATACAAATAAGGCCTATCTAATTTTAAGTCTTTATATATTATTTAATTAATTATTTAACTGTAGGAATATAAGAAAACAGTTCTATAACTAAATGTAATTTTCCGAAAACTTGACTTTGGCCGTAATAAATCGATTACACTTATTAAATTAAGGCCTATAACTTTTTTATTTTAAGTTGAGGTTAAATATGAAACGATATTAAATAAAAACATCTTATCAATAAACTTTAATATTTATTATAACAAAGTAAAGATTCATGTTATATTTTCCAAAAAAAAAGATCTCACTTTAACTCGTAGATTTGTATCATTTGGGGCCTTATTTGTTTATTTAATATCATATTTGAATAAGGCACAAAAAAACGTAGGTATCTGCCGCATGTCGCTCTGCCAGGTTGTATTTCGTCCAATTTGTACGTTTTTATTAATTTGGAAGGAAAAATTGATATTTTTGTCGCTTGTGGGATGATACACATTATCTGTAATGAAATAAGTAAACCATAAGTTGTGGGATTCTCATTTAGCTCTACCGTGTTGAAATAAGACCTAGGCTATTATCGTAATCACGCTCTGTCCCCCTACTCAAATGGCCAACATTCTATGCATTTGAACGCTACGTTATTACGTGTCGTAAGCTTGTAACACAATATCAAAGTCTGAGATTTACATAAGCTTACGACACGTTATTTAATCGTCTATTGCTCATATTTTAAGCTTTAAACGTAAGGTTGGCAATTGGAGTATGGGGGCAGGTCGTCTTTAAAAAATTGCAATTAATGCATCTATAGCCAATAGTAAAAACAAATCAAGGTCATGGATAGCTAATCATAAATATAAAGAAACAATTATTAAGAGAAGCTTAAACTAAAACAGCGTAAGTTTTAATAAAAACTTTCATGAAAGTATTTTCCTGGTTGGATTTAGGTTTATCTGAGTTTTCTAATGATTTGTACTTGGACGAATCGTCCAAGGATTTGTATCAAGTAACAACCTTTTATTTCACCTTTCCATAAACTCCTCTAATCGACTTCTTCTAATTTTATTCTTATCAATCTTAACAAGCTAGCTTTTACACAACAAAATACGCAAAGAAAACACAAAATAAATAATTATTAAAACGTGAAAATTACATTTGACATCTTCGATTTGACACAAGGAACATTTATACTCACAGGGAGATTTGACATAAATAGTAACCATAGAGGAAAGTAAAAAGATAGTAACCAACATAAATTCAAAATTCACTTACATTCGGTATACACGCACTAACTAGTGATTTTTTACTTAGTCGGATTACTACACCAACTAAGGTAAACGACCAATATTTCGTGTTAGTAAGTTATTTTGTTTAGTTTTTTTTTCTGTCGCTAATTATTAATTATTACACCTACATTAGTACAAAATCTATACCACATAAACTGTCTAAAAATCAAGTACCAACATTTTGGTGACTGAACTGAGACACGGTTATGGTATCTATCCGTTACTGATCTGAGGGCAATGCTACGTTCAAAACTCTCAGTCGTCGGCACAGACAGCTTTATGGCGTGTATTCCTTGTCACCACCATAAGATTAGCGCTCGTATGTACCTACTTCTTAAGCTCACAGAAAGTCAATTTGAATAAAACTTTAAATAGTTAAGTAGTAAAATGATCCCATATACTCGTAGTAACTTCCAAACGAAACGTCCAATTAGAATAAATTAAAGAAGGAAGACTATATTAAAATCTTTTATTATTTATTTATTAATAGTTATCACCGTTTCATGCCAAATAATTTTATAGGATTTTTTTTGGTAGGTTTTCACTATTGCCATTACTATAGAGGTTATAGATATTTCAATTTTTTTTAACAACTATAGCCTATATTTCTCACTGATTATGCAGCTTTCTATTCTTACTCCTTATCCTTATTTCATCTGGTAAGAATTTTTGGCGTTATTTCGATTTCAATTTCGATTTTTCCAAAAAAATTCAGAATTTTCAATACTAAAATATCTTTATTTGGTTCTAAATATGAAACCTTTAAATAGCCCATCCGCATATCTATCATATCTGCGATACTACAGGCAAATGACACAACACAATTTCATAAATCGGGGCACTATACTCGATCATGAAAACCTAAAATATTTCAATTTTAAAATCTTGAAGTCATTAAGAGTCTTAACATGCCGAAATATGGGACATTTACCTTATCGAGTTCACATTAGCGAGGATGCTAAACTCGTGAAAGGTGAGCACTCTTACTATAGATTTTAGTTCTTCGCGTATCCGCTAGAGGCTCTGCTTCAATTTCCCATACAAATTGCTAACGCGGTCGATATCGAGAATGGTTTTTGTAAACTCATGGTAGTGCTATATCACTGTGACATGATACATGTGCAGGCAAATAATGTTATCCTATTTTGATCTTTATTTTATTTATTTACTAATTGATTAATTTTGTAAAATTGTGGAACATGTTTTCTGAAAATAAAATAATAATAATAATTATTATTATTATTGTAGTGTATGCACAGCGTACTGTCAATGTCATTGACAGATGTCACACACTGTCTCGGTTGCGCGGGCGGTAGGGTGGCCAGTCACGTGCGAGCCATGGGCAAGAGCAGATTGTGTTTGTGTGATCCTACCTGCACCGCTGGCGTAAGAACGAGCCAGTGTGCCGCCTGTTACAGGGAGTACACTACAATGGCGACGAGATAAAAGGTCAGGAATAAATTATTCTAAAAAAAAAGTGAATAGTATCGTGTTGAGTTGAGAAGAAAACGTTATTCCTAAGTAACCGCCCATTTGTAAAAAGTCGTAGCCGTTTCGTAACATAACCGATACGATACATTGCGACTCAGTGGAGTTTAAATTAAAGGTTATAAAACAGTTCAGTAACAGGATTACGAAAAACTAAATTTCTGTAACTTTGTGTCGTCTCTGTGTCGACATTATACACAATAATCTATATCCACACATTGTGAATAAGTACTATAATTTGCAACAAAGTTTGATCATATTATATGGTGAAATAATATGAGTTCTAATGTAAAATTTCAAACAAATTATACAGTTTTGAACAATACAAACAAGATAATAATAATATTCATTGGGTGGTACAAGAATACATTATTTAATTAAGGAAGTTTACTTTGCTCTTTTCACTTGTTTGTGATCTTGGTTCATTTACATCTAACTATTAGGTTAGGTAGTTTTGTAACATAGGTACAACAGTCGGTGCAAAATAAAATGCTACAGACATGGATCTAATCATTAAATTGATTGATATGCAGAGTTCTGGTTATTAAATGTTTTGTTTGTGCAAACAATGTTTATGTTTGTTAAATGAATTCATTAAGCAAACAAAGCTTTAATCATTAAATAACTGGTTTAAGTAGCTCAGAACAATCTGTCTGATCAGATCTTTATAGAAGTTATTGAGTCACAATAGTAAAGTTAGTAACAAAGTCAGATTTTATTTATATTAGAACATTATGTTCACATTAAGAACACCAAAAGATCATGGAGTTGACAGATTTAAGCAGGTAATGTTCTGATCATTAAATTGATCGACCTAAAATGATATTACATATTACAGATCAAGATCAATAAATTGATTAATTAAATATTTTGCCATAAAGACATTATGTCTTACTTAATGCTTGGGGAAGGGCAATTGTGATTTTACTTAAAGGGGATTTACATAATTGGGAGTGTTTTATGGATCTCTGGTAAAAAATTATTATTAAATAAATTGTAATACAATTATTGCAATTTGCTTTTGCTACAAAGCAGAGGAAGGTGTTTGAAGGACACCTATGGAAATACCAACTTAATCAAGGACCAAGGTAGTTCTGCGTCATAGTTATAATTAAATAAGAGATAAAGATTCATAAAATCATGGGGTCCACTAGGAACATTAGATGTGGCTTTCCAACATTATTTGGATTTGCCTCACTGGATGGTGGTGTCTGCTTGGTTTGTTTTGATGTTTTGTAATATTCAAATAGGTACAGAAAAAAAGGCGGGAAACTTTTAAATTGTTTCTTTAATAAAGTTACCAAATGCAAAATTGGAGTGAAATAGTAGATTAAGGGTTTTTAACAAATTTCAATAAAAAATTGAGTAGCACCTATCGCCAATAATTTGAACTAGTAAGATTGTTTTGCTTTTGCGTTTCAAAGATTTTGACGTTTGAAAGTTTGGTAAAGTTGTACTATAATTGCTGAGCGTGCTGCGGCGGTGGCGGCGCCATCTGGCGCTTTGCAGGAGAGACATTTTGAGTAGCCCCGCTAATCGCCTTACGTTACGACGGGCCATTTCTTTGTTTGGGATGAGGCATTGACCTCTATTAATAATTTTGAAAAAAATCATAATCAGTAATAATTGGCAATTATTCATAATTACCTTATGATTAGGTAAATGTGATGAAAACAGTTGTGAAGTTTATCATTTTGCTGGTCAATAAATGATCTCCTCCTATCTTAGTTAAAAGTAATAAAACTAGAAACTTTATCTGAGCAGTATTTATTGGTAAGTAATTAATATATAATATATTTGTTTATTACCACAGAGTTTATTGACAACTGAACGAAAAAATATGCTAAATAATAACTAAATATTTATTGCTTGAAGTACATAAATGAAAACTAACAATATTAAAATGATATAATCATATAATCCTTATGATAAAATAAATAGGAAACATTTAGTTATGTCGTCTAATTCAGGCAGTACGGGCCTTCATGAAATTGTAAACCGTGCGTGTAAGGTTGACAGGCAGTACGGGCCTTCATGAAATTGTAAACCGTGCGTGTAAGGTTGACAGGCAGTATGGGCCTTCATGAAATTGTAAACCATACGTAAGTGTGTGTCAGGCCGTATGGGCCTTCATGAAATTGTAAACCATACGTAAATGAGTGTGACAGGCAGTATGGGCCTTCATGAAATTGTAAACCATACGTAAGTGTGTGACAGGCAGTATGGGCCTTCATGAAATTGTAAACCATACGTAAGTGTGTGTCAGGCCGTATGGGCCTTCATGAAATTGTAAACCATACGTAAATGTGTGTCAGGCCGTATGGGCCTTCATGAAATTGTAAACCATACGTAAATGAGTGTTTCAGGCCGTATGGGCCTTCATGAAATTGTAAACCATACGTAAATGTGTGTCAGGCCGTATGGGCCTTCATGAAATTGTAAACCATACGTAAATGAGTGTTTCAGGCCGTATGGGCCTTCATGAAATTGTAAACCATACGTAAATGTGTGTCAGGCCGTATGGGCCTTCATGAAATTGTAAACCATACGTGAATATGTGTTTCTGGCAGTATGGGCCTACGTGAAATCGTGAACCATATGTAAAGGTGTCTGGCAGTATGGGCCTACATGAAATTGTGAACCATACGTCAGTTAATGTGTGTGTCTGTGTCTGGCAGTATAGGCCTACATGAATTTGTGAACCATGCGTCATTGTGACAAAAGGCAGTATGAGTCTTCTTTGAATTGTAAATCGTACCTACATAGTTGACGACCTGAGTGGGGCAGTGGTCAACATATGCCACCTACTATGCAAGAGGTTCCGGGTTCGATTCCCGGCCGGGCAGAAATTGAAATGATGAATTTTAATTTCTGTGCCGGGTCTGGGTGTTACTATGTAGTATATCAGTTATCTAGCACCAATATTACGGGCTTTGCTTGGTTTGGGGCTGGATGGCGCTGAGTGAAACTAGTGTTTTGGTTTTAGATCGCACAAATATTTTAAGCTTATATCCATTATTAATAAACATTCGTGAATAGTAAATACGGCTATTTCGTAAAGTTCAATGTCTGTACAAACAGAATAACTGCTGAAAGTTTCTAGTGCATGAACTACATAACAAGTAGATTACTAGATAGGGTTAAAAACTCTTAAGTATGATGTAACTAACACAATGATGTCCAAATTATTTTATTTATGTCGACCCCAGAGGTTTTGCCTTAACGTTTTAATATTGTGATTTTGTCGAAAGATTTATTGATCCCTGATGTATACTTCTGTAAATCTTATTAAACTATAATAATAATATTTTGTAACATAAGTAAAAGGCATTCGAACTACTGGCTAAATAGCTAACTAAACTTTGGCAAAAAGGTTGGCATTATACCAAAGTTGTGTTGAGGTTATATTTTAGATGTATCATAGTATGTCATAGTTGTACTATTTCTTAACTAAATAAACAAAATATAAGGAAGAGAATATTGTGCTCCTACTATTCGACTATCTCTTGAGTAAATAAATGATAAAATTGGAAAAATTTGTAGTTTTGGTACAAAGGTAAGTACCATCTATTAAATTGGAATGTTTGGTTGCCAATTACTTCCATAAAATTGGGAAAATTTGTTAGTTTTGGTACAAAGTTTCATTAAGTTGGAAATGTTTGTTTGCCAATTACCTTTATTAAATAGAGAAAATTTGGTAATTCTGATATAAAGCTATAAAGCATCTATTAAATTGAAAATTTGGTACAAGGTTTCACCTTTAATTGGAAAAGAAAATCATTCTATAATAATAATAAAATGTAAAGATGCACGAAAAGATAGCGAAATTACTTTTTAAACTTGAGCTGCTTAAAAATTTCAAGCGGATATATAAGCGGTGGCAAACGCAAAAAATTGTGTCAAAAGAGAAGGGGAAGTAGGAGTAACTCAAACAAGAAGGAAAAGGAAGAAAAATAATGGTGATGATGTAGATGTCGACAAGGTCGGATGATCACCAAGGCATTGTAATAAATTGGGTGATTGTATACTCCATTCATCAGGATGTATTGTGTTGAGATTCGAGAAGTGCGATGATGGGCATTTTAATAATATAGGTAATCGTGATTTGTACCTTGAAACGATTATTGAAGTTTTTAATAAGGAAGGGATGTAGTGTATGCACAGCGTACTGTCAATGTCATTGACAGATGTCACACACTGTCTCGGTTGCGCGGGCGGTAGGGTGGCTAGGCATGTCGATTCATGAAAAAAATAATCGATTTTGGGATCGATTCGAATCGAATGCATTAGAATCGATCTTCGATTAAATCGACCGTCGTGGAATCGATTTTCGATTAATCGATTTTTTTTAACGTACCTAGTAAAGACAATAATAAGTAATAACAACAGTACCTAGCGATAGCTTGACACACTATTTGGTAGGTCCGGCAACAAACTAAACTTAAAAATATTAGTTATTATTTACAATAGGAAAGTTTTATGGTACACATAGCTGCACTTACAAAACTGTGTATTTTTTCCATTTGAATTGCAACATCAACATAAGTTAGTTTTAAGTTCAAATCGATTGAATAAGTCCGATGTGCTGCTTGCTGTCCATTATAATATGATATGCTAAAAAATATGCTATGTGCTAAACGACAAAATAATATGCTAGACAGAAAGAAAATCTGCCTTTAGCATATAATATGCTACCTAAATTGGCAACACTGATGTTTAATCTTTTTTTTATTCTCCTGTCATAAGACAGACAAAATAATTTAAATCCGTACAGCCGATTTTTTTAGTATTGTTGTCTTCTTCGGTTTGAAAACCGGTAAACATCACCAATTTCTAGATCTTTAACATTAAAGGTGTGAATCGGTTCGATTCCGGAGATTCTTGGATCGATTCATTGAATCGATTCAGTGTTTCGGATCGATTAAAAAAATCGATTTTAGGACCTTAAAAAATCGATTCTTCGTTTAATCGATTTAAAATCGACATGCCTAAGGGTGGCCAGTCACGTGCGAGCCATGGGCAAGAGCAGATTGTGTTTGTGTGATCCTACCTGCACCGCTGGCGTAAGAACGAGCCAGTGTGCCGCCTGTTACAGGGAGTACACTACAATTATTATTAATAAGTATCTGTCTCTTAAAGTTTGAAAGTAGAATAGAATAGAATAGAAAGTAGTATATTTACACATAATTTAATTTTACTGATAGTATATCTTGGGTTCATAGTTTCAAAGATAATTCAAATAGTCACTATTTATTTTCTGAAGCATCCAGTGGCATCACCAGGCGACAACAAACATATCTCAATAAAGCTTCCAGTGACGGTCAAGTGATTTAATAGCAGCGTTTTACCTGAAATAAAACGCATATTAAAATACTTACCTCACTGGAAGCTTTCACTTTAATTCCTGCCTGGTGAAATTTTGAGCCAATGATCCAAAAATGGCGCGCAATGATTTTCATTAACAAAAAATTGGCGCGCTCCGCCAGGTGTCGCCACTGAGCCGGAAGTAGTATTGGTTAAAAAGTAGGAAAACGTTAGTAAAACCGACGGGAAACGGAAATGCTATCTCAATAAAGCTTCCAGTGAGGTAAGTATTTTAATATGCGTTTTATTTCAGGTAAAACGCTGCTATTTTTTTTTCTTAAAAATGGTAAATAATAATTAAATTTGTATTTTCCTAGTTTTGTCTCTTTTTCTTGTTATTTTTCTACAAAAAAAAAAGGAAAATACTTTAATTTATACACTTCTAAGGCTTCCGCGCGTACAGTTCATTAGAAATAAAACACTTTTTACGGATTACAGCGCGTATATTGGTTAATTCAGATGTTATTTTAGAATTATTTAGTTTTGATTTGTTGGTTTTTAGGGTGCCGTACCTCAAAAGGAAAAAACGGAACCCTTATAGGATCACTTTGTTGTCCGTCTGTCTGGCCGTCCGTCTGTCTGTCAAGACCCTTTATCTCGGAAACGCGTGGAGGTGTCGAATTGAAATTTAAACCATATACTAAGGTCTACGGGCCCTTGAAGCTGTAAAAAAATCAAACTTCTAAGTTAACGTAAAAAAAAGATACTGCCGTTTAGGGCGCAAAAAACGCATTTTCGATACTCTCAAAGGAATCAAAATTCATAGGGTACTTCCCGTTGACCTAGAACTATGAAATTTGGCAGGTAATAGCGTCTTATACTACACTTACAGGAATAAATCTGAAAACTGTATATTTGTAATTAAATCATAATAAAATATGGTCATTAAAATACGGAATTATTAATCATCTTGGTGAAACAACGGTATGCGCGGTCATAGTTTAACTTCTAATTACTTTTGGATTAATCGCGCCACTAATTCTTTTTAAAATATCAATATTTATTATTATTAATTATTCAGATCCTTTCAAATATTGATAAAGTTAATTACTTTTAAAAATAAAATTAAAAAGTAATAAATTTGGCTCTAAATATTTTCGCAACATGGCGGTATGTCACGCTGTATGACAGGGGGGTCTTTTTCTTCTTATTTTTGTTTTGGCAATCTACTTTCTTCTTGGAAGTAATTTTTGCCAGTGTCAAGTGTTGAATAGTTCAGTGGTAGATTGTTTCAGTTTACATTAAAATGCGGGTGCATCGCATTCCAATGTTGCTTGGAGCATTTGGCACCAAGTATAATCAAGACAGTTTACTCGGTAAGGTCAGCCGAGGTAGCCACCACTACAATAAAAGTCTCGGCTTCACACAACCAAAATTTCGCCTATTTCCATTATCCCACATATTGTTTAGTCAATATTTGTATGAGAATCTATTACTAATGTGTAATAATGGATTTTCATACAAAAATTGCCGGCGTCTGTCCAGCAATGTTTCTATTAATAGTACATTACTGACGCGGTCAATAATGACTGCATTGACCAGAGGTCGAGGCCTTTATAGCGCGGACAGCAAGGGCTGCAATGATGACCAAGCTTGAAGGCCGAGAGCGTAGTTAAGCTCAGCTTGAGGCCATCATAGCGTGGCCAGCAGTGCAGTCATTGTGGACCAAGTCTTGTATAGTGCTTTACTCAAAAATGTCAAAAAATTACAAAAACGTCAGAAATGACAAAAATGACGTAAATGTCAAAAATGGTTCAATTTTTTGACATTTTGACATTTTTTACATTTTTGAGTAAAGCACTATAGGCCCATTCCACGGTAATCGATACCAGGAAGAAAAAAAATAACTTTCGAATATGTATACTAAAATAGGAAATAAACAGGCTTTATGTTTTCAATTTTCATAATAAAAAACAAAAACATTAATATTATCGCAGATTTTCGTAATATTTTGTGTAAACTCAAGAGGGTTCCAAAGTCGATGTAGTAGTGAAAATATAATGATAAAATGGCATCACATTTTTTACGTCAATTACATTGATAGACCGCCATTTTCATTTGCTTTCGATGCTGCGACTCGTAATTATTTATTGTAGAAAAAATGGAATTATTCAGGTAAGTAGTAATAATTTTACTGATAATTTTATACTTGTAAGTATTTCTGTAACACCCGTCACAATATGCATGGAAAAGTTAATCCTATATAAGCTACTCTAACTTTTAGTTAGTATTGACGTTGCGAAAGTAAGGTTATGTGCTCAAACGACGCTTGGAAAGTATTGGTGTGCCTTAAAAAAGACTTCCCGCTAAAATATAGGCTGGTTTATTAATGTAACACCCGTCACACGTAATACCCGTCACAATTTTATTTTGCAATGTTCTACTGTTTTTGGTGTACAATCACTGTTATAATGTCCAGCAGTGGATAACCTTGCTATAACAATGCATTACTTTATTTTGAAGCGCTAATAGCTGTTTGTAAAATGGATTTGGAGTGCTTGTTTGGCTTAGCTATCAATAAATTTATTTTTGCAGTATGGATGCGGCTGAAAGAAAAAGGAGAAGTTGAAATATATTTTTAATGTTTATATTTAGAAAGAAAAAATATATTTTATTATATTTTTATAACAATTTTTTGTTTTCTAAATTTGAGTGATTTTGACCAAAAGTCATGTCTTACATAATTATAATTCATGTCTTTAAATTAATAGATAAAGTCTCAAAAACGCTACCTAATAAAAACGTGTTATAATGTACTTATATTATTGATTAAATTCCACTCGTAACACCCGTCACAAATCTTGTAACACCCGTCACAAACTTTTCTTGTAAAAAAAAACATAAAAGTAATATATATCCACAGTAAAATTAATGTTATCAGAAAGGAAGATTTCTTAACTATGTACTTAGATATTTATTTTGTAACAAACATTTCTAATTTAGCTGAACTCTGATGATTGGTCAACAAGGTAGCATAATTTATAAGAGTACTCGTAACACCCGTCACAGGGCATTAATCCGTTATTACATTTTAACGCTTGAATAATGTTTAAATGTTATTGTTTTATTTTATAAAAATCATTGAAATGAATTGAATTCCATTCAAAACACAGACATAGTTGTTCTTATTTAGGGATTATTGCAGTTAGAATGCGTACAAATGTAACACCCGTCACCGTGGAATGGCCCTATACCAGACTTGGTCCAAAATGACAAAAATGTTAAAAATGATTAAAATTACAAAAAAACTATGTTTGACACAAAACTCGAAAATAATGGATTTTCAAAGGAAATTGCTGGTGGCTAAAACTCGACAATAATGAAATCCCATACAACTTTGTTGCGTCACCATCGAAGGAGCGCGGCAACCTCGACTTTGTTCAAAGAAGGTTGTCGAAATAATGACCATATTACAAGCATTTTTGAGGAAAACTCATTACACACGTGTAATTCAGAAATGGAGCGAACTTTTTAATGAAACACAATTAATATAGGTATCAAATGTCGCCTTTATGAGCGAGCACATTCCAAAAATTTTTTTTTTAATATTCGGTTTACTGGTATCACGTGAAAGGCCTTGATGAGCACTTTCCAAAAAAAACTGAAAAAAAATTAAAAACGAAAGGTAAAATTTTTTTTTGCAATATGGGTATCAAATGAAAAGCCTTGATGAGCACATTCCAAAAAACTGAAAAAAAAAAAAAAACGAAAAATATAATATTTTTTTGCAATATGGGTATCAAATGAAAGGCCTTGATGAGCACTTTCCAAAAAACTGGAAAAAAAATGAAAAACTGGAAATAAATGAAAAAAAAAACGGATTTTTTTTTCAATATGTGTATCAAATCAAATGAAAGGCCTTTATGTGCACATTCCACTTTCCATTTTCTTTTTTCAATTACTGTAAGTAATTTAAAATTTAAATAAAAAGCTTAAAACTTTTAAAACTAAAAAGTTAAAAGTTCAAAAGTACTACACAAGCCTTGGCCGCATCTAGGCATTGATGGACTCACGTATGTTCTTCAATGCCTGTCTTGAGTGCCGCTGCAGTAATGTACTATTCCATTTCAAACCTTCGCCCGTGGTCAATTCTTTGTCGTAATCCCTGGAAGGGTTATTTTCTACGTGGCGACAAAGGATTTCAAATGGTTATCTATATATATATAGCAGTCTGCTGAACGGATTTTGATGGTATTTTTTTACAGTTTGGTAGCTTGGAGTCCAACTTATAATCTAAGCAATTTTTCACATAATTCCGGTAGGTAGAACCTGGGATAAAGCTTGAACTCTCCGTAGTACAGTTTTCATATAAAAAACTAATAACTACCAACCACTTTTTTTCAAAATATTTCCTTTGTACCGACACAACTTTTCTATAGCTTTATTTTATGTATAGATGTAAGGTCTGTACGGAACCCTCGGTGGGCGAGCCCGACTCGCACTTGTCCGGTTTTTTATTTACATATGGGTATCTAATGAAAGGCCTTGATTAGCACATTCCAAAATTATATAATCTTGTCAATAAAACTGAAGAAAAAAAATCCTTTAATAAGTTATAATTTTTTTTTTGTTTTTTTCTTTTTTCTTGTTTTTCTACAAAAAAAGAAAAATACCTAAAAAAACTGTTTAGTATATTTTAAGGAATTTAGTTCCCAACACCAACCAGAGGTGGCGCTGTGCCTCGCAGAATCGTGGTATAATATTGTTCGCTAATGAGGGCTTTTCACTTATGCTCTAAGGCCTAAGGCTTTTCACAATGGCAAAAACCGTAGGCTTGATAGATGGCGTTGATAAAAATGTGTGTCAATGTGTTTTTTTATTAAGCTTGAAGAGTATCAACACCATCTAGTGAGGCGAATAGTTACTATTTTTACTTTTTAAATGTCGATTTGAAAACCCCTCGTTACAATATTAAGTGCATAATAATATGTTTGTGGTCAATAAAGTCGAGTTTTCTGTGAGTACTAATTTGTTTCTTTCATAACAAAATTGTATTTTTTTTATTTTTAACCGACTTCAAAATGCAAAAAAGGAGGTTTTCTGTTTGACCTGTATGTATGTATGTATGTATGTTTGTCCGCGATTATCTCGCGTTTGGCTGAACCGATTTTTATGCGCTTGCCAGAAAAGTATTTGTTACATTTAGGAGAAGGTTTTAGTATTTTAACCGACTTTAAAAAAGAAGGAGGTTCTCAAATGGATTGTATATATGTCGTAGGATAATCGTATAAACTGGATCTTTACAAAAATCCTAGGGTGATTGTAAAGAACCGGATAATTGAAATCTAAGATGAATTTTCACAATCGTCCGAGTAATTTTTAGGATCTTTGTAAAAATCCTAGTATGTTTAGGAAAATCGTGAGCTGATTGGATAATCCAAGAGACGGTTTATAACAACTTCAGTCTGATTGGTCAGAACATATTGCTGTTGGGTTTTGTGGTTATTTCGTAATTTTGCCGAATTTAATTCTTCAATTGAAGTTTTAAGAGCATTAATTACTTAACACGAAAGTCCATTTAGGTTTTGCACAACAATATTGACAAGTGCTAAACTTTCTTAGCACTGTATAGAAATGTTATTTTTAAGATATAACCTCTAAATTGTCTGCACTGATCGAGCCTGGCACTTGTATAACATCCAATTCACTCACTTCAATATCTCTTGATTAATGTGAGCACTTAGATTTTTTTAAATAAAAAACGTACAATTCATACAAAACACTAGAGAAATATTTGACAATAATCAGAATAATAACAAATAGCCAATCAGAGCATCCGTCAGTCAATAACGATGACGTCAGCCTATCAGCGTGCGCAAAAAGATGGTGATTCGCGATTTACCTAAGATACGCCGGATTTTTGTTAAAATCCTAAACGTTACTCGGATGATTGCAAAAATCTGTTTTAGATTATATTCATCCGGTATTTTACAATCATACTAGGATTTTTGTAAAAATCCTGTTTGTACAATTATCCTACGACATATATAATTCTTTATCATTATTCGCGCGTATCTTTCATATTTATGGACCGATTTTGATGATTTTTTTTAATATCAAAGATTTTTTTTGCTATTTTTTTTCTTTTTAAATCGGTTCAGCAGTTCTCTCTCAATTCAAGTAATCCTGAAAATACTATGATTAACTATCTTGATGACTTTAGTTATGAATCGAACTATATGATTTTTGTTGGAAAATGGATAGAACGCGTGACTTTGGAAATTGAGTTATGGGCATTTTGAAAATATATAAAGTTAAAAAATATCACGCTTAGTGTAGGGTCACCGGGTGAAGGGTGGGTCACTTTTTTTGATAGTTCATATCTTAAAACCTATCAGTAAACGTGGCTTATAATTTGGTTTAAAGTATTGTACATTTCATTAGCTTTCAGAATATTACTATATCATTGACCTACGTTAATGGAGAGCAGAGTAAACAAGTTTTTTTTAAAAGAGCAGTATTGACCCACTGTGTACACCGGGTGGTGAACAATTAATCACCCCTTGGTTAACAATGGGTCTAGGCGGCTTTTGTACGTAAGTGTAAGTAATTAAAGACAATTAACTATGAAATTAATTTTAATTATTCATTTATTTAAAGAATGAAAAACAAAATCGGCACTATGTCGTAAGTATGTATAATCACACAAGGCCTCCTCATGTTCAACACCAAATTTTTTTCTGACCGAATAGTTAGATGTCAGGCGGTCAGGATTTGGTTTACCGTTATATCTCTGCAGAGTGGAAAAAGCAATGTTGCTGTCTGCTGCTGCCTGCCTTATATTCATCTGTTCCTCAGTATGAGTAGGGTCATCGGGTAAACGGTGGGTCAGTTGGATACAGTGGGTCACGCAAAATTCACGAAATTAGTATAGGTAGCGCTGCCGCTTCTCCGCTCACAGACACAGCCACCCCGCAGGAAATCCCCCCTCGGCTGGTTCCCGCGCGGCCACGCTCGTCTGACAACGTGTGACGCTCAATTTGTGTGAAATCGCGATTCACTGTGTACACAGTAAGTCAGACCAACCGTTGACCACAGGTCGATTTTAAATAAAAACAAGAATAAACATGTAAAGAATAAATAGCTAGTCAATTGTTTATGTGATACATTACAGTTTACTAACAAGGGCAAAGTGTGGAAATGCAATTTTATCGATATCTATTGTAAGATAAGAATTATAAACAAGATATTAACTCATATTTCAAAATTATTTAGCAGCCTCACAACAAAATCGTGCGTCACACGTTGTCAGGCGAGCATGGCCGCGCGGGAACCAGCCGAGGGGGGATTGCCTGCGGGGTAGCGTCTGTGAGCGGGGAAGCGGCAGCGCTGCCTATACTAATTTCGTGAATGTTTGCATGACCCACTGTATCCAACTGACCCACCGTTTACCCGGTGACCCTAATCCCCCCTTCCCCCTTCAAAAATCTAAAAATAAAAAGAATTTAAATAACAATGACAAATATATACGATCGAATTAAGAATCTTCTTCTTTTTCGAAGTCGGTTAAGAAAATCATACGATCGATCACCCACTGCCGATTGGACAGTAGAATTGATCGTGTGTGGTCTGTATGCTCTAAGGTGGTGTATAAGGACTGTTAGCGACGCAATGTAAAGTGATAAGTGATAGTGACACAATATGATATGAAAGTGATTAAGTGCTAAAGACACGATGTGAAAACAAAGTGAAAGTGATCAGTGTTTGTAAATAGTGACATTGATATTTTAAGATTCGTATTTTAATATGTTTGAGATAGTTCATATTTTAAAAATATTGTTATCTAAGATAGGTAGTTAAGACTTTGTATAATTTCTTACGTTCTTATATCATGTAAGTTCTGTTTGTTATCTAATAAGTAGGATTTGTGTTTTAAGCAATATCTTAAGTAATTTTTCATTGTTTTTAGATAAGGTTTTAGCAAACGTTTAGGTAAAAGTTAGGGTATACCGATAGGGCAATACCTTGTAGACAAAGCCCCAATTTTGTAAATTAGGCATACCAAAGGGGCAATACCACATAGAAAGCCCCCGAAAGTTTTTGGTAAATATCTTTTGAAATAATTGAAGTTTTGTTATAAAATAGTTAGTATTCGATTATATTTTCATAGTTCTATCTTTAGAAATTAAGATTATGTTAGTCTTATCAAAGATTTGTAAAAACAAGCGCTTATTTCGATGTTAGAAAGAGATAGAGATAGTTTTGTTTAGAGTTAGACAAAGACAGTCGCGCGTGAACAGGACAGACATACTGTAAGACAGAGAGGTCCGAGTTCTAGAAAGAGTAGAAAGTTCTAGATTGAATTTCAAGAAAATTCCAAGTAATTTGATTGGTTCCGAATTTTCTAGTATTAATTATCGATCAATATATAAATCAGAGAGGTCGAAGTAAGCGCATAGTTTTCTGATAATGAAGATACCTTTGTAAAAGAAGAAAAAGGAAGAAATAAAAGAAGAAACAGTAAATGGTGGTTTCATTATAAAGAAAAGGTTCCAGTAAAGTTAGTTATAAAGTCAAAGTGAATAGTTAGTGTCCAAGTTAGTGTGTTCTGACAGAAAGCGCGGCAAAGTTAATGTTTAGTGTTCGAATAAGTGTTTGAGTGCTTTCGTGTGGCAAATTAGTAACTGAGACTATGTTCGGATTGTGAGATAGTGTCAAGTGCTACGGACTACGAGTTTGCTACGAAGCTACGAGTCGTGCTACGAACATTGACTGTGCGCCGACTATGAAACAGTGGTGAATAGTGAATTATAAGAGTTAAATTAAACAAGTATTTGTGTTGTACGTTGGTGTGACAATTTATAAAGTTAATAGTGAGTGATACGAACAACTGTGAAGTGAAATAACATTAACTTATGAACTCTGTGACTGATTGTGTGTTCCGCAATAGTGTTTTCTGACCAAGTGTTCAGCCGCCTTCCTCGTCCAGCTGGCGATCAACCTATGAAGTGTTTTTAAGTGCCTATTTTAGTGTTTACAGTCCACTAACTGAGAGTTATCAAGTGATATTATTATTTGTGACGTGTGTGGTTTAGTGTGGACGATATCCCAAGTGCTTTCGTCGTCGTCTGCCCGCCGCGCCCGCCACAATTGCTGGTCCTTCGAGCCGGATAGTGAGAATCGAGGAAGATGCCTAATACCAGGTCGGAAAAAGCGAAAAGTAAAGCAACAGAGAAAACTGCGGAACCATCCGTCTCAGATTGGAGTTTGAACACACCATCGGAAACTGCCACTGCATCTACGGTAACAACGAGGTCAGCGCACACCAAGAGGATGTCACCGCAGCGCCCCCCTACTGGAGTCGAGTCACCTTCACGCCCTGAAGGGGACGTCGCTAGACCAGCCGCTCGAGCCCAAGGAGGTACGTCACCCGCTCGCCTACCGGGAGACATCACCGCCACGCCGACGGGAAGAAGGGATACGCGCGCCGCCGCCGGTGAAACTATTCAACAAAGGGACCCCACTACTCTTCCTACTACGGATCAGATGCATGATGAAGTGATGGCATGCATCGCAGAGATCGAAAGGAAACGGCAAGCTAGACTTGAAGAAGATGCTTATTTCGCTGCTCCTGCACCAGTCGACAAGAGACGAGTACAGCACGCACCGAGGGAAGTAATGAAGAAGCCAGACACGCGCTCAGTAAGGTCGTCGAGGAGGCGCGCCGAGGCCGAAGCCAAGATGCAGATCGCCAAGCGAGAGTTGGAAGTGGCCGTTGCCAGGTCGAAAATAGCACAGGCGGAACTGGAAATGATTCAAGCGGACTCCGAGATGGAAGAAGAAGAAGAGGAGGTATACCGGGAGCAGAACATTGAAGATTGGTTCAACCGGTCAAATCCGCAGCCGCCGCCAGCACCGCCGCAACAGAGTCAAGAAAGTAAGAAGTCGGATATCGAAGTTTTGGCTCAAGCTATCACAAGTCTCTCACAGAAGGCGTCGGAAACTACGTTGTCGAAGCAAATCATCGAGCTGCCTTTCTTCAACGGTGCAAGCGAGGAGTGGTTGGCCTTCAGGCGGTCATACAACGATACCACCCACGCCTTCACGCCGACTCAGAATTTGGCTCGTCTACGACGAACGCTGCAAGGAAGAGCAAGAGACGCAGTCAAGAGCCTGCTGTTCACCGCGGAAAATCCTGCCGAAGTCATGAAGGGGCTGGAGGCAAGGTTCGGGAGACCGGGCGCGTTGGCGTTATCTGAACTGGAGAAACTGATGAGCCTGCCGCGCGTCGCCGAAAACCCTACTGAAGTGTGCACCTTCGCCAGCCAAGTAAGGAACTCCGTGGCTACCATCAAGGCACTGGGGAAGACAAGCTACTTAAGTTCACCAGAGACTATGAAGGTGCTGATTGAAAAGATGCCTGCTTCGATGAAGTACAGGTGGTACATCTTCCACCGAACCAAGCGTGAAGAGGAACAGCCGGAGCTCATCACTGTCAGCGAGTTTCTGGAATTGGAAGCGGACATGTGCGGTGACTTCGCTCCACCTGAAGTGTCTTGGGAGATGAAGAGGACCCGTCCGCAATACGCACCCCAAGAGGCGCCATGGAAGAATACTATGAAGAGACCCGTCCACGCCGTGCAAGATAGAGAAGACACTCACACCAAAGTGGAATGTCCTGAGTGCAACGGGCAACATTGGCTCATCGAGTGCCGCAAGCTTAAGGAAGCCGACGTGAACGGAAGGTGGGAGATAGCTAAGAAGAGGAAGATATGCTTCAAGTGCCTTCGCTTCAGACACGCCCGACAGAACTGCAGAGCACCAGTATGCAAGAAGTGTTCCAGGTGGCATCATACAATTCTGCACTCCGACGCTCCTCCTGTAAAGCAAGAAGACAAGCCAAGATGCAACGCTGTCCAGAAGGAAGAAGATCCAGTCGAAGAAGTCGTCACCTCCGTGCATACAAGTAATAACGCCAGCGACGGAAAGGCATATTTGAAGATGGCTCCGGTGATCTACGGTCACGCTACTGGACTCCGCCATCGCTGAAAAGATAGGTGCCAAAGGGAAGACGGAAGCTCTGTCAATAGAAGTGGTCGGGGGAAGAAACATGAAGAAAGAAAATTCCCAAAGGGTCTCCCTCCACATCAAAGGGGTTCATCGACGAGATAAGAAGAAGATAGAAGTGAGGACCATCGATGGACTGAAGCTCTCTAAACAAGAAGTAAGCGACGCATTAGTTGAAAAATGCTCACATTTGAAGAAAATCGGAAGCCAACTTATCTATGCAAAAGAAGAACCGCGGCTGCTCATAGGGCAAGATAACTGGGGGCTTATTATCACAAGAAGAATAAAGAAGGGTAAGGCCTCCGAACCAGTCGCGTCGCTCACCAGCCTAGGGTGGGTACTGCATGGGTGCGATGGAAGAGACACAGTTCCGGTGAAGTTCGTAAACCACGTGAGCTCCAGTGAAGATGAAACTGAAGTCTTGGTAAGGAAACACTTTGAAATAGAATCACTGGGAGTTCAGCCGCGACGTCCAAGCAACGACGCAGACAAGAGGGCGCTCGACGTCTTGGAGAAGACGACGAAGAGGACGCAAGACGGCAGGTTCGAGTCAGGGTTGCTATGGAAGAGTGAAGAGGAAACGCTGCCCAATAACTACAATCAAGCCTATAGAAGACTCATCAATACTGAAAAGAAGCTGGACAAAGATGAAGATCTGAAGAAGGCTTATGAAGAACAGATGAACCAACTGATTGTCAACGGGTACGCGGAGAAAGCCCCATCAAGCTCGACTGAAGGAAGAACGTTCTACCTGCCACACTTCGCCGTCATCCATCCAGTCAAGAAGAAACCAAGAATAGTCCTCGACGCTGCCGCCAAGTTCAACGGAAAAAGTCTGAAGACGCGCTATTACCAGGACCAGATTTGCTACAGTCACTTTTCGGTGTACTTATAAGATTCAGAGAAAGACCAGTGGCTGTCATCGCTGATATCAAAGAAATGTTCCTTCGGATTAAAATGAAGAAAGAAGATAGAGACAGCCTAAGGTTCCTGTGGCGCGGAAATAGAAGACAAGGCAAGCCTGAAGAATATCGCATGGCGTCAGTAGTGTTCGGAGCCACGTCGTCACCAGCCACAGCAATCTACGTCATGAACAAGAATGCCGAAGACTTCAAGGAGCAATACCCTGCAGCAGTCAAGGCCATTGAAAGGAACCACTACATGGATGATTATCTACAAAGCTTCGGGACAATAGAAGAAGCACGGAAACTAGCTAAAGAAGTTAAGGAAATACATGCTGAAGCCGGTTTCAACCTAAGAGGATGGGGAAGCAACGAACCAGAAGTACTTGAGGGAATCCAAGAATTACTAGAAGAAAAGGTCGTAGAATTGGCCGAAGAAGAGAAGACCCTCGGACTTAGATGGCTGATAAATGAAGATAAGCTAGCCTTCAACGTCGGCCTTCGTAACACCCCATCAGAAGTGCTAGAAGCAAGAAGGAAACCAACAAAAAGGGAAGTCACCAGCGCCGTCATGTCAACTTTCGACCCTATGGGATTCGCCACGCCAGTCTTGATACAAGGAAAGAAGCTCATACAAGATATTTGGCGGACTAGGGTTGAATGGGATGAAGAAATCAACGACGAACAGATGACGACCTGGACCAAGTATCTACAGGAGGTGGCCATCTTAAAAGAACTGAGGATTCCGAGGTGTCTGTCGCCGAGTCAAAATCAAGGCCAGCTTCACATATTCAGCAATGCGAGTGAAGAAGCTTACGCCGCGACAGCTTATTGGAGGACGGTCGAACCCGACGGAAGAGTCCACATCACCCTGATCGCAGGAAAGGCCCGTGTGACACCTACGAAGCCAGTATCAATTCCACGTCTGGAGCTACAAGCGGCGCTGTTGGCAAGCAGATTAGCGACCACCGTAGAGAACGAGACAAGCCTGAAGATCGAGAAGAAAGTGTTCTGGACGGACTCTAGCACAGTACTTCAATGGCTCAAATCCGACCCTCGAAAATTCAAGGCTTTCGTCGCACATAGGCTCGCCGAGATTGAGGAATTGACAAGACCGCAAGACTGGCGTTGGGTACCGACGAAGGAAAATCCAGCAGACGACGCTACCAGGGGAACACCGAACGAATTCGACCACACCGCGCGATGGTTTCGAGGTCCACGCTTCCTATATGAAGATGAAGAATCGTGGCCAACCAGACATTTTGGAGCCTCGGACATCCAGGAAACCGGTGAAGAGAAGAAAACGCAAGTCGTCGCTGCAGTAAAGACCGTCGAACCATACTTACCTCGTCATGAAAGGTTCTCCAGCTGGAAGCGCCTGGTACGGTGTACAGCTCGCGTACTTCAATTCATCGAAGAACTCAAGAAACGTACGAGCCAGAAGAAAGAAACCGTCACCGCTACCAAGAACGATGAAGACTGGAAGCCTCAGAAGCGCACCACCAAGAAGAAGATGACCATAAATCCACTTCCTGAAGTTAAGAAGATGAACCTCATCCCAATTGAAGCATCTCAGCTGAAGAGGGCTGAAGAAGAACTCGTCAAGCAAAGCCAGAAGGATAGCTTTGGGGAAGAAATCAAGTGTCTTCAAGAAGATAAGAAATTAGAAAATTCAAGCCGTCTACGAAAGCTCGACGTGTACCTAAGTAAGGAAGGCATCATCAAACTAAGAAGTCGGACAAAGAAGATCCAGATCAAGGATAGAGAAACAAATCCCGTGATACTAGACGGCAAGCACGGCATCAGTCGCCTTATCATAAGATATTACCACGAGAAGTTTCTTCATGGCAACACCGCGACAGTAGTCAACGAGATAAGGCAGAAGTATTGGATCTTGGGCCTGCTTTCCAGCGTCAGAAAAGAAATTTACCAGTGCCAGTGGTGCAAGGTCAAGAAGAGTAACCCGCAAGTACCCCCGCCTGGAGACTTACCATCGGAGCGCCTGAGTCACCATCAGTACCCCTTCACCAGCACAGCCGTTGACTATTTCGGCCCGATGCAGGTCACCATAGGGAGAAGAGTGGAGAAGCGTTGGGGAGTGCTGTTCACCTGTCTCACCACGCGAGCGGTGCACCTCAAATTAGCAAGCTCACTAAGCACCAGCTCCATGATCATGGCACTAAGGAGGATGGCTGCTCGCAGAGGGACCCCGAAGACCATATTTAGTGATAACGGGACTAACTTCGCGGGTGCAAATCGAGAGTTACAGGAAGCGGCCGACCAAGAAGGTATCACCTGGAAGTTTATACCACCAGGGTGTCCAAACATGGGTGGCGCCTGGGAGAGGATGGTAAGATCAGTGAAGACCGCATTGATGGCCGTCCTGCACACCTAAAACCCGCCAGAAGAGGTACTCCACACGCTGCTCACTGAGGTGGAACACGTCGTCAACTCCCGCCCACTTACCGATGTCAGCGCAGATCCCGAAGATGAAGAAAGCCTCACGCCTAACCACTTCTTATTGGGAAGGTCATGTGGGGCCCTATCTCCAGGGGAATTTGAAGACAGCGAGCTCGTCGGAAAGGCTACCTGGCGAACAGCACAGCGACTGGCAGACCATTTTCGGAAGCGATGGGTGGCGGAGTATCTACCAACGCTGATGCCGCGAAAGATAACTGGAAGGGAAACTGAAGATCCACGTGTCGGAGACATTGTAGTCATCATGGACGCCACGTTACCTAGAAACACGTGGCCTCGCGGTCAAGTGCAACGAGTATACCCAGGGCCCGATGGAAGAGTAAGGATATTGGACGTGCGAACTCCAGGAGGTATACTCCCAAGTAACACACGAAAGCTGCTTAACAGCCGAATAACGGATTTCCATCACGCCTAAAGCTGAATAAGGAACCTGCATAAAGGCTGTATACGACCTTATACAGCTCTTACACCTCTTAAATGGGCACAAATTATTCAGCCTTAAGTTCACATAGCTGCTTAAGAGCTGTGTAGCAGCAACTTAACAGTGTAATAAAGGGTAACAGGCTGTGTAGCAGAAATTTAAGAGTGTTATAAAGGGTAACGACAGTACTATGCGCTGAAATTCGACTGACTAAGAGATCACAAGTTACTCTTTATTCAGAAAATATGTCACATGTACGCTTTAATACATATTTTGAACCGCGCAAGGCTGTTTACGGCCTGTGTAAAATTAAGTGAACTAATATTTGAAGTGTAAACGGGAACACTTTATGTTACGTGAATGAATTAGAGTTAACGATACATTGGTGGATAATATTCATATTCATACTCTGTTTGATGTATTATAAAGGGAAAATGACTGGGAACGTAATTTTACTGACATTATACATATATATTATCTAACAAAATTTTAGTGCGCCACGAAAATATTCTGTTTTGAATTAGTTTTGTGATATAAATATGCTGTGATGTAATCTTGACAAAAAAAAATGTAGTGCTTTAAAAAGAATTATAAGATAAAAAGTTATTATTAAGATATTTCGAAGTTAAAACTGATACATTACATTCCTATTTCTTGCACAATACATCGTAAAGGTTGAAAAATCAATCAGAATTTTTATAGGTTATACAAAAAATGGTGGATTATGTTACTAATTACATTGACGATTACAGTACCACATATGTTCTTTTATTCAGATAACATCTGTTTTAAAGTACTTATGTGAACCATTATAAAGTAGAAGCCGTTAATTCGATACACTAATGAGTCTTTAAGCAGCTGCGAGGCATCTAGTGAATGTATAAACAGCCGCTATGCAGATACTATCAATGGCAGTATAAAGGCTGATTAGCGGTAGACATATTCAGCTATAAGTTGAAATATGCACCACATATCATCCATTATACAGCTATTCACTTCATAATAGTTCACACGTGCCTCTTTAATAAGTTAGTGTAATAGGAGTTCACAAATACCTTCTTATACAGCATTTGGCGAAATTTTATCCACTAATCAGTCCTTACTAGGGTTTAGGCTTTAGAATATGTTAGAAGCTGAATAGAGTCGAGAAAATATACCTTTATAGCACTCTTAGCGTATTAATGGTGGTTTTGTCGATCTTAATAAGCCTTAATGCAGCTCTTAATTAGCCTAAGCTGTTTAAATATCACTGACTGCTATTATGCAGCTGTAGGGTCACCAGTGTACTCTTAGAAGAGTCTTAATAAGCACAGAGTTTTAAATAAGTCTAAAAGTGAGTAGTTATACAGCTATCTGTGTTACTTGGGCTTCGACGACCGACGCGACGAGTCATCGTTCTGGTCCCGGCAGCGGCGTCGCCCCCAAATGGATGAAGTGCTTCGCACTGCGGGGGGAGATTGTTAGCGATGCAATGTAAAGTGATAAGTGATAGTGACACAATATGATATGAAAGTGATTAAGTGCTAAAGACACGATGTGAAAACAAAGTGAAAGTGATCAGTGTTTGTAAATAGTGACATTGATATTTTAAGATTCGTATTTTAATATGTTTGAGATAGTTCATATTTTAAAAATATTGTTATCTAAGATAGGTAGTTAAGACTTTGTATAATTTCTTACGTTCTTATATCATGTAAGTTCTGTTTGTTATCTAATAAGTAGGATTTGTGTTTTAAGCAATATCTTAAGTAATTTTTCATTGTTTTTAGATAAGGTTTTAGCAAACGTTTAGGTAAAAGTTAGGGTACACCGATAGGGCAATACCTTGTAGACAAAGCCCCAATTTTGTAAATTAGGCATACCAAAGGGGCAATACCACATAGAAAGCCCCCGAAAGTTTTTGGTAAATATCTTTTGAAATAATTGAAGTTTTGTAATAAAATAGTATTCGATTATATTTTCATAGTTCTATCTTTAGAAATTAAGATTATGTTAGTCTTATCAAAGATTTGTAAAAACAAGCGCTAATTTCGATGTTAGAAAGAGATAGAGATAGTTTTGTTTAGAGTTAGACAAAGACAGTCGCGCGTGAACAGGACAGACATACTGTAAGACAGAGAGGTCCGAGTTCTAGAAAGAGTAGAAAGTTCTAGATTGAATTTCAAGAAAATTCCAAGTAATTTGATTGGTTCCGAATTTTCTAGTATTAATTATCGATCAATATATAAATCAGAGAGGTCGAAGTAAGCGCATAGTTTTCTGATAATGAAGATACCTTTGTAAAAGAAGAAAAAGGAAGAAATAAAAGAAGAAACAGTAAATGGTGGTTTCATTATAAAGAAAAGGTTCCAGTAAAGTTAGTTATAAAGTCAAAGTGAATAGTTAGTGTCCAAGTTAGTGTGTTCTGACAGAAAGCGCGGCAAAGTTAATGTTTAGTGTTCGATTAAGTGTTTGAGTGCTTTCGTGTGGCAAATTAGTAACTGAGACTATGTTCGGATTGTGAGATAGTGTCAAGTGCTACGGACTACGAGTTTGCTACGAAGCTACGAGTCGTGCTACGAACATTGACTGTGCGCCGACTATGAAACAGTGGTGAATAGTGAATTATAAGAGTTAAATTAAACAAGTATTTGTGTTGTACGTTGGTGTGACAATTTATAAAGTTAATAGTGAGTGATACGAACAACTGTGAAGTGAAATAACACTAACTTATGAACTCTGTGACTGATTGTGTGTTCCGCAATAGTGTTTTCTGACCAAGTGTTCAACCGCCTTCCTCGTCCAGCTGGCGATCAACCTATGAAGTGTTTTTAAGTGCCTATTTTAGTGTTTACAGTCCACTAACTGAGAGTTATCAAGTGATATTATTATTTGTGACGTGTGTGGTTTAGTGTGGACGATATCCCAAGTGCTTTCGTCGTCGTCTGCCCGCCGCGCCCGCCACAAGGACGAACTGCAGGGGGTCGTTCCGAACCTACGCTCCGAGTGCAACCGAACGCTCTAACGCCGTTCCAAACATTCTTCTTCTTCTTCTTCTTTTGAAGGCAAATCAAATTTTATATTGCCAGTACTCCGACACAGCCACTCCTCGGGGAGTAGCCCTTCGCAAGTCGTCGAGAGTGCAGGGGGTGGGGCAACGTAGGCACTGCGTCAGGTGTTGCATGGTATGTGGTTGCCCGCATAGGCAGGCGACACTAGCATCCTCCGGCAAGATACCCCACTTCCGCATGTTCTCCCTAGAGCGACCGACGCCACATCGCAGCCGGTTCAGAGATTTCCAGTTCGACCACTTCAGCCGCGACCCAGCAGGTAGTTTTTCGGCGGGCTCCACCACGGTGTCGTCTTCGGCGAGTTGCTCCTTCCACTTTCGCATGCGCGCTTCATGGGTTGTTACGTCTTTCTCCAAGGCTGTGGTTCTGCAGAAGCTTCTCCGGGACTTCAGACGGCTAACTACTGCCTCGTGCATGTGCATTGTGTGTCAGGGGTCGCCCTCCTGTTTCCGCTTTTCCATCGCCGTAGTCACCTCACGTCTCACAGCGGGGGGGGGGCGATGCCAGCTAGCTGGTATAGGTAGGTGACAGGCGTCGGTTTGAGGCAGCCAGTAATAAGGCGACATGTCTCGTTCACCGCCACATCTACTTCGCGCGTGTGGGCCGAGGCACTCCACACGGGGCACGCGTACTCTGCCGCTGATATGCAGAGCGCGAGGCCGGTGGTGCGCAGGGTGTGCGGGGTGGCTCCCCACGTGGTTCCCGTCATACGCCGCAGCAGGTTATTTCTGGATGAGACTTTCTGCTTGGTGTTTTTGCAGTGTTCCTTATAAGTAAGAGACCGGTCCAATGTCACCCCCAGGTATCTAGTAGAGTGTGTGTGGTCCAGTAATTTCCCCTCCCATGTGACGTTTAGTTTCCTTGTAGCGTCGTTGTTCCTGAGGTGGAATGCCGAAACTTGAGTTTTGTCCGGGTTAGGTTTGAGCTGGTTTTCCAAATAGTATTGGGACAGTCCCCATAGTGCCTCCGATAGTATTTGCTCGACTTTTTCAAAGGATTTTTCTTGGGCAGTCAAGGCCAGGTCGTCGGCGAAGAGGAAGTGTTTCATATCAGCGAAAATTGGTTGGTCGTTCGTGTAAATATTGAAAAGAGCGGGCGCTAACACACTGCCCTGTGGTAGCCCATTCTTCTGTGTACGCCATCGACTCTTCTGGCCCTGGAACGACACGTAAAACCTTCTGTTGCTAAGCAACTGCTCTACAACTTTGGCAAGCTTATGATCTTTCGTGCATTCGTAGACTTTGGCGATGAGATTTTTATGGTTGACGGTATCGTATGCAGCGGTTAGGTCCACAAAGACTGCCCCCGTAACCAATCCCCTTTCGTAGCCATCCTCGATGTGCTGGGTTAGATTGAGCACTTGTGCTGTGCATGACTTTCCGGGTCTGAACCCTGCTTGCTGGTTGATGAAAACATCCTCAAGTGTGCCTGAGATCCTCTGCAAGATTAGCCGTTCGAACACCTTGAAGGTATGGCAAAGGAGGGACACAGGTCTATAGTTTTTCGGACTCGCAGGGTCTTTGCCTGGTTTTAAAAGAGTTCCAAACATTAGAGCGTGACGTTCGGTTGTAACAACTTTCCCGTTCCAAACGTCAGAGCGTTGCAACCAAACTTAGAGCATCAAAATTGATGGTTGTAAAACGCTCTGACGTTTGTCTATAGAAAAACTGTCAATGTCATTTGACATTATTTTGTATTTTGATGTTTTTGTGTCTAATTTTCAAATAAATCATGGTAGCTTCGCAAAAAAACAGTTTTTATTTGATTTTGTATTAAGGAAAGTTTAAATTATTTCTATTCCAAGTGGAAAATGAAGACTTTGTATTGACATTGACATTTAAAGTTCTTGGTCGTTCCTAACCTTAGAGTAAGTTAAAAAACAACCAACAACCGGCACTCTAAGCCCTTGAACGAAACCCTGATTGGATCCAATCGGCAGTATCATGCCGATTGGATGATCGGCAGGAGTATGGCCGGTGCAAGTCGCATTGTATCATAGAAATAGAATTTTTCTTGTTGAGTGCAGCGAAAATTTTTCTATGTCTATGCATTGTATGGTGTCTATAGTACTTAGAGCTATAGTATTAACCCATCCCCCGAGAAATAAAACTTCTATGCTGAATGGTGTTTACGTGCAAAAAAACTTCAGACAGTTGCTGTCACTGTCAGTGTCATTTCGAAGCACACGTTGACGTCAGTCTATTGCATCATCTAAAATTTGACTTGTTTTGGAAAAATATTTTCTAGAAGAAAATTAACTTATTCTAGCGGTAATTTATTGAATTACTCAAATACCCTATACTTTCTTCATCGAGTGATTTGTTTTATATCTTCCTTTGGTGCTGAAAAACAGTGATTTCAAGTGACGGAAGCAACTTACAGATAAGCTTTCGTGTTTTCAGCTTTATCATTGTTGTTTTATCCTCAATGGAGCAAGGACATCAGGAGAAACAAGAATACACGATGGAGAACCCAATTACAATCGGTAAGAGTCTCGGAAACTAGTATTTCTAACATTTTTTGGACTATGAAACTTTGACCTTAGTTTCTGTTTATGCATGCATTTCTTAATGTAAGTATTTAGAGAAATGCTTGTTACAGTTAATTTTATTTTGTAAAAGTTAAGTATTAGGTACATACAGTGGCGGTCACGTAGGTAATTAAAGACATCATTCGATTATCATACAAACGTGGTAACTTTGAAGCCTTGGTTCTCCGCCAGGGATTGACCTAGCTGTGATCTGATGATTCAGTCATGATGAGGAGATTTTAGTCATGATGAGGTTACCCAATAGTAACTTAAATCCAATAAAATATGAAGGCTATATGTCTGAAAACAGTCATTAGGGGCCATCCATAAATTACATCACACGAATTTCATGATATTTGACCCCCCCCGTCCTTGTCCCAGCGGGTCACATTTGTGTGGACCCCCCCTCCCTAGTGTGATGTCACATATTTTACAAGTTTACATCTAGAAATAATGATTTAACTAAAACAACAGTTCAAAAATTTGTTTTATTTCAATTTAAATGATTTTGAAATGTGATGTCACAAAATTTAGGACCCCTCCCACCCCCTTGTCACACAATGTCACACTTTGTCGACCCCCTCCCTCCCCCTTAACGTGTGATGTAATTTATGGATGGCCCCTTATGGCATAGCTCAGTTTTTTTGCCTTGCTTTACATACAAGGAGTTCTAGGTGTTATTATTGTAAGTTCAGTGTGAAAACTTTATTGAAATAAAAAAAGAAAAAACAGATTACTTATATTAGACCTGTTATTTGTTCAGTTGCTCACATAAAGAAATATTTAATCAAGTGAGTGTATTTTTTATTATACACATAGGTAGGTCAGAGTTTGACCTTCATCTTACCTGATGTTAAGTGACAATTTAGGCTGAAGCGCACTACTCTCTAACTGGCGGAACACAACAATTTTTAAATTGTTGTTATGACCTTAGACTTAGGTAAGATGGTGGTAGCTAGCCAGGCGGACTTGAAATAAGCCCTACCACGAACCAAACCAAACTACAAATGTACCTCCCTCCCAGAACCCCTGCGTCTTACACAGGGTGGACGAACCACTAGACCAAGAGTGGCCAACCCGCGGCCCGCGGGCCACATGCGGCCCGCCGTCTGTTACCTTGTGGCTCACGGAGCCGAGCACATTTTTTAAAGTCGGACTTATCTGGGGCGCACTATACATACAATTTGGTAGTGCGGCCCGGGGTAAAATTCTACTTCCGAATTTTGGCCCAAGTTTCGAAAAGGTTGGCCACCCTTGCACAAGAGCATAGAGGTGGTTAGAATACAGTCACATAAAGGGATATTTAATTAAGTGAAGTGTATTGTGTGTCAGTGTTGCAGTTTGTAGCGTCGTATGGATGGTACATCGTAGGTGCGGCGGCTGCCTCGCTCTACGTGGCTCACCGTCTGCGACCACGCTATGAACAGTGGAAGCAAGCACGAGAAGACGCAGAGTACCACAAAGGTAACATATCGTCAACGATACTACAAAACCGCTGATATACCATTTACAATAGCGTGGAGTGGAACTGCGAACAGTAGCGAAATTTAAATTACCGCTCTGCGTAGTCCTAGGCTGGCATTGGCGCACGTTGATGCTGGCACAATTTTAATTTATCTATTATGAAACTTTCTCATACTTAGTACTTAGTATTCCAAATAGTAGATCAGCGGTTTTGCAGTATTGTCGACGATATTCAATAACTTCACATAAGTTTCAATGATAAAAAATACTGTATTTACATACAGTACATTAATACTGTATGTAAATAAATAAAATACATAGTAATTTATTAATATTACCTATTGTAGAACAAGGAAGCAATTAATGTTTGGACAATTGCCTTCAGGGAATGATAACGTTATTTCTTACTTTTTTACTGTTAATTTTAACATTAACGTTATGTCAATAAATAACGTTAATTTTAACGTTATTTCAACGGAAGTAACGTTATTTCAGTAAATAATGTTAATTTCAACGTTATTTCTTACTTTTTGTTACCGTTACTTTAAAATTAACGTTCTTCCAGTTAATAACGTTAATTTTTTACCAATAATTTTACTGGTACTAAAATTTAACGCTATATTTAACGGTAATTTTACCGGTACAATATTTTTAACGTTATTTTTACCGGTAAATTTACCAATAAAATGTTTTAACAGTATTTTTAACGTTATTTTTTCTAACGGTATTTTAATCCCTTATTGCCTTATGTTATGTTATCTATTTTTATAATCTGTGACACGATCACCTCTTAGTCTGTGGAAGACTGACAGGACTTACTTCACTTGCTCTATGGGATTCATTGTTAAAATATTAGAAATGTATCTTGAATAATTTAAATAAAAGTGATTGTTCGACTAAATCCATATAGTTTTATTAAGAACTATACATGGTGTCAGTATCATAATGTCTAAGGAGAAAGACATGGACGCCCTGGCGGAAATTATGAGGTCGCAAACCGAAATATTGGCCGCCATGCAGAAACAAATGGCCGATCTCGCTGTGGTAAAAAGTGGAGCGGATCAGGCGATACGCGTGCCATGGCCATCGCCTCTGAGTACTACGGGCGAACCCACCGAAAATTTTGAATCGTTCTACGACGGGTGGATTAATTATACCACTGCCACAGGCATGGACAAGTGGGGCCTGGAGAAGAGGGCACAAAAAGCATACGTGCTTTATAGTGCCATTGGCACAGCCGCTGTTTCAAAATATCTTTTTGACTTAAACGACGAAACTAAAAAAGATGAAGAAAAAATACTGAATTTATTAAGAAACCGAATGGTAAAAAAGAGAAATGTAATCTATAATAGATATCTTTTCAATGCTCGAAACCAAAATGACAATGAAAGTTTTGAGAGTTACCTATTGGAAATCCAAAAATTAATAAACAAGTGTGAGTATAAGGAATTCAAACAAGAGCTCCTTAGGGACAAAATTGTTACGGGCATAAATAACAGCAATCTAAAAAGAGATTTGTTAAAATGTGAAAATTTAGATTTGGAACTTGCTATAGATATGTGTAGAGCATCGGAAGCGGCCACAGACCAGTTAAATAATATTCAGAACCAAGAAAAAGAAATAAGTAAAATAACTAAACCAATGTGCAAATTCTGCGGAGAGCCACATGTTTTCAGGAAGAAGCTTTGTCCAGCCTATGGAAAAAAATGCCAGAACTGTGGCGGATATAATCATAACAAAAAAGTTTGCAAAAAGAAAGCCGTAATAAAAGAAATCAAGGAAAAAGATGATAGTTACTCGTCGAGTGAAGACCTTCAGATTGGAAGAGTTATTAGAAGCGATAATACTGGTACAGTGCATGGAAAGATGCAAATAGAGGTAAATAACCATCTGAAAACGTATCTTTTTCAATTAGACACAGGAGCTCAAATGTGCATAATTGGCTATAACACTTGTAAAAAGATCTTGGAAACGAACCAACCAAAACTTTTACGATCCAAGTCAAAACTAAGCACTATTGGTGGCCACGCTTTAAAAGTACTGGGAGATATTTATTTAACTTGTGTCATAGATCATAAGAAATACAAGATTTTATTTTCAGTGGTTGACATAGAACATGAACCACTCCTTTCAGAAAAAATATGCTATAAACTAGGTTTCATCAAGTACTGCAACACTATTTTAAAGGATACAAAAGAAATAATAGACAGAAAAGCTTCTGAAAATATAATTGACAAATATAAAGATATTTTTGAAGGTTATGGTAAATTTTCAGGTGATGCCACTATAGAAGTAGATAAGTCAGTTCAACCATCCATCCAAGCTGCTCGTCGTGTCCCCATGGCCTTGAGAGAAGTCCTGAAAATAGAATTAGAAAGATTAGAAAGGGAAGGTATCATAACAAAGGAAACAGAGCACACAGAATGGGTAAATAATATTATTATAGTTAAAAAAAACAATAAATTTAGAATATGTTTGGATCCGATTCCACTTAACAAAGCTATTAAGAGACCAAATTATCAATTCACAACCCTAGATGAAATACTACCTGAGTTAGGAAAAGCCAAAGTATTCAGTACAGTTGACACAAAAAAGGGGTTCTGGCATGTTAATCTCACGGAAGAAAGTAGTAAACTCACCACGTTTTGGACTCCTTTTGGCAGATATCGTTGGAAACGACTCCCATTTGGCATATCTGCAGCTCCTGAAATCTTTCAACAAAAACTCATTTCCTTACTCAGTGGACTATCAGGAGTAGAGGTAATGGCTGACGATATTCTAATTTATGGAGTTGGAGAAAATATACAAGAAGCAACACTTAACCATAATGAAAATCTAGAAAAATTGTTGAGGAGATTACGTGAAATTAATTGTAAATTAAATATAGAAAAGTTAGACTGCTGCAAACATCTGTCAAATTTTTTGGCCACATTCTTACAAATCACGGTCTAGAGCCAGATAAGACTAAAGTAACTGCTATCAAAGATATGCCAACACCAACATCAAAAAAAGATGTATTACGTTTCCTTGGCATGGTCACTTACCTAAGCCGCTACATCAGAAATTTAAGTTGTGAAGCAAAAAATCTTAGACAGCTCACATACAAAGATACTCCTTGGAAATGGACCAATGTAGAACAAACAGAATTCCAAAACTTGAAAAATATAATATCCGATTTAAAGTCTCTTAAATATTTTGAAATGAACAAAACTGTTACCATGGAGTGTGACGCCAGTAGTGAAGGATTGGGTGTAGTGATATATCAGGAAAATCAAATCATAGCTTATGCTTCTAGAACACTTACCAAAACAGAAAAACAATATGCACAAATTGAAAAGGAGATGTTGGCGATTGTTTTTGGTTGTACTCGTTTTGATCAATACATAAATGGATGTCAAAAAACAGTGGTTAGGACAGATCATAAGCCTCTTATAAATATATTCAATAAACCATTATCTCAAGCTCCAAAAAGACTACAATTGATGCTAATGACACTTCAAAAATATGGTATAGAACTATCATTTGTTAAGGGTAAAAACAATAATGCAGCTGATACTTTGTCAAGAGCTCCTATTCCACACACCTTCACACATGAGAAGAAAGATAATATTGAGAATATGTCAAAAGAATACAAGATTTTCAAAACCATTCAAAATATTCATGAAATTAAATACATAAAAGTGGAAGATTCAATTATTGAAGAAATTAAAAAAGCGACTTTAACTGATGTTTCACTTCAGAATTTAATACAATACATTATCAAAGGTTTTCCTAAATATGAGTCAGACATGCCCAAAGACTTGAAGGAATATTTTAAATACAAACATGAGCTCAGCACCAGCAAAAATCTAATTTTTAAAAATGGAAAAATCTTAATACCATCAACAATGAGACAATTTATTTTAATGAAGATTCACTCAAGCCACAGTGGAATAGAGAACAGCCTTCGCATCGCCCGTCATAATGTATTCTGGCCTGGAATGACACAACAGATTATAAGTTATGTTAAAACATGTACTTCATGTCTTAAGTACTCGAATAATCAAAGACAGATGCCTATGATAAGTCATGAAATACCTACATATCCCTTTCAGATTATTTCCATGGATGCCTTTGAAATAAGATTAGGAAATACAATACGGAGGTACTTAGTGACTGTTGATCACTACTCAGATTTTTATGAAATAGATGCCATGAAAGATTTATCTGCAGAGAATACAATAACTATTTGTAAAAAGAACTTTGCACGATATGGGGTTCCTCAAAAAATAATTACTGACGGGGCTACAAACTTTGTAAACCAATATTTCAAGAAATTTTCAGAAACATGGAAATTCGAGCATGTGACATCATCTCCACATTATCCTAAATCTAATGGGAAAGCTGAAGCAACTGTAAAGAAAGCAAAATGGCTAATTTTAAAAACTGCTGAAAATAATGAAGATCTTTGGTATGCACTGCTACACCAACGAAATATTCCCTCCATTAACTCAGATGCTAGTCCAGCCCAGAAATTCCTATCTCGCAAAACAAGATCAAGTATTCCATCTCTAACCTCACAGCTAAAACCTAGAATAATGAGAAATGTCCCAGATTATATAAACAACAGACAGCTGGAAAGTAAAAAATATTATGATAGAAAATGCCAACATTTACCTGCTTTAACGGAAAATCAGACAGTATTTGTAAAACTTCAGCCGGAACTTGATGATAAATGGACACCTGGAAAAATAGTTCGTACACTTGGAAGATCATACATTGTGGAAGTAGAAGGAAGATTATATAGAAGAAACCGGATCTATCTCAAACCTTATGTTTTACCAACACACCCTTCAAATCCCAATCATCAGAAAGACACAAATAATTGTGATAAGGAAATGTTGAATCCTAATCCTTCGGAGTTCTCGATACCTGAATATCGCACTCCGTCACCTACTCTAGTGGTCACAATTCCAGAAGACAGCACCAGTCCTACAGAGACACCTGCTACTGATCCAGTGCCTGCAGCTGATCCAGGGACTGCAGCTGGGCCTTCACCCGTTTCTAGAACAACGCGTTCACAACGTACAGTTCGTCGACCCCGATGGCATGATGACTATGCCATGTAAATGTAATCATTTATTATTCAGAAAAGGGAGGATGTTATGTTATCTATTTTTATAATCTGTGACACGATCACCTCTTAGTCTGTGGAAGACTGACAGGACTTACTTCACTTGCTCTATGGGATTCATTGTTAAAATATTAGAAATGTATCTTGAATAATTTAAATAAAAGTGATTGTTCGACTAAATCCATATAGTTTTATTAAGAACTATACACCTTATACATAAAACAAAGATATAGCAAGAGTTAAATGACAAAACATAAAAATAAAAAATTTACTCAATCTTTCCCTCAGTTCATGTTATTACCTTACAAAACGAATATGTTATATTTTAACCCTACCACAGAATACATGAATAAATAGTACAAGTACAGAAGATGCACTCTTCAAAATAATATAAATAAATAGCGACTCTTGCTCTGACACAATAAAGTGCAATGGGGAATGTCCGAAAAAAATCAATTTGGCTGAATATTTTTTTATAAGTAGGAAGAAACTCCCTTAGTAATAGAAAAAAGTTTCAGAATTTTCGGTTGCGTATAAATAAAAATAAAAAATAAAGTCACTTCGACTTTACAAATATACGAAAGTAACAGCAGAATGGAGATTATACCTTTGCCACCACCGGTCATAACCACAACATGCTATTAAAAAAAAAGTTTCAACACAAAATGTCAAAACTTTTTTTTTAATACTTGCTGTTGTTGTGGCAGGTGGTGGCAAAGGTATAATCGCCATTCTGCCGTTACTTTCGTACATTTGTGACGTCGAAGAGACTTTAATTTATTAAAAAATTTTGACGCAACCGAAAATTCTGAAACTTTTTTCTATTACTAAGGGAGCTTATTCCTACCTATAAAAAAAAATATTCAGCCATTTTCATTTTTTTCGGACATTCCCCATTCAGGTCGCACAGCGCTCCCCCTGTGGTTTGCCTCTCTGTCTAGCGCGTAGCTCTTATCTTTTCTGACGTATGAAATTGGTCGATTTTTTTAGTATTTTACACATTATTGTTCATTGTGTTCAGACCCCGACAAGGCGCTAGAGCGCATGGAAGCGATACAGCGCGCATGGAAGCGATACAGCGCGCACGCGAAAAGCAACAACAACTGCTGCTAGAAGCGTCGGAGCGCGCGCTCGAGCAACAAAAGGAGGTGAGAGACCAAACCACTTTAATTTATCTATGTTTTGCTAACTTGGTGGGTTCATTTTGTTTTTTTTATGTCCGTTATAGCCAAGGCCTTATCAAAATAGGGGTAGTCTATTTTAACCACGTGATGTTTTTAGCAAGTTTCTTCTTTTTATCGAATGAGGATTAGTGGCCACCTCTGCACGCGGAGCATGACCAACATCGAGATAAGATTCGACTCACAGAACAATGGCTTGTCTACACCGAAATGTCACTTTTGTCGGGTTGAGATCGAGATACTCATGCTCGCATTTACAACTATTACACCCGATTGCACTAAACTTAAGGATCGCCTAAGTCTGTTCCTAACTACAACACGACCAAATTATAACGGTGTCAAACTTAGCGGTCATGTAGCTGTCATTCGCCTACTTAACTTGGTCGAGTTGTAGTTAAGAAAAGACTTAGGCGATTCTTAAGTTTAGTGCAATTGGGTGTTAGACTCGTATTGTTCTTTGTCGTGGCGTTGATTTCAATATTTCGTATATTTCTCGTCATTTTACACAGATTACTAAATTAACAATTTCGTTAGTAGTCTGTGTTTTCTTTTCAAAATACTCTCAATAAAAGAAAGGCAAACGAATTTATATCCATACAGCTATATTTAATTAGTTTTAAGAGTTTAGCGTTGTGAAATCTATAGAAAGGAACGGTGCTTTATGAGAAATAAACTAATTATTTTCTATTGGCAATATTATTCTTCTCGAGCTCGAGAGAGCTTGTCTACGGAAGAGAACGCTTTCTTGAGTGCCTCTTTATCTTAGAACTTATAAAAAAATTAGAATCATGTTTAAACTAAATTATTTCGGATCATTTTAGACAATTTTGACGTTTATTGGTGTTGAAATAAAAAGATTACCTTTAAAATTAACTTTTTTTATTAAAAGACATTAAAAGGTTTTGAAATTCTGAGAACGAGTCCCACCTGTCAGTCAAACTGTGCTCAGCAATCGAGAAGGTCGAGACGATAAGTCTTCGTAGACAAGAGTCTCGTTTGCTCATGCTACGCGTGCTGGTGTTATGTTAGAGTTTATTTTCCCCTTGTCACACCCCGGGCACTCCATACAAGCATCGCGTTTCAACTACCTATTACACAGACGCTACACAGTGACGTTTTTGCACACGCACAACTGTGTGCGTGAAGTGTAGGGCTATTGAATGAGCACACGAACTGGCCTACGAACTCGCGGGGCGCGGTGAGGTAATTGATTCCGGGGCGGGGCGGAGAGTGTCCTTTCTGTACTGTAGTACTTATATCTAATTTGTGCCCTTGTCACAGAATAACTAATAGTACAAGTACAGAAGCAGCACTCCGCAAACTCATTTAAATAAATAGCGACTTTTGCTCCGACACAATAAAGTGCAATTCAGGTCGCACTGCGCTAATGGCCTACAGTTATATTCACCTAGTAGTTGCCTCTCTTTCTATCACGTGCTCTTACCTTTTCTGACGACGCAACTTTAGGGTTGTCTTCTTTTAAATAAACTGCGTAGCCTAAATCATAATGTGAAAAACGACAATTGTTTATTGGTTTTTTGATTTAGACATCCGTACACGGCACAATAATGTCGATTCGACATTGTTACTATTATAAAGAGACAATACCTACGCAGGCATTAAGGTGCCGCGCGACTACACAGACGGGCGTGTGGCGGCCCTCTGCTCACTTGTTCGTTCGAACGAACGGCTAGCGGTAGGTGCTTATCACGCGACCTTGAGAGAGTGATGGAGGCCTGCCCTTGTGGAATATATGATATATGATATTTTGTGATCTTTTCCTAACATATTTTTTTTTTATTTATGTTTATAGCGCGAAGAACGCAAGCGACAAGGGATGGTGGAGCGGTTGAAGAAATACGGCGCTGCCACAACCGGGAACAAACTCGGGACTCCGGATGAAGGTCAGTTATAAGATAATATTAAAAAGAATATTTGGAAAGTTCTACCGTAATGTAATGCGAAATTAAATTGATTCATTTTGGTTGAAAAGCGCAGAAATGTATGGAAATTCTGTTGAGCAATGACATTTGCAACTCCGTGTTTTTTTTATTGAAAATAAACTTATATGCTTTTGTGTTTTTTTTCTTAAGGTTAAACATTAGCACGTGACTCGCTATTGTAGGCACATAACGTAGTTTCCCAGTATTTTAGCTTTTACACAATTTACAGGGTCATTTTGAACTTACCATCCAAATTTTGAGGATGTGTTCAGTCCATGAAACTGAACAACTTTCTCTAAGGAACACATGGTCAAATATGTAAAATAAAAATCGACTTTCCATACAAATCAAAGAGATCACGTGATCAATTTAGTATGGGATGACCAAAATTTTCTGGCGAAATTTGACACATGTTTCTTAGAGAAAGTTGTTTAGTTTCATGGACTGGACACATCCTTAAAATTTGGATGGTAAGTTTAAAATGACCCGATATTTTAGCGTGTTCCGACAACTAACGACAATTGTTCACTAGGAACTATGTTATCAAAGCAAAATTATCTCATTAAATGCAATAAGTTTGTAGTATTTGCGGAATACACTTTAGTGTGTACAAATAGGTGTATATGTAGTTGTTGGAACACGCTAAAATATATTGTGTAAAAGCTGGAATCCTGGGAAAGAATTAATAGAAAAATGTGTAAACATCTACTTTTTAGGACGCAAAATAAGCAAGCAACTATATATCTTCCTCCTTTAATAGATCGTCGTCTCGAAAGAGACCAAGTTTTCCTCTATAAGATTCTTAATAACCTCGTAGACACTCCTTTCCTCTTGGAAAATATATGTATTAGATGCTCTCGGACAAGTTCACGTCTTAATAAATTGTTTTCTTTACCTATTACCAGCACTAAATATGCTGGTAGCACTTTTCTGTTTAGAGCTTGTAAGGAATATGACAAAAGTTTCACCTCTATAGATTTTTTCAATTGTTGTATAACTCAGTTTAAAAATCAAATACATGAATTGATTGATAATAGGTAATTGTAATTGTAAACATATCTTTAATCAACAGTTCCATTTTGGATGTAGTATAACTGTTAACTTACTCTGTGAATTTAATTAAGTTCAAATTGCCCTGTAGTTTATTTTGTATGTTCTAATTTATTAGTGGAAACTTTGCTGATCACTGTTTTATATTATTTGGTAATACTAAATGTACTGAAATTGTTTGTTTCCCAAATAAACTAAAATAAAAAATAAAAAAATAAAAAAACACGTTATGTGCTTACAATAGCGAATCACGTGCTAATGTTTATTATAATACCGGGTGTAACAAGATCTTCAACGAAGCCGAGGTCTACGTATTCTGCCCATCATCAGGACCATTTCTGTTTAAAATTATTGCTGGGAAAGGATTTTGATTTTTGGTGTTAAAAAAGCATTGCATACATTACCACGCAATGTAACGCGTACAACAGACCGCGCCTGCGAGTGTATGCTACACAGCTGCGTGCGGCCGAGTTGAAGGGCAGCGTTTATGTGCGTTAGATATGAGCGCCGATAGTTGAAAGGTCGGCGGCGGAATTTATTGACAGGAAATAATAAAAAGACATAGTTTATCAATCAGAAATACTTGTTTTTATTAGAATTAAAAAAAGTACATCATATATCAGCCGTACGACACCCACTGCTGGGTATAAGCCTTCCCCAAGGATCTCCACGATGATCGGTCCTGCTTGGTCTTAAGGATGACGCATCCAGCGGGTTCCCGTGACCTTCACTAGATCATCGGTCCACCTTGTCAGGGGCCTACCCACGAAACCGAGTCCGGTACGCGGTCGCCATTCCAGAATTGATGATAGGAAGATACTCAGCAACGATAATATTTTTTGTAGTAAGCTGAAAAGCCTCGAGCATAGACGCGGTTGAAGGTTATTGGTTTTTTATCGAATACATTTCGAAGAATGTGCAATAGAATTGCACATATTCACTTCTCAAGCTTACGCGCTCACTAGACATGAAATAAAACCATTTTTAACGGATACTAGCGCGGTTTTATTGTAAGCACTTTGGTAATTAGTTGGTATTTGCACATCCTAATTCCGCCATCTCCCTTCTTCTATCCTGGCTCCGCCAAATACCAGCTCCAGACGATTGAATCATGAAGATCATCAGCAACGATAATATTTTTTGTAGTAAGCTGAAGAGCCTCGAGCATAGACGCGGTTGAAGGTCATTGGTTTTTTATCGGATACATTTCGACGAGTGTGCAATAGAATTGCACAACCTAATTCCGCCATCTCCTTTCTTCCATCATGGCTCCGCCAAATACCAGCTCCAGACGCTTGAATCCATTGAGAGGAAGGCCATGAAGATCATCAGCAACGATAGTCTTTTTTGTAGTAAGCTGAAAAGCCTCGAGCAAAGACGCGGTTGAAGGTTATTGGTTTTTTATCGGATATACATTTCGACGAGTGTGCAATAGAATTGCACAACCTAATTCCACCATCTCCCTTCTTCCATCATGGCTCCGCCAAATACCAGCTCCAGACGCTTGAATCCATTGAGAGGAGGGCCATGAAGATCATCAGCAACGATAGTCTTTTTTGTAGTAAGCTGAAAAGTCTCGAGCATAGACGCGGTTGAAGGTTATTGGTTGTTTATCGGATACATTTCGGCGAGTGTGCAATAGAATTGTACAACCTAATACCGCCATCTCCCTTCTTCCATCAGACAACCAGACGTATGAATCAGCGCCACCGTTTTTGGTGGATATGCCAAAGACTCGCCGTAAGCGTTTTGCTTCAAATTTTATCACCGTACCGCTAGAGAGTGGAACTTAGGGAATGCAAAACCGAAGTGAAATGAAAACCGTTTTTTTTTCCGGTTTTGAATCCAAAACCGGTTAAAACCGGTTTTTAACCGGTTTTCAAGAAAATATTGGAAAATGTGCAATACTACATTTTTATTGATTTAGTTAAGTTTAAAATTTTAAGAGTATCCCTATTCACAGTTTATCAAAAAATGCACAGTTGTCAAGAACATTACCATTTTACACAATTTTTGTGACGCCAATTGTATGGGACCAAACCAGGTTTGAAACTAAAAAGTCAGACATCTCAACAAACTTTTTCCCATATAGTTCGTAGGAAATCATTGCAGGTCCTAGGAAATAATTTGTGTAACTAAAATACAAAAAAATATAACAAAGGGCAAATAATCACGTAGCCGTAATAAGCTTCTAGCTAGCAAGTCTTAACGTACTAAAGAGCTCTTTGTTTTCATATAAATAAAACAAAATATACATACAATATGTTTGGTTAGCGATGTCGGAGCTTTGAAAGGCATATAAATTGATCAATTTTATCGACATAACCCCCCCACATGTTGGGGTCTATCCCCTCTCCTGTGGGAATGACCGGCATTTTAAATTTGACTTTTAATTTTAGATGGACTTGCCAAAAATTTATTAATTTCTCCGGATTTAAAAGTCCTACAGTAATAACAAAATATTTTTCGAAAGCTAACAATGTCATCTCTCAAATAAAAAAATAAATTATATAAACTTTTAACTCGAATAGGTATGTCATAAAAAATTACTAAAATAAATTTTAATTCGAAATTAGTGTGTTTTTTTTTTTTAAAAAAAAAGGATATTAATGTGCATTTTTTTTGCATTTTTGCAATACCTATTTAGAAATATTATCTAAAAAACGACATCAAAATTATTGCTCTGAAATGCATCTTTCGAGAGTTATTGTTGTTTGAATAGGAGTTGTGGCTGGCAAATGCACAGACAGAATTCAAGCCATAAGAATCCTCATCGCAAAGGCAAAAGCTAATAGCACGAACCTACCTTATGGTGTTTATAGAACTGGGAAAGGCGTTCGACCACGTGCCTCGTGATCTGATCTGGAAAGCCCTCCACGCGCATTCGGTCCCGGAGTCACACATCGCACTTATTATCGACATGTCACAAATGTTTCAATCTCAACACAAGTGGTCTGACCTGCAGGCACGAGTGAAAGCTTTGACTTGATGGTAGGGGTACATCAAGGGTCTACTCTGAGTCCACTTGTATTTAACGTCACAATGGATTATCTGACTAAAAAGTGTCAACAGGAGGTGCCTTGGAATCTTCTCTATGCCGACGACCGACGTGGCCCTCATATTATCTAACAATGCGATAGATCTCCAGCGTGATTTAAACGGCTACGGCTGGGTGGAGTCGCTGGAAGAAAATGACCCCAAAATCAGCCGAAAGAAAACGGAGCACATGTCATGTATTTTCGATAGCACATCACACCCCGATGACTTTAGCTTCTATGTGGGAATTGACCACCTACCTGTTGGTAGGTGGTCAGTTCCCACCACCACCACGACTACCTACCTGTTTGAACTGGTTGACTGTTGTCAACCAGTTCAAATACATTGGCTCCGTGAAATGAAATGAAAATATATTTATTTAAAATGTGAGCTCACATAATAAGCATTTTTAAATCGTCAGATCTTTTACCCTACTTACCTACCTACATTATAACGTGCTAAGCTATAACGGAAAGATTGACAGCGACGTCCTCCATATAGCTCAAAAGGGCTGGATGAAATGGCGACAGCTCACAGGCGTCATGTGCGATAGTCAAATGCCTCTCTTTACAGGCATAGCCATCTCATAGAGATCTTTGAGAAGGGACAAGTTTACAAAACAGCCATTAGACCTGCCATGCTGTTTGGATCCTAATGTTGGGCCACAAATAACACTTTAACAAAATCCATACGTCAGAGAGAAGCTGGTTAGCGGGCGTCACTATGCTGGACGAAATCAGAAACACATACATACGGGAGGTAGCATCCATAACAAAAAAAAGCTGAAAGAGACGTCTACGGTGGTACGGGCATGTACTGAAGGCACCCGACGATCACATGGTGAAAATAGCCCTAAACATCCCAACGACGACGCGTAGGAGCGATAGACCCCCTGCCACTTGGCTGATGACGGTTCAGCGCAACCTAAAAGAAGCCGACATCGACCCCAACCTGGCACTCAACCCTGCACAGTAGAAGAAAAGGACAGGGAAGGCCGACCCCAAGTAAATGGAAAAAGGCCCAGCAAGATGATGATGAATAATTAATTTCCATATTTTATTTACTTACTCGCTATAAACACCTTTAACCCGTTCAGCCGCACAAGTAGGTCACTGAACTGAGCTACTTGAAGCAGTCAATCAAAATAAGGCGGTGCATTTTCGTTTTGTATGTATTACAAAGCAGTAACTTTAATCAGAAAACAACCGGAACAAAACCGGTTTTTCGTTTAAAAAAACCGGTTTTTATTTTGCCTGTGAAATCGACCGAAAAACCGGTTTTTTCGGTTTCGGTGAAACCGGTTTGCATTCCCTAGTGGAACTCCTTGCCTGAGTCTGTGTTTCCTGATAGGTAAAATCTGGGGATATTCAAGTCGCAAGTGAATAGGTATCTTCTAGGTAAGCGCGTTGAATCGTGAACCGCATAATCGCTTACCATCAAGCGTGATAGCAGGCAAGCGCTTGCTAATCTATCCTAAAAAAAGTGTTCCCAACATGAATTGGAGTGGGTGTACAACATGGGCATTCGACATGATTTTCTTCTTATCCATGTTCATTCTAAGACCCACTCTTTGGGAGGCACTACGGAGATCTTCGAGCATTGTGTTCAGGTCTTTCATGGTCTCAGCCATAAGAACTATATCATCGGCAAAACGACGGTGTGTTAGTTACTGGCCATTGATTGATGTTGATACCAAGTCCTTTCCAGTCCAAGAACTTAAAGATGACCTCAAAGGCAGCTGTGAACAGTTTCGGAGAAATATCGTCTCCCTGTCTCACACCCTCGCTGCAGTTGGATGGGGTTTGTGCTCTGGTTCTGTACTCAGACCGACATGGTGGCATTTTCGTATAAGTATCTTAACACCTCAATATACCTGTAGTCCACTTTGCACATCTGAAAAGTCTGCAGCAGCCGCCCAGGTCTCTATCGAATGGCTTTCTCATAATCCATAAACGCCAAGTAACAGTTCCAACAATTATGAAAGCGAAGAAACGGTAATTTTATCTTAGTTTTGTTTTAAAAACGTCCACAATTTGTTCATCTAATGATGACGAAGACGTGGCCATTTTGATGCAAACGTGTCACGCGTTCTATCCTACCATGAAAACGAGCTCGTTCACACTGATTCATTAAATCTTTTCTCTCGCTCGGCGCGCCGTTGCCTTTTCGCGGCGGCGGCGGCGCGGCAGAATCGGCGGCGGCGCCGGCGCGCCGGCGCGGCGCTCATATCTAATGTGCGTGCTCATGAGATACATTGAGTGATGACGTTTTGAAGCCATTGTTTGTTACGAAATACATAAAATTTTGATGTTTCTTGGGAAAAAATGAGGAAATAACGAATAAAATAATATTTCATAATTTTTTTTTTACTTTGACCTTCAATAACTTCGTAGCTATTGGTTTCCTAGGTATAGTCTAAAAGACAAAAATGATCCTGATGATGGGCGGAATGCGTGGACTTCGGTTTCGTTAAGGGTCTTGTTACACCTGTTATTAATTATCTTAATAATATAATAATTATATTTTTTCAGGCTATCTGCCCTTAAGAGGGGGTGCATCAACTTCCTCATACCGCGCCCCGAAGCGATCTGCGTGTTCCAAAGGCGGATGTGGTTAACATATGTGGCTAACATATAACACATTTTATATAATATACTAATCAATAATAATGCATTTGTTATTAATATTGTGTTACCTAAAGGGGTATCCACACCTTCCGACTTAGGATGTCCGACCACTCCGACAGGACTTCTTAAGGGGCTATGTAAAAAAACCGGCCAAGTGCGTGTCGGGCCACGCGCCATAGGGTTCCGTAGTTACCTTATACCATACCATATTTAATACCACCTATAATTTTTCGTCTGTAAAAATAACTTTGTTTTTCACAGTGTTGGTATGAATGACAAAGTTATATTTGCGGTTTTAGAAAATGTGCTATATCTCAAAAACTGATTACTATATCTCGTTCAAACCAATTTTGGTTGAAAGTTTTTATTAAGATCTACAGCATATATTTTTTTTAGATTTTTCACTCTCTTATTTCAAAAGTTAAAGGGGGGACACACACATTTTACCACTTTGGCGGTAAATATCTTTCAAACGGTTGACTTTGAGAAAAAGTTGTCTCAGAAACCTCAATGTCATTTTTAAAGACCTATCTATAGACACCCAACACGTGTTGGTTTGAAGAAAAAATTTTTTTTCAGTTTCAGTTCCATGTATGGGGAGCCCCCCCTTAATCTTTTATTTTTCTTATTTTTGTATTAAATTCGTTAAGCGGTTAACAGATTACATCTAGCTACCAAGTTTCAACTATGTAGTCTTAATACTTTCGGAATAAAGTGGCTGTGACATACGGACAGACAGACAGACAGACGGACAGACAGACAGACATGACGAATCTATAAGGGTTCCGTTTTTTGCCATTTTGGCTACGGAACCCTAAAAACCGGCCAAGTGCGAGTCGGACTCGCGCGCGAAGGGTTCCGTACCAAAAAACGGCAAAAAAAATCGTTTGTTGTATGGGAGCCCCCCTTAAATATGAATTTTATTCTGTTTTTAGTATTTGTTGTTAAAGCGGCAACAGAAATACATCATCTGTGAAAATTTCAACTTTCTAGCTATCACGGTTCATGAGATACAGCCTGGTGACAGACAGACAGACAGACAGACGGACGGACAGCGGAGTCTTAGTAATAGGGTCCCGTTTTTACCCTTTGGATACGGAACTCTAAAAATGACACTTTTTGATGGTCGCGGAAAGATCCTAGAGATCTGAAATTAAAATATACAACGCATTACAAATAACCTCTAATGCCGAATATGGTAGATAGGGACCATCAAACTGAACAACTTTTACAATGAGACCAACTCTGAATCGCGAAAAAAAATCCGCTGTTTCATACAAAAATTAATAACGAAAATAAATATCAAAATGTGTGAAACATCAGATTTCTACCATATTCGGAATTAGGGGTTATTTTGTAACATGTTGTATATTTCGATTCACGATACACGATTCAGTATAGTACGAGGCATATAACTTGAAATCGGGTGGGGATTGCGCGAAACGCGTATTTTGGGTATGCGTAGCGGTGAGGGGCGCGGGCGGCGGGAGAGGGGCGCGCGCTATTGGTCGCTCACAAGAGCACATGCGCGAACTTATACCCACTCCGTCGAAAAAATTTCAAGATACGTGCCTAGTACTGGAATTTTAAGTACGAAATTATTTAGAAACAACGTTAGTTATTCGCGTCGAAATTGCTTTAAGTAATGTGTATCATCAATATTCACGATCTTGTAGAAGCATTTCTCTTTAATCGCTATCGTTATTACTACGAATTGATTTCGTGATATTTTCGCCTAATCTACCAAATCGGTCTCGCTCTGGCGCGCGACGTTTTCTCAGTGCTATCTCGCTTTACGCTTTTTTTTACATAGCCCCTTAAGAGTTTAATATCGTACTAAATCAGGGGTTTGGAAACTACAGCCCGCGAAGCGTTGAAATCCGGCCCGCGAAGCATTAAAATCCGGCCCGCGAAGCGTTGAAATCCGGCCCGCGAAGCGTTGAAATCCGGCCCGCGAAGCGTTGAAATTCAGCCCGCGAAGCGTTGAAATCCGGCCCGAAAATCGTTCAAATTCAGCCCGCGAAGTGTTGAAATTCAGCCCGCGAAGCGTTGAAATCCGGCCCGCGAAGCGTCAAAATTCAGCCCGCGAAGCGTTGAAATCCGGCCCGCGAAGCGTCAAAATTGAGCCCGCGAAGCGTTGAAATCCGGCCCGCGAAGCGTCAAAATTCAGCCCGCGAAGCGTTGAAATCCGGCCCACGAAGCGTCAAAATTCAGCCCGCGAAGCGTTGAAATCCGGCCCGCGAAGCGTTGAAATCCAGCCCGCGACCATCAAACAAAAATCTAGTAAAGTTTTCGTATTGTAAAAATCTTCATTCTTATTGGCAGTGAAATGAAGTTATAAGTTATTTTGTAATATTGCACAATAAATTAATGTTTCAGAAAATACATATCAATTGGAAATAAAACACTTTTTACGGATTACAACGCGTATAAAACGCGTTTCGCTTTAAACGTGATAATCGATATCATATCCCGTTTTGGTTATCATGCTACGTGCCACTGACTGTACAATATTAAACTCTAAAGACGTGCCGGATTGGTTAGAAGAACATCATAAATCGTAAGGTGTGGATACCCCTTAATTAATACATTGTTTTTCAAAGTAAGAAATGAAACCCCATGGGGTCCTAACAACCTTTTAACATATCAAGTGAATAAAGACCTGGGGCCGTATTGTGACCTCTTATTTCCTGGCAGTTTTCTGACTGGCTATCAATCTATCCCTTTTAATTGCTATACAGCGAGAAAGAGATGTAACTATAGCAATTCATAAACTTGGCAAGTTTTAAGAGGTTGTAATACTCCCCCAGACCATAGATATCGACCGCAAAATGGTTTTAAATACATTTTCACTTTTCTGGGTACTTAAGGCTGTATATTTGCATTTCAAGAAAATTAGTGTTTTTCCAATGAAGTTATCTAAAGAATGAAAGCATTACTATTGATGTAAACTTTAGTTTTAAGAAGCAAAATTCTTAAATTAGTGCCGTATAGAGAGAAAAACATAATAAATTGTCAGGTTTTTTAAAACGAAGACAATCTGTTCAAAGCTTGTCAGAGGTATTTTTCAAAAACGTTTCAGCTGTAACAAATAAGAATACGACTCATATTTATTTTTTCACTTATTGTTTGTATTGTCAAGGAGTTCCATAAAGAGAGAAAATTTTAAAAATGTTTTTAATCACAGAAATAAAATATAATATAAAAAAATGCTCAGATTGGTATACTTTGCCATGTTTTTTTACTGGTATTTACAGAATCTAAAGTATTTTTTTTATTTTTCTTAGGAATAATGAGGTATTTGTCTAATGTATTGCGTGTTTTGTATATCTATTTAATAATTTAACAGGAATTTTCAAAGTTCGCCTTCACTTCGCGTTCATTACGGCTCGCGCAGAGTTGTTTTGATCATTTGTATTGAAAATTTAAAAATGGAATGTGATGCGCGTCTACAGCCTTAATGTCTAATTTCAAAATCTATCGCAATCGCTTTAATTTGACAGATGGATGTGACACATTGCTGCATTTCTTTGGTAAATTTTTATTTGTGCCAAAAATAAGTAGCAATGTATCACATCATAAAAGCGATTGCAATAGATTTTAAATTTAGATAAGTACCCTGGTTTTAGGTTTTCGCTTTGGCTTAGAAATTATAATTCATTGTTTCTAATTTGTTAATTTAATAGAACTTTATATTAATAAAAAATATTATGAATTTTGAATCTCCAACGATACTTATTTGAGAAAGATGTCATAAATATCTTAATTAACACAGAGGTGATGTTTATTCTTCGATCAAGAATATCCTACAAAACGCTTCATGAAATAGCATGCAAAAACGGCACCTCGAAATAGTGTCCCACTTATAAACTGGGCGCTTATTTTGTACATATCACATCTTATTTTGTACAAACTCACATCTTATACCTTAACACATATTTTGTACAAAATCACATCTTTTATCCCTTACTTTGTTGAAAATAAGGGGCCATCCATAAATTACGTCACACGAAATTCATGATTTTTGACCCCCTCCCCCGTCCTTGTCACAGCTGGTCACATTTGTGAGGACCCCCCCTCCCTAGTGTGACGTCACATATTTTACAATTTTATATCTAGAAAAATGATTTAATTAAAACAGCAGTTCAAAAATTTGTTTTTCAATTTAAATAATTCTGAAATGTGACGTCACAAAATTTAGGACCCCTCCCACCCTCTTGTCACACAATGTCACACTTCGTCGACCCCCTCCCTCCCCCTTGACATGTGACGTAATTTATGGATGCCCCCTAAGCACTCGGTTTGTAAGTGGGACGCTATTTGAGGCGCCATTTTTGAGACTGACCCGACATTTAGGGTATTTTTGATCTAAGTGTTTATTATTTAAAAAATAGTTTTTTTAATAATGTACAGTTAGAGGCGAAGCACATTGGCGTCTCATCATCAAATAATTTTAAACCTAAAGCACTCAATACATGGTTTGAGACCAGGCTAAAACCAAGGTGCCGGTTACACGGTTTAAACAGGAAATCGGTTTTAAACCAACGTTGTTATACTACCAAAAGCGTTTAAAAGTCATACGAAAATTGGCGTAAAACCACCGTTTAAACTTCTGTTCTATTTGAAACCGGTGTTTAAAACCGTGTATTAGAATGAGATGTTAAATTAAAAATCGATTGACGCTTGTAACCAGCGAACTAAAATCTATGAAACAAGCATTGCGCTCAAAAAATGGCACCACACGAAAAGTACAACCAAGTGGATGGAGCTAAAAATGCTGGCATTGAATTATGCAGCACAAAGCGTCTGGTTGCTTATTAGTGAACAATGTGAACATAATTTGTATACTCATTCATAGATATTTTCTATACTTAAGGCTCCGTTATGCGAAATCATTCGTCTCTGTCTTTTTCTTTACGTGTAAAGAGTATGGAAAATAACCTCACTTCTGCACTTTTTCGATGTTTTTCGTTGATTTTTCATCATTATCTTTAATACAATTATCTTTCTTGAAAAAAAGTTATTGGAGCAACTGTACAGTACGTTAAAGTGTATTTTGATGTAGAAAACAATACGTTTCCGCTATTATTTACGCCAAAAATATGACCCGCGACAAGCGCTTTTGATAATATTCAGATGTTTTTCTACAATCATCTATGAGGTTTATACGCAATTTAATACTTGTAGCTACTAGATAATCTCTTTAGCTTGTCGTATGTTTTGTTTTGTGGCTACAACTTTACGTTTTCTATATAAAAATATGGCCCACGCAAATAGGGTTACCATCTGACCGGATAAATCCGGTCTAGACCGGATTTTAAGGGCCCAGACCGGACTCCGCCCGGATTTCATTCGAGACCGGATTTTTCAAAACCAAAAACATTACACCATAATTGATTGTAATGATTTTGTCTAAACCATCATCGCCGGACAGCTCGGAGCGCGCGGCGCGCTACGCACGCCGCGACTAGGCTCTGTAAATGGGTAGTTAATAAATAAATAAATGCTTGGACAATTTCACACAGCGCCATCTAGCCCCAAACTAAGCAAAGCTTGTAATATGGGTGCTAGACAACTGATATACTACTTATATACTTTTTTTAAATATATACTTATTATACATAGTAACACCCAGACCCGTCACAGAAATTAAAATTCATCATTTCAATTTCTGCCCGGCCGGGAATCGAACCCTCTCGGGACCTCTTGCGTGGTAAGCAGCATGTTGACTACTGCACCACTCAGGTCGTCGAAGATGCCCATAATTTTCTTATAAGAAATTATTTGTGTAAAATTTTGCAAAAAGAAACAGATAAATTTAATGTCTTTGTGCGTGCCTAATGTAAATAACCTATTTTTTTTTTTATTTGAGTCTAAGACCGGACTTTTGTCCAAAAATCAGGATTTTCAACCTTTTGTGACCGGATTTCCGAATTTTGGTCCTGGTCACCCTACACGCAAACCATGTTTTCCTATTATGGCCCCTTAAACGAAAACATATGATACGTTATTTCTGCATATTTTTACTGCCTTCTTTGCCTCTTTTACACCATTTGACTACACAGGACGTCATTTCTAATAAATTCTATCTTTCTCTCTTTTCTCTACAATACAAACTGCATTATTGTAAAGAACACTAACGTCAGTCACCGGGCGCGTGGCTGGCCCGACTAAAGCTGAGCGGGTTGTACTTTTTCGGCCCCGTGGTGCCATTTTTTAAGCAATATTTGTTTGCAATTACACTTCCATAGATTTTAGTTAGCTGTTTGTAACCCGGTAACTGGACGTGTTGTTAACTATACATTTACGTAGTATACTGTACATACTTATAATACTAGTCGGACGGAAGATTTGAGCAATAAAGTTAATGTGATAATTGTACGGTCTTCAAATAAATTTATAACAACTATTTATTCTTTCATTTATTATTTAGACTTCCTGTTCAAATAAAGATTAAGTCTGGTGTTTTTTTATGTACAACGGGATAGTGCTTACCTAACCTGATGTTAAGTGACGATAAGGCCGAAGGTGGAAGCGCACTACACCCGGAATCCTCACCACTGAGGAACTGGCTATCTTACCTCTAACTGCCGGAACACAACAATGTTTAAATTGTTGTTATGGCGTCAGACTTAGGTAAGATGGAGGTAGCTAGCCAGGCGGACTCGCAATAAGCCCTACCGCCAACCAAACCGAGTACTAATGATGAGCACATTCCAAAATTTATGTGATTTGTCACTAAAATGTATGAAATAAAAAAAAAACGACTGCCCTGCCCAAAATGAACTAAAAAGTTATAAGTTCGTTTTTGGCAAGGCAGTCGTGTTTTTAATATACCTATATTTTTTAATTATGTAATTATTTTTCAGTCCAGTTAGGTAAATCTAGGGCTGCCATCTCAAAAACCTGCCGCCCAGGACTGGAAGCGTAAAAACCCCGGACTTTGGAGCCTTAACCCCGGACATTTGATTTTTTTTTATTTTAACTTTTAGCTTGGTTAAAAAATACATTTTACCCAATACTTGACAAAAAAAAATGGAATGAATACAACTTTGTGGAAGGCCAGGGTCCAGGTTTAGTTGTTTTGTAACCTTAGCGGGCCAAAATAAAAAAAAATGGCTGCGCAGCGAGATTTTTAGTCAGTTTCATCCACTAACCTTGTGATCTTGGCTGTTTATAGGAAAAAACAGCCGCGCAGCGCGATTTTTAGTCAGTTTCATCAAATAACCTTGTAATCTTGCCTGTTTTCAGTGAAAAACGTCGCGCAGCGCGATTTTTTTAAGTTAGTTTTATCTACTAATCTTGTAATCTTGCTTGTTTATAGTAAAAAAAATGGGCCGCTCAGCGCGATTCTTTGCGGGGTGCGCGGTGCCACGCGTAGTGAAGTGAGGCGCCCGGTATATAACGGGTGCGCTGAACATAGTACTTTTTTGAGCGGAGTTTGATCCAAAAGATAGTCCTTCTTCGGGTTTTACCCGGACTACAATCAGAACCCCGCCCGGACGCTCCCCGGACGGCCTCCAAACTAGGACAAATCCGGGGAAACCCGGACGGATGGCAGCCCTAGGTAAATCCAACTTTGAGAAAGAGATCTGTCGTCGAATCCAACTCGGGTGGGCAGCATTCGGGAAGCTTCGAAAAATTTTCGCGTCCGACTTACCTCAGTGTCTCAAGACGAAAGTCTATGACCAGTGTGTGTTGCCAGTGATGACTTACGGCAGTGAAACGTAGTCGCTAACTATGGGTCTCATAAGGAGACTCAAGGTCACCCAGCGTGCAATGGAGAAAGCCATGCTCGGCGTTTCCCTGCGTGGTCGAATCAGAAACGAGGAGATCCGCAGGAAAACTAAAGTAACCGACATCGCTCGAAGGATTGCTCAGCTGAAGTGGCAATGGGCAGGACACATAGCGAGAAGAACCGATGGCCGTTGGGGCGGAAAGGTTCTTGAATGGCGACCGCGCACCGGACGACGCTCCGTGGGTAGGCCCCCGACAAGGTGGACTGACGATCTGGGGAAGGTCGCGGGAAGCCACTGGATGCGGACAGCGCAGGACCGATCGTCGTGGAGATCCTTGGGGGAGGCCTATACCCAGCAGTGGGTGTCGTGCGGCTGATATGATGATGATGATGATGAATTATTTTTCACTTCTTATGTTGCGCGTTGCGCTAGATGCTATAGTGCACTGATATGGCCTGATTTGGCCTCAGTTCCCAAAGCACAAACATCTATCGAGAAAAAAAAACGCGTGTAAAAGAATACGTTTGAGTTATTTTGTATGGAAAATTTGTGCAGCGCCATCTACCGCCGAATAGCGAAATGATTACGGGTTTTTTTCCGTCGATAATAATGTCTATACGCACTCATAGACATTATTATCGATAGCGCGGTAAACCGCGATTTGTTCCGAGCAAATTTATTTTGTGCAGAAAGCTTGAAGTTGCGGCAACGTTTAAAAAAAATACGCATTGTGTCACAATTGTCTGTTTTAGCAAATAACCCACAATCGCCCGGTGCGGGGTTCACTTCCCGGTGAGCAAGTGTCTCGCGCGATTAGCACTAGAGACGCGACACGCTGTGGCCGAATTTTTGCCGAACACTTGCCTAATGTGATCGAGAAAGTAAATTGTCTTCTGAAACAGCATAAATGTGACGGCCAAGTCGTACATGCGGTGCTACAGGACTTAACTTATATTTTGTTAATTTGCAGAAAACGCGATATACTTAAGTTTTTTAGCTACTTTGGAGTTTAGGAAACGATAAGGGCTAGCTAGAACGTTCCGATGAATTTCTTAATATAGCTCAGATATCCTTTTATAACGAAAAACTCACAGGGAAAAAAGGTTTTCGATTTTTAAGACACTGTTACTCCAAAGTTAAGTACATAACATACTTGTCTCGACATACAGTTATGGCATTGTTTCTCCAATAAACAAATTAAACAAACTCGAAGTGCCGCGAAGCAAGGGCGTCCAGAATTTAAAGGAAATTCGTCCCGCTTTGTGGTCGCGTAGGTGTGCAAGGCGCCATAGACAAACAGCCGATAGAGTCCTAGACCGGCTGGCAGCAGCGCTGAAAGACGCCCGAATGCCGATAAAACCAATGTGTCCCAACACTATGCAGGGCTGTCGCTCGCGCCTATCGCGGCTTTCACAACCTCGCCGCGCAGTTGCCTGGAACTGTAGCTAATTTCAGCTTTCCACGAGAAATCTGGCGAAATCTAAGGAAGCACCTTAAAGATTACCTACTCAATGATTGACCGAGCAAGCACGAAGTGCGAGCGAAGCGTTTCTGCTTCAGCTTGGGCAAAAATTCTTTCGTATGTCCTTCCGGCGGCTGTCCGTTTGTTTTCGCGCTGGCTGTTCTCTACAGGTCGCATTTCTCAACCGATTCTCGTGAAATTTTGTGAGCAGGTTTGACCATTACTTATATAGAATTTTTCAGTCAAGCCAGTTTTTCGATTTTTTTCGTACTGACGGAAATATGTAAAAAAAGTCATATTTCAACAGTTGCGAACATTAATCAAAAATGCAACAAAAATTTTTTGTTTGCGTTGCAAAGTAAATTTTGTTTTTTATTTTTAGAAGATGGCACAGACCATACAACAAGTAAGTACTTACGGCCATTATTTGAAAATAAATAAGGTTGTGACTTTGTGACAGAACCTATCAACTTTGTCTAGGGGGATACAGGTCTTATTTTCATACAAACGAGGTAAACTTGAAAATAGCACCTGTTATCCCTAGACAAAGTTGATGTGTGTATTTGCACAGTATAGATAAGTACTTACTTATTAGTTGGAAAAACTAATAGGTGTCTATTCTGTTATTTGTTTTTAAAAACATACAAGAGCTAATTTTTAACGCGAGGTCTACAGCTCACGGAGCCACTAGTTTTAGGTAATGGAGAGTTGCCTAACGTTTAATTTGACGACTGATAAAACATTTAAATACTTTGATTAACTAAAGGGCGATTGCTTATTTCTTTTAATGTTGGTCTTAGCGGTTAGTGGTTTTGAAATCCACGGTTAAGACGCAGGGGTCCCAGGTTCGATTCTCAAGGGGGGTACAATTTGTGCTCGGTTTGGTTGGTGGCAGGGCTTATTTCAAGTCCACCTGTCTAGCTACCACCATCTTACCTAAGTCTGACGCCATAACAACAATTTAAAATTGTGTTCTAGCAGTTAGAGGTAAGATAGCCAGTTCCTCAGTGGTGAGGATTCCGGCGGGCTGATTATCTAATTAGAAACCACCTAGCGACCGGTGTCATTTGACAGATGAATGTGATACATTGCTACTTCTTTTTGGGGTGAAAAAAAAAACATACCAAAGAAAAGTAGCAATGTATATCAAATGAAACCAGTCGCTAAATAGTTTTTATTTAGATAATCAGGGTGCGGGTGTAGTGCGCTTCTATTTAAATTTTTCAGTACAAAATACATTCTGTGTACTAAGTATCGGGAACTTGTCAATAAAACAAAAAATACAAATTATTCATCTAAATTTATTTTACCGCCTTCAAAGTAGGCCCCATCGCTTCTCCACCGCTTCACCCAGTCTTCCATACATTTTTCATAGGCTATTTGCGGTATGGCCTTTAGCTCATTCAGCGAATTTTCTTTTATGGCTTCTATCGACTCAAAACGTTTTCCTCGAAGTGGTAATTTTAACTTGGGAAATAAAAAAAAGTCAGACGGAGCCATATCAGGTGAATACGGTGCTTGGTCGAGAACTTTTGTGGAATTTTTCGCTAAAAACTCTTTCACTATAATGGCTGTGTGTGATGGTGCATTATCATTTTCCATTGTAAAAATCGCCGAGGACTCAAAACTATCACCAACAAAAAGTGTAGTTTAAAACAAATTAAATGACAGATCCCGCTAAAATTTTGCGCGCTTAATCAGTACAGTGCTATCAACATGCAGTACAAAAATTAGAACGACCTCTTTTACGCGGGTCTTTTTATTGACATATTCCCGATACTTTTTACACAGAGTAGTATAGTCAGTTTTGCCAAATTATTCGTGATTTTGACGTGTCTTCATACAAAGTGGCGCCCTAAATTTTTGTCAACTCTATGGTCAAGCCTGCCTAGTCACAGACATAATACATGTCTGTGTGCCTAGTCCTGCAGAAATTATTAGTAGGGGGACTAAAATAGCAGATACCACTAGCACTTTATCAAACGAAAAAAAACTCACGTAAAAGTAGGTACCATAATTTAGCAATTTCCTGTAAACTTTCCTTTGATTTTAAAAGTACTCGAGTACCTAGTTATCTATGGAAAATTTCATTTGGCTATTCGGCGACAGATGGCGTTGTACAAATTTCTCATAAACAAAATTATCGAATGTTTTTACGCGCGTTATTTTTAGGGTTTCGTACCCAAAGGGTAAAAACGGGGCCCTATTACTAAGATTCCGCTGTCCGTCTGTCTGTCACCAGGCTGTATCTCATGAACCGTGATAGCTAGAAAGTTGAAATTTGCACAGATGATGTATTTCTATTGCCACTATTACAGCAAATACTAAAAACAGAATAAAATAAATATTTAAGGGGGGCTCCCATACAAACGTGATTTTTTTTGCCGTTTTTTGGTACGGACGGAACCCTTCGTGCGCGAGTTCGACTCGCACTTGGCCGGTTTTTAGGGTTCCGTAGCCAAAATGGCAAAAAACGGAACCCTTATAGATTCGTCATGTCTGTCTGTCTGTCTGTCTGTCTGTCTGTCTGTCTGTCTGTCTGTCTGTCTGTCTGTCCGTCCGTATGTCACAGCCACTTTATTCCAAAAGTATTAGGACTACATAGTTGAAACTTAGTAGGCAGGTGTATTCTGTGAACCGCTTTACGATTTTTATACAAAAATAATAAAAATAAAAGATTAAGGGGGGGCTCACCATACATGGAACTGAAACTGAAAATATTTTTTTTCATCAAACCAATACTTGTGGGGTGTCTGTAGATAGGTCTTTAAAAATGACATTGAGGTTTCAAAGACTATTTTTTTTTAAAGTCAACCGTTTGAAAAATATATGCCGCCAAAGTGGTAAAATGTGTGTCCCCCCCCCTTTAACTTTTAAAGTAAGAGGGTGAAAAATCTAAAAAAAATATAAACTATAGATCTTAATAAACACTTTCAACGAAAATTGTTTTGAACGAGATACAGTAATTAGTTTTCGAGATATAGTACATTTTCCAAAACCGCAAATATAACTTTGTCATTCATACAAACACTGTGAAAAACAAAGTTATTTTTTCAGACGAAAAATGATAGCGGTATTAGAATATGGTATGGTATAATGTACCTACGGAACCCTACTGCGCGTGGCCCGACACGCACTTGGCCGGTTTTTACGATAGCTGTTCAAATGACAGGCTGTTTTTTAACCGACTTAAAAAAGGAGGAGGTTCTCAATTATATTGTATTTTTTTTCGATGTTCGCGAATTTATTCCACATTTATGTATTAAAATTTAGCCAACCCTGTTACTTACAAAAATCTAAATAATCGGCCACCGATCTTAAAACCATTCCAACTGACATTTCTAAACCGATATTCTGTTCCACAACCTCAAATAAAACAGTTCATACAAATAGACCATCTTATCTAGACCTCTGCACGTATTTGACAAACTGAGGAACACAATACGACCCACGAATATAATGAGATTTGATAGACCTTAGTATTTTGGTTTGGATGTTATTAATAAGTAACTAAAGTATTTTGAGGATCTCGATGGCGCAGTGGGTGGCTTTGCGTTTGCAGCGGCTAAGCAACTTTCGTGAGGGTCGGTCATGGGATGGGTGACCAAAAATTTATAATCTATAACTCCTCTGTGCTTCGAAGCCGTTGGCCTCCTACATTTGCAGTGTTTAACACCCACAGAATTCTGAGGAACTCGGTGGCGCAGTGGTTTAGCGCCTGGCCCAGCGATTGCGGAGGTTAAGCGACTTCCGTAAGGGTCGGTCTTGGGATGGGTGACCAAAAATTTATTATCTCGAGCTCCTCCGTGCTTCGGAAGGCACGTTAAGCCGTTGGTCCCGGCTGCATTTGCAGTCGTTAACACCCACCAATCCACATTGGACCCGCGTGGTGGGTTATGGCCCGTCCTTCTTATTCACCCATAAGGAAGGCCTGTGCCCTAGCAGTGGGGTCATTAAAAATGGCTGATGACGAAGTACACACATCAACTTTGTCTAGGGATACCAGGTGTTATTTTCATACAAACGAGGTAACTTTGAAGCCTTGGTTTTCTGCCAGGGATGGACTGTGCTGTGATCTGATGACGGCTTTCCAGGGAGTGAATGGAGGAGATTCAGATCGCTATACACACCCAACTGATCTGACCAGCATTCTAAAAACGTAATGGACATGTTTAAAAAAACCGCGAAAATAGCATGAAAATGTATGGAAATCCTCAAACTGAGAACTCTAACCCATTAATCTTTTTTTATTTTTTTTTTTATTTTTTATTTATTAAGGAAACAAACGGTCATACATAATACAATTATTTTACAATGTTATATGGATCCAAAAAAAAAGACCTATAGTTCCATTAAAGTATACAAAAAAAAGTAGTTACAACAAAACCTTTAACAATAATCAATCCACGGCGAAATAAATCACACTTAAGGTGTGTTATAAATATATATTAAATGAGTTAATAGTACTGAAGTAATAGTAGGTAGGAAATTAATACATAACAACGTTATAGGCATGTTAAATTGTTTGTTTACAAACAAAACTTCCGAAAAAATGGTAATAATGGTACAGACAACGGCACGCTAAGGTCGCTAAGCCACCACAACAGGGTATTAAGTTCCAAACAATATTCGACTATAATATAATGCCAAGATATTAATTAAAAAACAATTTGCAATTTTTATAAGTTCTGTGCTGCTAGCCTAAGAAAGTAGATACAGAATGATGGCTGGTAACAACAAATGCCAAATAATTATTGGTTGGTTTGACTCGGATTTAGCTGTCATTTAATAAGTTCCAATTTCTATTTACCTAAATGTTTTTTTCAGAGATCTAATTGTACAACAAAATATATCCACGTCCTTTAAAAGTTCACATTTGTTGTAAAGTTTACAAGCACGTTTTGTAAACATATTAGCAACATAGTTAGTTCTACTTGGTGTAATGTGAAATAAGTCTTTTTTACGACAATTGCGCTCACGCCCGCGCGGCACCCTGAAGTTAATCCTACCAAGCAGTGAGGGGACATCAATCTTTTAGAATGCTGATCAGTACCCTTAGCACGAACAGCTATCGAGAAATCTTACGCGCGTAAGAAAATACTATTCGATAACGTACTCGATACGAAAGCTAGCAAAATCGGCAGCACCAATTTTACAGAGCTGGCTAACGTCAACTCGATAGTAGCGATAAATAAAGCTAACGTGACACAATCCAATATTGAAGCAAAGTGCGTTCAAAAACCATGTTACATATCTATGTAAATCATAAATATGTAAATTAAAATTCAATCAAGTTGTTTATCATCATAATCATACATTTATTATTCTTATTATTAATAATAAATTTGTTTGCAATATTTATTTTATTGAATAACTTTAATTAATTTGCAATAATATTGTAATAATTTTTAACTTGTGCATGATTTTGCCCATGGTTTTGAACGGTCATTGCACCTTGCCCGTGATTGGTTTGAAAAAGAAGAGTGTGTCCATTCTCTCTCTCTTTCTTTCTCATCCTGTGATTTAATGAAAAATATAACCTAAAATAGAAAGCCGTAAAGCAATTTCTTTATTTTGTTTTTGTCTAAAATGGTTTATCGGTGTCGGCTAACAAATAATACAATCGCGAGGAAATAATATTATGACCTAGGAGTAAACTACAATATGTCATAATTTCATCAAATTGTTCTAATTGAAAATTTTTTATATACTTGAAGAATAACAATGGATTATCGTCAGTGAATAAGAAATTGTTTACACATAAACAATAAAACATTTGAACGTGCTATGAAAATATGTGAATTTCATCGGAATTAGTGCTTAGGGTATAGTGTTTGAAGATTCGACAAATTAAAGACTTTATTATGTTTGCATTGTTATTTTAGTGTTTTCGTCATAGTTTTAAGGTCTTATTTTTTTAATACCTACCTAAATGAAACATAATTTACTGTGTGCAAACTGTATGATGTTGTAGCTGAAAACAAATATTATATACATATAACACCATATCCTCTGGTTTTATTTGATTTTTGTAGGTAAGTTTTAAAATATTGCTAAAATGTAGGTATGGTGGATGTGGGGGATACCGTGGATAGCATAAAATTTACGAGATTTTTATTTTACAAATTTCTTTGTATAATGAGAACAATTTAAGTAATATTGCCTGTGGATAATTCAGCGGACATGTAAAGTTCTAAAATTTCATTTTTGTTACTACCTACATGCTTTTAAAATTCAATAATAAATAATAAAAAGTTGCTCGAAATGACTCTCACTGAAAAAATGTCAGTGAGTAAGTTGTCGATAGCCAGCTTGCGAGTTTCTCGATACCGTATGTCAAAAGTGGGTTCGTACTACCGATTTCCATACAAGTTGTAACTTTACTATTCGAACTCGATTCGAAGGCTGCTCGATACCTTATGTCAAAATGTTTCGTGCTTCGAAATTTTAGTTCCGTTTACGGACGTAGTGGCGCTGTACTAATTTCCATACAAAATTATGAGATTCGAGTAATTTATGACATGTCCACTGAATTATCCACAGGCGATATTACTTAAATTGTTCTCATTAAACATAGAAATTTGTAAAATAAAAATCTCGTCATTTTACGCTATCCACGGTGTCCCCCACATCCACCATACCTATATTTTAGCAATATTTTAGAACTTACCTACAAAACTCAAATAAAAATAGAGGATACGGTGTTATACTTATAATATTTGTTTTCAGTCACAAAATCACACAGTTTGCATACAGTTAATTAATTATATTTAATTTAGGTAGGTATTAAAACAATAAGACCTTAAAACTATGACGAAAACACGAACTAAATATAACAATGCAAACTTAATAAAGTTTATCGAATCTTCAAACACTATAGGCAGGCACTAATTCCGATGAAATTCACATATTTTCAAAGCACGTCCAAAGATTTTATTGTTTATTTGTAAACAATTTCTTGTTCTTTGACGATAATCCATTGTTATTCTTCAAGTTCATAAAAAATCTTCAATTAAGTAGAACAATTTGATGAAATTATGACACATTGTAGTTAACTCTTAGGTCATAATATTATTTCCTCACGATTGTATTATTTGTTAGCCGACACAGATAAATCATTTTAGACAAAAACAAACTAAAGAAATGGCTTCACGGCTTTTTATTATGTTAGGTTATATTTTTTATTAAATCACAGGATGAGAAAGAAAGAGAGAAAGAATAGAGACACTCTTCTTTTTCAAACCAATCACGGGCAAGGTGCAATGACCGTTCAAAAGCATGGGCAAAATCATGCTCTTATTGAAAAAATATTTTAATATTTGCAAATTAATTCAAGTTATTAAATGAAATTAATATTGTTAACAATTTTATTAATAATAATAAGAATAATAAATGTAAAATTATGATGATAAACAACTTGATTGAATTTTAATTTACATATTTATGATTTACATAGATATGTAACATGGTTTTTGAACGCACCTTGCTTCATGCACGTTAGCTTTATTTATCGCTACTACTATCGAGCTAACGTTAGCCAGCTCTGTAAAATTGGTGCTGCCGATTTTGCTAGCTTTCGTATCGAGTACGTTATCGAGTAGTATTTTTTGACGCGCGTAAGATTTCTCGATAGCTGTTCGTGCTAAGGGTACAGTACCCTTAGCACGAACAGCTATCGAGAAAAATAACGCGCGTAAAATTACTCGAATCCTACAATTTTGTATGGAAATTTGTACAGCGCCACTACGTCCGTAAACGGAACTATGATTTCAAAGCACGAAACATTTTGACATAAGGTATCGAGTAGCCTTCGAATCGAGTTCGAATAGTAAAGTTGCAACTTGTATGGAAATCGGTAGCACGAAACCACTTTTGACATACGGTATCGAGAAACTCGCAAGCTGGCTATCGACAACTTACTCACTGAAATTTTTTCAGTGAGAGTCATTTCGAGCGACTTTGTATTATTTATTATTAAAATTTAAAAGCATATATGTAGTAACAAAAATTAAATTTGAGAACTATGACATGTCCGCTGAATTATCCACAGGCAATATTACTAAAATTGTTCTCATTATACAAAGAAATTTGTAAAATAAAAATCTCGTAATTTTATGCTATCCACGGTATCCCCCACATCCACCATACCTATATTTTAGCAATATTTTAGAACTTACCTACAAAACTCAAATAAAACCAGAGGATACGGTGTTATACGTTTTATATTTGTTTTCAGCAACAACATCATACAGTTTGCACACAGTAAATTATGTTTCATTTAGGTAGGTATTAAAAAAATAAGACCGTAAAACTATGACGAAAACAATAAATATAACAATGCAAACATAATAAAGTCTTTAATTTGTCGAATCTTCAAACACTATACCTAAGCACTAATTCCGATGAAATTCACATAATATTTTCATAGCACGTTCAAATGTTTTATTGTTTATGTGTAAACAATTTCTTATTCATTGATGATAATCCAATGTTATTCTTCAAGTTCATAAAAAATCTTCAATTAGGTAGAACAATTTGATGAAATTATGACACATTGTAGTTTACTCCTACCTAGGTCATAATATTATTTCCTCGCGATTGTATTATTTGTTAGCCGACACAGATAAATCAATTTAGATAAAAACAAAATAAAGAAATGGCTTTACGGTTTTCTATTTTAGGTTATATTTTTCATTAAATCACAGGATGAGAAAGAAAGAGAGAAAGAATAGACACACTCTTCTTTTTCAAACCAATCACGGGCAAGGTGCAACGACCGTTCAAAACCATGGGCAAAATCATGCACAAATTGAAAATTATAATAGTAATTTGCAAATTAATTAAAGTTATTTAATGAAATAAATATTGCAAACAAATTTATTATTAATAATAAGAATAATAAACGTAAAATTATGATGATAAACAATTTGATTAAATTTTAATTTACATATTTATGATTTACATAGATAATAAACATGGTTTTTGAACGCACCTTGCTTCAATTGGATTGATAATTGGATTGTGTCACGTTAGCTTTATTTATCGCTACTATCGAGTTGACGTAAGCCAGCTCTGTAAAGTTGGTGCTGCCGATTTTGCTAGCTTTCGAATCGAGTACGTTATCGAATAGTATTTTCTTACGCGCGTAAGATTTCTCGATAGCTGTTCGTGCTAAGGGTACAGTTGTGTGAACTTGTGTGTGTATAGCGATCTGAATCTACTCCATTCAGTCCTTGGATGGCCATCATCAGATCACAGCACGGCACATCCCTGGCAGAAAACCAAGGCTTCAAAGTTACCTCGTTTGTATGAAAATAACACCTGTATCCCTAGACAAAGTTGATGTGTGTATTTTGAGGATCTCAATAGCGCAGTGGGTGGCTTAGTGCATTCGGCCTGCGATTGCGGCGGCTAAGCAACTTTCCCAAGGGTCGGTCATGGGATGGGTGACCGAAAATTTATCATTTATGCTCCTTCGTGCTTCGAAGCCGTTGGCCCCCTATACATTTGGAGTCTTTAACACCCACACAATGCTGAGGAGCCCGATGGCGCAGTGGTTTAGCGCCTGGCCCAGCGATTGCGCGAATTAAGCATTTTCCGGAAGGGTCGGTCTTGGAATGGGTGACCAAAAATTTATTATCTTGAGTTTCTCCGTGTTTCGGAAGGCACGTTCAGCTGTTGGTGCAGGGTGCATTTGCAGTCGTTAATACCCACCAATCCGCATTGGGCCCGCGTGGTGGGAGGTGGCCTATCCTCCTTGTCCACCCATAAGGAAGGCCTGTGCCCCAGCAATGCAGCAAAGCAGGCTGATGATCAACACCAATATACATTAGGCCAGGTGGTGGGGTGCGTTTTGGTTATGGCTTATTCGCCTTCCCTAATGGGGGATGTCTTTATATTTGGGAATATTTTTTTATAGGTAGGAATAAGCTCTCTTAGTAATAGAAAAAAAAATCAGAATTTTCGGTTGCGTGAAAAAATTAAAAAAAAAAAAAGTCTCTTCGTCTTCACAAATATAGGAAAGTAACAGCAGAATGGAGATTATACCTTTGCCATCACCTGCCACAACCACAACATGCTATTAAAAAAAAATTCAACACAAAATGTCAAAACTTTTTGTTTTTAATTCTTGTTGTCATAGTGGCAGGTGTTGGCAAAGGTATAATTTCCATTCTGCTGTTACTTTCTTACATTTGTGAAGTCGAAGAGACATTAATTTTTTTAATTTTTTTCACGCAATTGAAAATTATTATTTTTTTTCTATTACTAAGGGAGCTTATTCCTATCTATAAAAAAATATTCAGCCAATTTGATTTTTTTCGGACGTTCCCCATTTCTATAAATAATTATTATTCTAGTCAGACAGTAAACGAATAAAAGAGAAAAAGTAAATTTTGCTACATTGAAGAAAACCAAAATGTGTTGAAATAAAAATTGATATTTACGAAAAATTGCTTCCATGATCCGAAACTTGATAGCAAACACATATAAATAAAACACCGAAATGACAGGTCTACATGTACACTACAGGCGCGGTCGCAGCCTGTAATTTTGGGGGGGGGGGGGGGGTCATTAATAATAATAATTGCTTTTTTGTAAATTTTTAGATGCTTTTTCTATGTGACATGTACGATTTTGGGGGTGGGGTCATGTCCCCAAGGCCCCCCCCCCACCTCGGACCGCGCCTGATATACTAGCGCCAAGTTAGCGGTAGTGCGCCGACTGGTGGGCGATTTGTGAATCAGCAAAATTATCCTGCCATTGTCATCATAAACTTTATCCATTTTTAGGGTTCCGTAGCCTAATGGCAAAAAACGGAACGTCATGTCTGTCTGTCTGTCGACGCAGTGTTTCTTTCAGGTACTATTTCGGGGGGGCGGGGCCCCCCCGGAGCAGCCTTAGTGCCCCCCCGGAGAAAAATGTGTTGTGTGTAGGTAGACGGGCTAACTAGTGTAGTAATCGACGGACGAGCTCCCCCGAACCTCTTAATTGCCCCCCCGGAGAATTTTGTCTGAAAGAAACACTGCGTATGTCACAGCCACTTTATTCCGAAACTATTAAGATTACACAGTTGAAACTTAGTAGGTAGATGTATTTTGTTAACCACTCTGAGGTTTTTATATAAAAATGAAAAAAAAATAAAAATAAATAAAAATGAAAAAAAAAAAACCATTGAGGGGGCTCCCCATACATGGAACTGAATCTGAATTTTTATTTTTCATCAAACCTATACGTGCGGGGTGTCTATAGATAGGTCTTTAAACATGACATAGTCAAAGTCAAAGTCAAAAGTCAAATAAGCTTCATTCAAATAAACTTAATTATTAAGTACTTTTGAATCGTCTATATTTTCCTACCACCCGTTCCAGACTTTTTTATAGAGGTTATAGAGGTTCCTAAGACTATTTTTTCTTAAAGTCAACCCTTTGAAAGATATACACTGCCAAAGTAAAATGAGTGTCCCCCCCCCTTTAGCTTTTAAAATAAGAGAGTGAAAAAGCTAAAAAAAATATGCTGTAGAACCTAATAAAAACTTTCAACGAAAATTAGTTTGAACGTAGAGATAATGATAATTTTTAGAGATATATCACATTTTCCAAAACCGCAAATATAACTTTGTCATTCATACAAACACCATGAAAAACAAAGTTATTTTTGCAGACGAAAAATTAAAGTGGTATTCAATATGGTATGGTATAAGATAACTACGGAACCCTACTGCGCATGGCCCGACATGCACTTGGCTGGTTTTTAATGTCCCTACTGAAATTGCATGCCCTAGTCATAAATAGAAAAAACCGGCCAAGTGCGTGTCGGGCCACGCGCAGTAGGGTTCCGTAGGTACATTATACCATACCATATTTTAATACCACTATCATTTTTCGTCTGAAAAAATAACTTTGTTTTTCACAGTGTTTGTATGAATGACAAAGTTATATTTGCGGTTTTGGAAAATGTACTATATCTCGAAAACTAATTACTGTATCTCGTTCAAAACAATTTTCGTTGAAAGTGTTTATTAAGATCTATAGTTTATATTTTTTTTAGATTTTTCACCCTCTTACTTTAAAAGTTAAAGGGGGGGGGGGACACACATTTTACCACTTTGGCGGCATATATTTTTCAAACGGTTGACTTTAAAAAAAATAGTCTTAGGAACCTCAATGTCATTTTTAAAGACCTATCTATAGACACCCCACAAGTATTGGTTTGATGAAAAAAAATATTTTCAGTTTCAGTTCCATGTATGGGGAGCCCCCCCTTAATCTTTTATTTTTTTTATTTTTGTATAAAAATCGTAAAGCGGTTTACAGAATACACCTGCCTACTAAGTTTCAACTATGTAGTCCTAATACTTTTGGAATAAAGTGGCTGTGACATACGGACGGACAGACAGACAGACAGACAGACAGACAGACAGACAGACAGACAGACATGACGAATCTATAAGGGTTCCGTTTTTTGCCATTTTGGCTACGGAACCCTAAAAAACCGCATTATTTTAAATTGCTAGGGTCTCCACAACTCATATACTTCCGTAGTCTTGATAAATTTCCGGATATTTTTTTAAATATGATTTTATCTAATTATCTTTAATTAGGCAATAAAGGCTTAAAGTCTTGCAACGATACAATGGAACGAACTCTGAAAACTGTAATAAGAAACAATTTATTCTAAATCACAAATAAATAAGTAAGTTTATTTTGAATATTTTAAAAACATCAGATTTTCTAAGAGTTAGTACCGCAGGGAAAATTGTTAATATCCTTACTAATATTATAAATGCGAAATTGTGTTTGTTTGTTTGTTATACGCCTTCACGTCTTAACTACTTAACCGATCATCATGAAATTTTGCATACATGTTGTCAGGGGTACAGAGAAGATTATAGGGTATCTTTCATCCCAAAAAAGTAATGTTCCCGAGGGATAGCAAATAAACTTTCCACGCAGATGACGTCGCAGGTGGCCGAAAAATTTTTATTATACATCGTGTTACAAAATAACCCCTAATGCCGAATACGGTAGATAGGGACCATCAAACTGAACAACTTTTACTATAGGACCAACTCTGAAATCGCCAAAAAAATCTGCTGTTTCATACAAAAATTATTATCAAAAATATCAAAATTAATGAAACAGTTGATTTTTTTTCAAGATTTCAGAGTTGGTCCCATAGTAAAAAGTTGTTCAGTTTGATGGTCCCTATCTACCATATTCGGCAGTAGAGGTATTTTTGTAACACATTGTATATCTTAGTACCTACAGTTAGAAGCTGAGCGGTGTTGGAGTGTGATATTTTAGGAAAGGTACTGATGGCTGGGTTTATTGATTATTCTATTGGGGGCACTAAGATGACACAGTTATATTCTAAATCTAAATGATAGCTCCGGAAATTACGTCTTTCTTTCTCATTTTTCATTACAATCATCAGCATCTTTCTCGGTATGAGGTAGGGCTGCCAACTTTTTTTGCATCAAATATAATATTTTCAAGATTATTAGTGAAAAATAAAATATAGTAAAAATGGCGAAACAGTCCAAAAAAATATAGTAGGTTGCCGTTTTGTATGGAGGATTTGAAAGAAGTTGCATTTTTCATACGTACCTAATAACATTTTCATAATTTATTCAACAACTATAAACAAGTGTTTAAACACAAAAAATATTATGCAATTACTTATGTGCATGTAAGTATTTTTTTATTGCTTTTCTTTAATTTTTTCACTTGAAAAAATATAGTAAGTAGTTTTGCCCTCAATATAGTAGGATACAATATTATTATAGTAGGGTTGGTAACCCTAGTATGAGGTCTCCTGCGGTAGATTTACGAAGCTCATTGTATATATAACTTTGTCCATATTTTTACTGTAAGTAGGTACCTAGATGGAAAATGTCAAAATTTTTATTGTTTTAGTATTTAAGTGTTAAAAACGAATTATCTTTTATGTTTTACTTAACTCAGCCAACTTTAATCACCAGACTTGGTAAATAATTTAAAAACTTTTTTTGATTTAATGTGTAAGTCCATATTTAGTTTTGTGATGGACAATGTTATTGTAATTGCATAAAGTTTTATATCGAATAAATGTCTGTAAATATTTTTTGTGCCTATAAGCTGCATTAACAAAGTATCTAATGTACCTAATTGTTTTATAAAACAAAGTCGTGAACAATTCTTATCTTTATGTCATGTTTTTGTTCATAAAATATAAATATGTAAGTAGGTATAAATATCACAGTGAAAATGGAACCATGCATGTTACTTTGCTGTTATTAAAGTATTTTTTATACCATCCACACCATGCCAAATTCTTTTGAAGTACCTAAATATAATAATTATACTTTCTAGATATCTAAGGAGTAAAAACTTATTTCATTCAATACGCTATTAAAAAAAACTTTTATAAAAAATATTTATCAAAAGTAAATTACTTTTTCTTCTATCTCGTGAATTGAATTTGCTAAAGGACAAAATAATTGGCTAGCTTCGTAAACTAGTAATTGGAAAATCAATTCAAAGTTTCGAAGTCACGTTTGAGCCGTTTGTCTTAGGTTATGGACTTGTGATCCAATTAACTGTCCCAGCGCATGTGTACAAGTATTGCGTTTCTAACTAACTTGTGCCATAATTACAATAAATGATGCAACAAAGTATGACTGTCTTACAAATTCCCAATATGACCCAATGCTTAACGCCCCGCGGACCGAAGCCCTACGCATGACAAGGGGCTGAAGTAGTACTCGCACAAAACCAGCTGGCGTACATCCCACCTCCCTCACCAACACAGGGTGCTAGAAAGGGGTAGCGATAGGTAGCGCGGTGCGAAAGAGCCTCGCGTTCCGGGCGTGACGTCACGGGGCGCGGGGAGGGGTGCGACGCAGCAGCCGGCACGGCACTCACTCCGGCACTCAGTGTCCGGCCGAACGCCACACCGCGCGGACGATTACACGATGCGCGTGCGGTGAACAAAAACAATCGCGATGCTGTTCGAAAGTCCCAACGCTAAACTGTTCCCGGCCTTCAACATCCCGCCGCCCGTCAGGCTAAGGTGAGCCTCAACCCGCCGCCATTTATAACCAGTGTAGTGTCAGTGATTTTTATACGCAAAAGCCTATAAAGTGATAACTGAACGGTTCAGTAGCCGCAAGCGACAGTGTGCCCGTAACGCTCCACCGACTAAGGAATGAAACGTCAATAAGACCACGGTTTTTTTTTGTACCGAGTGATTTTAACCGCAGCGAGACTCGGCTCGCTCTAGACGGGCCACCCATGCGCCGTGTCACTTCTAAACCCTTTACGTATCTGTGCAAGTGCAGAGACGGCCATAACCTTACAGATTGTTTGCAGCAATCGATACTACTCTATTTGAGGCGAGTCGCCTCGTTACTTTTTGTGTGATTGCTTTTTTTGCAATCAAATCAGCCTCAGCTCGCATAAATCGATCTAGCATCGCTCAAACAGGTCGACAGCTCGAGACTAACTAAAGAATGATGTGCTGTGTCGCCCCGATCGCCGTGTAAACATGAAGCTTCCTGTTGCTCGAATGGACATAGATATTCTTGTTTTATATCGCTCCTAGGAAGCGGTGAGATTGATCGTCAAATCACAACTTTAAAGTGATAGCAATAAGGTGTAGGGGAAGCCCGTAATGCAAAAGGGGCCATTGTTATAGGGATCGAGCTGACGACTTATATGGCTGAGACTAAACAATGCCACGAATGTTTGTAAAATTCTGATTGTACGGACTGTGCTGTATGAAGAAGTTATATCGTAATTTACATTGAATCTGAGTCATTTCATTGCAAAAGAAATTCCTCATAAAATTCCTGGAATTTCGAAGATTTATTTCTTTCTAACGATCAAAAATTTATGTAGAATATATTCATTCGCAGTATCAAAACTGACTAAACGATAAGCTCATCAACCTTAGACGATGTAAAAAAACTGAACTGAACAATAAAACCAGTTATAAAAAACCAACAAGTACAATTGTACCGCCTACCATCTTGATTGAAGACAACATTACAAATAAGAGTCGTAAAGAACTATTATTTATGATACTCATGATCCAAGCAACTTCATACATCAAAAGATTTGTGAATTTTATGAACATACATAATTAGGCACTTAGCAAGAGATGAAGAAAACAGAATTTTGCTATAACTAAAGTAATCATTTTAATTAAATCTTCTCAAAATGCTAAATTCATCACAAATGAAAACAAAAATAATATCTCTACAAATGAACTAAAATCCAAAACTAATAAAGTTGGAAGAGATTGAGAAGATGTTACAGAAGCTAGTGGTTTAAGTGGAGAATTAAAGATCCAATTAAACATGAATGTAGAAAAGCCACTAACTAAAATTGTTAGCATCCAACTAACGAATTTATCGTCAACATAATTATTAAAACATTCGTCAGTTAAACAACGAACAGACACGCACACGAGTTGCTTATAATTAGGGCTTGCAAATATTCGATGAAATCCAATATTCGAATATTCGAAAATTTTTAAGGAGGTATTCGAATATATTCGAATATTATTCGAATAATTCTGTAAAATAAGACAGATGGTCGTAATTATTAAATATTGCTTATTTTTCAATTTAAACCAAAGTTAAATGCTTCGTTTAATGTGACGCATTGTGTAAAAACTATCCTTAACTGACTTTTATTGCCTTCGCCCCACGTTTTTAGTTTAAAAACTTCTTTGTAGAGTTATAAATCTTTAAAGAGGAAATTATTTTATTTTTAACTAGCTGCCGCCCGCGACTTCGTCTGCGTGGAAAGTTTTTTTGCTCTCCCTCGGGAACAATACTGTTTTTCGGGATGAATGGTACCCTATGTCCTTCTCCGTACTCCTGACAACGTGTATGCAAAATTTCATGACGATCGGTTCAGTAGTTGAGACGTGAAGGCGTAACAAACAAACAAACAAACAAACAAACGGACTTTCGCATTTATAATATTAGTAAGGATAGTCAATTTTTCCCTTAGAGCATCGCGGCTTTCGCGGCTTCCGCGAAGGGAGCAGCCTTAGCGATTATTACTCTATTCAATTTTTTCTGGCATTTTTTGCGGGGGGGGAAAGTGCACACAAGTGCAGTTCCGCATACTCACATACAAAAACAACACTGTAAAGACGACACCAACACATAAAAAATAAAACAAAACAGCAAAAATTTGTGTACGGATGAGTCACACATCAAAATATGACACGTTTTTGACATAAAGGGCTGGGCTCAATTGTCGTTGCAGCAATATCGATACGGAAAAAGGAATAAAGGTAACAAACTCAAACATTTTACATGGGGTGAATAACAACAAAGAGCCCAACAAACAAAAACCTTCTGGACCAACTGACCACTAAATCTCATCACCAGTGGTCAGTTGAGAAATGAATTTCTCATCTGACCACTGGAGGTGAATTGGGAGCAATTTATCCCTAATTCATCACCAATGATGAAACTGATGAAGTGGGGGGTTTTATTGTTTCAACTGACTACGGATGACCTTTTGAAAACTATGTAAGCCTATTTCATTAAATCATAATTTAACCACCATAAGTTAACCTTTTCCATATTTATGTGATCCTGGTAATTTGGAGATGCAAGTGATTGAAAAATTTCATTTTGAACCAAAGCGAAGCGAGGACACGTTGCTAGTTAATTATAAAATAAAAATGACAGAAAATTATAGAAGTTAACCTTCTCCGTATTTATATGATCCTGATTCCTGGTACTTTGGAAACGTAAGTAATTAAAAATATATAAAAAAACTGAAACTCCTTGTCAGCAGAAGTTGTGAAACATAGCGCAGTCAGATTTGAATATTTTATAAATATAATATTTTTGGTTTGGTCACCACACCAGTGGTGAAATGGGAGTTAGATGGTGTTATTTAATAACGGGTAGTCAGTTGAGAAATTGGAGTTCCAACCAACCACTGGTGGTAGGATTTGGTGGTCAGATGGTCCGGAAGGAGCAAAAAAGTCTCAGAATGCGTACGTTATTAGAGTGGTAGGCTTACAGGGCTCTTATAATTTTGTGACATGTCATCGTTCTTAAATTAGTCTTAAAAAAAAGTTAATACGGACTCAAGAACACTCAGTCTTATTGTCAAGTCTCATATACGTATTAAGAGCATTTTATGACGTTTTTGTATTATAAATGATCTTATTCCATTCATTTTTATATAATAATATAAGATGTATCAAAAAGATTATTTATTCTGTGAGAGAACCAATTAATTTATGCTGTGATATTATTTTACTCTTTGACGCAGAATGTAACAGTGCAAAACTGCAAAGACCAAATTGAGTCTGTCAGGAGTTAAAAATAATTTATAAATATTTAAGAATTTTTAGGTATATCACATTTATGAGAATGCCTGGAGCAGGACCAGGCCATGTCCTTTATCGACAAACATTGTGATACGGTCACATCACTAAGTTGCTCATCGGCGAGAACTCGGATTTATCTAGCGACAGATCTGAAATTTGTACGGAGGAGCCATGGACGAGCAGACCCGATGTCACTGAATAAATTTGACAACTAGTCAAGAATAAAATATACGAATTTAATGTTTAAATGTAAACAAATAGCAATAATACGACAAAAAATTACTTTCATGTGAAATGTAACACCGACTTTTTGTAAACTTTGATGTTCCAGACCTCTTTTAACAGCAAAAACTCATCAATTCGGCATTTTAAACACTGCAGCGTTCACATGTGCGACTGGACTCGGTCTAGAAAGAAATCCGGGCGCAACTGGTTTTATCAACCGCATATGCCCATTTGGGCTTGTACTTCGGCAGAGGGGAAAGCTTCGTATGGCTTCTCTTTCTGGGACAGAAGCGCGTCTTACTCTAAGATTTTTCCAGTTAATTTTAAAGGCATGTTTTGAGTCCGATTTTGATACTTTTTAGTTCATTTTTAAAACGTATGTTTTTTGGTTTTTATTGTCAGTAAATGTTTATTTTTTGTTTTTTAGTCTTATCTGTGTTTTTTCTCTGGCTTTTTTCCGGTTTCATTGTTAGACCAGGGTTTAGTACTATCTCTCATCAGAATTCATGTCAGCACGAATCAAAAGAGCCCAAACTCTATGGTGTTGTATGATTTTATTAGAGAGTTCCTGTGGCCTTCTTCCGACTGAATCACCAGACCCTGGAAATCATCTTCCGTCAAAGTACTAGTCAAGACAAATCAAACGAGCTCAAAATAAATGGAGCTGCATGGTTTTATTACATATTTTTCGTGATTTTCTTCCGGTTTTATTATCAGACACTGGACACTATTTTCCCAACAGAGTACTTGTCGAGACAAATCAAACGAGCCCTTGATGGATATGTACGGTTTTATTACAGAGTTCCTGTGATTTTCTTCCGGCTCCATCATCAGATCTTGGACACTATTTCTTAACAGAGTTTTTATCAACACGAATCAAACGAGCCCAAACTCGATGGATTTGTATGGTTTCATTACAGAGTTCCTATGGTTTTCTTCCATCATCAGACTCTGGACACTATTTCCCAATAGAGTACTAGTCAAGACGAATCAAACGAGCCCAAACTAAATTAAGTTACATGGTTTTATTACATAGTTTTTGTGGTGTACTTCCTGCTTCATTATCAGGCCCTGGACACTATTTTCCCAACAGAGAACTTGTAGAGACGAATCAAACGACCTTCGATGGATATGTATGGTTTTATTACAGAGTTCCTGTGATTTTCTTCTGGCTCCATCATCAGACCTTGGACACTATTTCTCAACAGAGTGTTTGACAAGATGAATCAAACAAGCTCAAACTCGATGGATTTGTATGGTTTCATTACAGAGTTCCTGTGGTTTTCGTCCGGCTCCATCATCGGACTCTGGACACTATTTCCCAACAGAGTACTAGTCAAGACGAATCAAACGAGCCCAAACTAAATGGAGTTGCATGGTTTTATTACATGGTTTTGTGGTTTTTTTCCGGCTTCATAATCAGACCCTGGACACTATTTATTTTCCCAACAGAGTACTTGTCGAGACAAATCAAACGAGCCCAAACTCGATGGATTTGTATTGTTTTATTACAGAGTTCCCGTGGTTTTATTCCGGCTCCATCATTATACCATGGACACTATTTCTTAACAGAGTTATTGCCAAGACAAATCAAACGAGCCCAAACTCGATTGATTTGTATGGTTTCATTACAGAGTTTCTGTAGTTTTCTTCCGGCTCCAACATCAGACCTTGGACAATATTTCCCAACAGAGTACTAGTCAAGACGAATCAAACGAGCCAAAACTCGATGAATTTTTATGGTTTTAGTACAGAGTGTCAAACCTGACTTAAAAACACTATTTGAAGCTAAGAATATGCTAAAGAAAATGAAAAGATAGTTAATAAGTGTTACGCTGAAAGACCGTCAAAAATCAGAGGAAAAAAGAAGAAGAAAATGAAATTAGAAGACATAATAAGGAAAATATGACTGTTAGATGGCAATGGACGGGTTAAATAGCAAGAGAAAGCAAGGAAAAATGTATCAAATTATTACAGAGTGGCAACCATGGGACAGAAAAAGGAAAAGAGGAAGACAAACCAAAACATGGGCAGATGATAATATTATGAAAACTGGAGGAACACTTTGATCGCGAAAAGTAAGTGATAGAACAGAATGGAAACAGCTGAAAAAGGCCTACGTGTCGCAAGACACGCTGATCACTAAAGCCAAAAAGGAATAAAATGAACGAAAGAAAGAAAAAATATTTATTTGAGACAATCACACACTTGTACTTGTCAAGACGAATCAAACGAGCACAAACTCAATGGGTTTGTATGGTTTTATTACAAATTTCCTGAGGCTTTTTGGTTCTATCATCAGATCAGCTCAATGACACTATAAGATGTCATTGTCTTCCTGGTTTGACCTCTGTTTTAAGTCTTTGACTCTTTGGGAAGCTAGATTAAAATCGTTTACAATTTGTGGAAAAACAAACAATAAATAAACGAGAAAGTGGACGTTAACGATAGCTTCATTCTATGCTCACAAAAGCTATTTGGGCACAGAATAACTAATAGTACAAGTATTCGGGTATTTAATGAATAACTTTTGCCTAAATACAAAAAAGTGGAAAATATTCGAATATTCGAATATCATCGACTTGAGTATTCGAATAGCAAAATAAGGCGAATATTCGAATAATTCGAATATTCGAATTGCAAGCCCTACTTATAATATTCGAATATCATCGACTTGAGTATTCGAATAGCAAAATAAGGCGAATATTCGAATAATTCGAATATTCGAATATTCGAATTGCAAGCCCTACTTATAATATTCAATGTCAAGCCATCTGCAGGATTTTTGTCTGCAGATATAAATAGATTCGCGTTGACAGAGATCTTTTAGATATATTTGACAATCATTATAAATTATGGTGGCTGGGAGCTAAGAACCATTGTCGACGTTTATAATAATTAATGGATCGACTGTGGGAAATGTTTATTTAAATATTAATTGAGTTGTTGTTCACTTGTTTGCATTTCAAGTGGTTTAAAATTCTAAATAACGATGCATACTATTTGTAATATTTTTACCTTTTATAATTATTTTATGGAATTCGAAAGAGCCATGAAGTAACAACCCAAAAGTAATTAAAATTTTGAATGGTGAGGCAATTCTCACGGTAAACTATGATATAAAAAAATTACTCCAAAAATGAGTAGTTTACTTGCTTATATTAACACACTCACCCTCGCAGCACAACTTTTGTTTAAATTTAATCATTTGGTTTTACTTCCCTTTCTTCCATTATTTCTAATCTTCCATTTTTCGTTTTTTCACACGCCAGCCAACAACCCGTTCGCAAGTCGTCCTACCCTCGCATTCGCCGCCTCGGTATTGCCATGCTTGCTTGTGTTGCCATACGTTAAAGTCAATAATTCGAATAAATAATTGCCACAAAAATAATCCTGGAATAAAAATAATCACTTGTAACAATAAATTAAGCGGGTTACGCTAACAGACGGCCGTCCTGGTTTTGGAATGTCCCTATTCCAACCCGGCCATTCGAGTAGGGAGCCACAATAATATTGTGAGTCTATATACGACATATCCTTACAACTATGTTCACAACTAAAACCACCTAATCTAACTCGCTAACCATACAGAAATTACAGCTATAGTAATACTAATTATATTCATTGTTTATTATTATTATCATTCGTTTCATTGATTATAATGTAATATTAAAATGGAATATTAACTTTTAAAACATAAAATTAAGTAAATAGATAATACTACTTGGCAGGATCATTCCTAGATTTATCATTATTGCTTATACAAAAACTTTCAAACACTACACTGATGGATACCACTATATTCAGCATTCAAAGTGAAAATTTCAATTAATATCACATCCTATCACTTCTCACTCTAACTACTACACTTCTAAATAAACTCATTGAAATATACTTTAGTTAGAGATTCCGGACCAAGAAACTAACTTAAGACACATTGAGGAAGTAAATAGGTAGGTGATTCTCGGAGACATATGAATGACAATCCACATGGAATCATAACTATGGTTAAGCAAGTTGTATCCTGTTGTCAGATCTGAAACAGTTGCAATGCATTAAAACATTAATTAGGTGCAAATGACATTGTAATATTACTAGGGGCAAACGACAGGAACCTTATTGTTCTTCCAACTAGGTATTGCGTTATGAAAATTAGATAATTTTAACGTATATATTAAATATGCAAAGAATTATTCGATTACAACATAAAATTATTGTACAACAATATCACAATTGCATATTTTATATTATAATCAAACAATGACAGTTATGTAAACAATAGAAATTTATATTTAAGTGACTTTTTTTTTATTATAAATACTTATAGAACTTGATTATTTACAATATACGTCTAATTCTCTTGCATCACATAAAGTAAAGGAAATGCTTAGCAGAAAGGGTAGCTGCCAGAATAAATTGTGTAAAGCTAAAATGAAGGTAGTCGTAAAAGGCTTAGTTAATACAGAAAACAATATGCCTATCTTTCTTTTCACCAAATCAGGCTCTAAAATCACAAATGCTAATAACTTTTTTTTTTACATAAGAAAAACATTAGATTGTGTTCTGTCAGAACAATAAGAAAAACATTAGATTGTGTTCTGTCAGAACATAGCATAGCAAGTGAAGAAGACTTATTTACAGTTACTATAAATTAGTTTACTAAAGAGGTAGACGAAGTACATGTCATTTGCCTCACCGGAACATTTATTTGTGATAATTAGTTAAAGAGAAGTATGTATAACTTCATTAAATTGTAATGTTGGCAAACCTTTTCAATATTTATTGACTATATTTATTATCGAAATAAAAATTAATTCGGAACAAAACCTGCTTATTCCCAACCAACCTGTTGTAGAAATTAACAAAGTGGGGGTCGTCCATGTATATACTATTAAGAAATAATATTATAGACTATAAGACGTTTGAAATTCCGGTGGCCATTTTATATACTTTTGAATACTGTGCAGTAAAAATTCCAGAGTATAAAAGCAATACTATGCTTAATTGAAATTGAGTAATCAAGTTTTTTTTTTTTAATAATGCTTATAAACTATAAACTTTACATTTATAGAACTACTACAAAAATTCATGATTTCTTAACATGATTACTAATACTGCTGTCTAGAAAACGAGATAAAAATATCATAGGCGCCTTTGCGGTGGTTGGAACTTGGATAATTTTTGCTTGATAATACACAAACTAAAACATAACTAGTCTTTTGTTCAAAAGTAATATAATAAGCTAAGTACCTATATAAAAAAAGCATCACGAAAAATGTCTGACTAGATTTAATCACAAAAAAATAAGATTTGAGACATTAAGTTACTGATCGAAAAGTATACGGGATATGAGTAAGGAAATCGTAGAAAAATTTAGAGAATTTATGAGTTCTCTCTCATATGTTGTGTACTTCGAGGACGAATTGCGGATATGGCCATAAGTCACTTCTGCGAGACTAAATTCTCCTATTTTCTATGAGTCAGAATGAAAATTAATAAATTAGTTAAAAATAAATGGCTAACTAAAGATGTCTGAAGGTGCTACATGAATAAAAGACCTAAGTATCTAATATGTAGACTCACGTCGTCGTCAAATTAACTTAAAACACATTACTTAAAACTCATCTACACTTAGAAAATATTTCTCAGTCACAGAAGCACAATAATATGTGTTATATTACAAAGTGTCACAATGTATGTAAAGCAGCATCGTAGAATATTATTGGAAATATAATTTACTCATTGAATAATTGAAATTCTGATAAATACAAAATTTAATTAATAAAATAATAAATTTTCAAGTAATCCAAATGACATTTGCAATGAATTTAATATATTTAATAAATTTTTAGGAATAAAATATTTTTCATAATTATTGATAGATTTGGCAATGTTATAAACTGATATACATTTTCACCGAAAAAACCTATATTTTTCAGGCCGACAAATAAAAAAAGGGAGTTTACAACATAATGATGGGCCTACGAGATATAAAGCGCTGTAAGGTGTATAGTTATCCCATTAGTATGAGTTATAAAACGTATCTGTTGTCCAAGGTTATTTCCCATCTCAAATAGAATATTCGGTCACTGAGCTACTGCATAAAGTGGACCGAAGGAAGAGTTAGTAATCATAGATGATTAACCTTATATCAGTACTTTCAGAGGTATTTTGAAATAGTATTTGCAGGCAGGTTATATATTTACGCTCTGCAATCCGCAAAAAGCGTCCCATTTCCAATGAACTGCACGCGCGGAAGTCCTAGAAATGTATAAGGTTATATATTGTGTTTAATTCTAACACCTTTCTAAAATTAGGGAGAATAGATCCACAAAATTGGCCTGCTTCCAACTTATTAAGAGAATCACGAAAAGTCCTTATATGAGGATAAATACCTTAAGGAAAATTTATCTAAGGGACAATCGACAATGTTTAAAGATCTGAAATATATAAAATATCTAGGGAAATAAACTCTTTGTCGGCGTACAATATAAATAACCTAGGAGTACCACAAGGAAATGTATTAGGCCCTCCTACTCTTTCTTATTTATATAAATGACTTTTCCTGACATAACAGAGCAACGACGTATTATATTTGCCGATGGCATGGGTCGTGAAAATCTCAACTGAATGAAATCGCAATCACTGTCCTTGGCAGATTATAAAATGGTTGAATAATAACAACCTTAAAATAAATAAAGATATGACACAAAATATATGACATTTAATTTAAACACATAATTAAAAGAAATAACTTAGACATGAATTATAATGACAAGAAATTTAAGAAATAACTATGACAAAGTTCTTAGGTATCATAATCGATTATCAGTGTGGCTGGAAAGCTCAAATAGATTTAAGGGTAGGCCAAGTTGGCAGATTCGTTGTTGTGTTAAGGAGGATAAAAGAAACAACATCCAAGACTGCAGCTTTATTGGCCTACCATGACCACGTAGCATTGGTGCTCTGATAAGGAATTATTTTATAAAGTTACTCTGTTGATGTCGATAGGGCCTTTAAATTACAAAAGACATCCATTAGATACGCATGTGGAGGCGGTTACTTGGGTTCTAACAAATCCTTATCCTGGGATCTTAGTTTTCTTTTCCTACTATGTCAGTGCCTATGTGTATTGAGGAATTGACAACTTCTGCAAAATAAAATATAGATAAAGTTTATTTAATGCTAAAATAACATTGCCAATTTTATACGAGACTAAAAGAAAAATGTTGTGTGTACCACGGACCACCACAAAAGTTGACATTGTATTAAAAAATATTATTTTTTTTGAATGGCAATACGTATTTATAATAAGATGCCAGAAACCCTTACAAACTTGTCATAACAGAAAGGGGAAAATACGTTGTTTCTGGTTATTATTGAAAAACACAAACAATATACCTCAGGAACTTATAGTTTCTGAGAAGTAAGTATGTGTTCGTTAAGTAATTATTATGGTAGTAGGTCTAGGCACTTTATGGGAGAACTTAATTATAGCTTCTGAACGGCTACCACCATAGACAATAACTTTTGATAATAGCGCTATGCTCCACTCCACGTTCTTGCATTGATACTACCTAGCTCCTGACTAAAACATGGTCATTGTACTTGAAAAAAAACCATTAATTGGATTTTACTTAGGCGTCATCTTTAAAACATTCACAAACTTTTACAAATATTGAATTCGACAAAGTAAAAATCAATAAAAACGCGTTCCAAAGACTCATAAATTGATCTACGTGTGAAGGAGCGTCAATGCTAAAATTAGTTGAGAGAATATGTCATTCACTGATTTTTTTTATCAGTCACAGATTATAAGTTCATTGCATGCAGTCTATCCGCAGACTACCAAATGATGATAAGTTTGCGTTTTATTAAATATTTTTTTTTGTGCTGTTTTTTGAACTCCCTGCCTTTTTATTTTACAGGCCCCAATATCACATTCTTTTAGCTCTTAAGGTCACTTTAAATTTAAAACTAAGATTTAAAATGATAAATTAAAATGTTATTGAAGTTGTAAAAAAACAACATCTTTCATTTGTAAAGTTATAAACGAAATACTTTACCACGATAATATTCGAAACAATATTAAAAGGCGCCCATTGACACGTTTGACCACCAAATCCAGCTTGTACGGCCGTTCGGCCATCCTTCAGATCCAGTTGGGTTCTAGTAAATAAACGTGTACTAACTACTATACGGTTAATGACTTCTCAAATTACATTTTGTTATTCATACCAAAATTACCAAATTTATATTGATTTTGTTTTTACCTAATCTTATTATTATGACATTTTATTGCAGTATGAGTTGACTAAGTATATTTTGATTTATCTACATATATATTGTGTAACATGTTAGTTACAATTTTATGAAATTTAATGAAATAACCAAGTAGGCAATACCACTTCACATTGATTAAATTTCTACACTGAAATAACAGTAGAATATGAGGACTTTAGTATTATAAAATACCAATAGCTATATTGACCATATTCTGATAAATAAAGAATTTATGATAATAATATGATGATTATAGGGGTATTCTAGTATTTTAACTATTTCCTTATAAATCTCTTATTATTTATTTTATTTGTACAATATATTCGGAAATTATATCTGTGTCGTGTACTACCAGTGACCAAGTAACTTGAGACCAAGATTGCTCAGCTCAAGTGGCGGTGGACTGGACACATAGCGAGTAGAACCGATAGCCGTTGGGGAGGAAAGGTTCTGGAATAGCGACCGCGCACCGGACAACGCTCCGTCGGCAAGCCCCCGACAAGATGGACCGACGCTCTAGTGAAAGTCGCGGGAAGCCGCTGGATGCTGGCAGCCGTAGGACCGATTCGTGGAGATCCTCGGGGGAGGCCTATACCCAACAATGGGTGTCGTGCGGCTGATACGATGATACCAATGACTTCTGTGTTGTATACCTATGGATTTGATCTAAACATTCACTTTTATATTAGGTAAAAGGGTTTAAATAATAATTTAATAAATGAGTGTGTCCTGATTTCGCTTAAATAGGACATTTGGCTATCAAAAGGGAACAAGGGTGCTAATTGAAAATCAGCACAAGATCCCTTTAAATCTTTTTCTCACGTTTTGTGGGATGTCTTACTTGAAATCCACTTTCTTTACTAAAACTGTGTACGTGACACATGCATATTCTGTTCAATATAATTCAAATGTAAACATATAGTAAGCTGCTAGACTTATCACTACATATGATATTATATATTTCACAATACATGCGAAGCACTACACAATAAGTAGCAATTTTTGTAATAAAGAGAATGAGCACTATAAGTAATATAGTAGTAGATTTTTTTTTGCATGTAATTAGTGGATCACAACAATACACAGAATATTTTCTGTTAAAACAGCGCGATCACTACATTGAGCAGCATATTTCACTAAGTAGAACGCTACTTACATTAAGTAGCATATTTCACGATATGGATCACTACCATAAATAAGTATCATATTTCCTGTATTATTAATAAAAATAAAAATAATAAAATGTTTATTTATTTTCCCGTCACAATTAATAGAAATTAAGTTCAATGACAACTAGGCTCCAACGTGGAGGGTTTCTATATTTGTGGGGGACTGGTGCCCGAAATAGGTTTCAGAATAGAAACCTCTGCTACAGGTCGCCAGGCCCACCCACAGACAATAGTTCTGCCTGTACATCACGTAAGCTTGATACACTTAGTCCAAGATGGTAAACTTGAGCATAGCATTGCAGGTTTAAAACTTAAACATGTAAACTAAACTGCACCAGACAACCCAAAGCAATGATATGCATATATGAATAAGGAAGTGTGTATGTGTGTGTGTGGGAGTGAAAGACAGGTAACCGGCATAAGAACCAATGTTTAAAATACTTAACTTAAAATAGTATAAAAACGTGTTAAAAAAACATTTACTATTGCATTAAATTAATACTCACAAACTTGTGGATGGAGTGATCACTGCATTAAGCAGCATATCTCACTAGTGGATCACTACATTCAGTAGCATATTTCCTGTATAAATTAGTGATCACTGCATTAAGCAGCATATCTCACTAGTTGATCACTACATTCAGTAGCATATTTCCTGTATAAATTAGTGATCACTGCATTAAGCAGCATATCTCACTAGTGGATCACTACATTCAGTAGCATATTTCCTGTATAAATTAGTGATCACTGCATTAAGCAGCATATCTCACTAGTGGATCACTACATTCAGTAGCATATTTCCTGTATAAATTAGTGATCACTGCATTAAGCAGCATATCTCACTAGTGGATCACTACATTCAGTAGCATATTTCCTGTATAAATTAGTGATCACTGCATTAAGCAGCATATCTCACTAGTGGATCACTACATTCAGTAGCATATTTCCCGTATAAATTAGTGATCACTACATTAAGTAGCATATTTCACTATGCGGATCACTACATTCAGTAGCATATTTCCTGTATAAATTAGTAATCACTACATTCAGTAGTATATTTCACTATGCGGATCACTACATTCAGTAGCATATTTCCTGTATAAACAGAGTTACAACTCGATACAATAAACATATTTCAATTCTTACTATGTATTAAATTAGTACCATGACTATCATTTCAGTCTCGTCGCACAGTACAATAATAGTACTAATACTTATATCGGTATTTTCCCAAAGGGTGATTGGTAAAGAATACTATTAACATTAAGCCCGCCTTTTGTACCATTATATTGTACAATAAAGACAATCAAATCAATGAAAGTAAGAATTATAGGCAATAAAAGAAAGTAGTACCTATTCGTTGCATGTCAAAAGACAGAGTATGGCTGATCGAATTTATTACCTATGTTATCTCTTACTACCTGTATTCACAATAAAACACCGTTCATCGATGGTCGGTTCAGCTAACACCCTTTACCGATCGCCGAAATACTTAGTTAATTTATTCATTCATAGTTAGAATTATACTTTCTGATACCCAATGTGGGTACTATCATTGAGGATGAAATTAGTCTGTTACTTTGTGCTTACTTTCTTAAGAGGTCAATTTCATTAATGTTACTTTGTTGTAATTATTTTTTTCTTTGTAATGAAAAATATAATTTGTATCTTACTTTCATTACTTCTGAGAGGATATTTTCAAATTACATTACACAGCAGATACTAGTAATAATTTGTAGTATTAGATACTATTAGCAGTCAGTAGCATTGCAAAAATCATGATAAAAATAAATAAAGCAATATCGCCTAGTCACGGTCGGTCGCCTAGTTAGTACAAAGTTATACAGTTAATATCTATGTAGATTCTAATGTACTCGTATGTACACCAGAAACACTGTCATAATTAACGACAAGAAAACTTATTATCGGAGTCAACCATTCTGTGGTTATTCCATTATAACACGCTAAGTTTTTGTACTAAGCAATTGATAACCTACTATCTTATAGGCATCTTAAATAAGTATGTTGGTTTTCACAGCATTGTAAAAGTTACAATTTCATGCCCAATACTTAGGCCGCAGACTAATAAGCGCTTACTCACTAACAAGTAAGTATTTATTTTAAGAGGTTTTAAGGTTATACTTAAAAGTCTTTCTTTATTATGTCGAAGGTAAGTACTGGATTTTAACCGTATAAATTGTAAGTTTTACAAATAACTCATCATTCATTTTCTAAATTCAATGGGTTGTGTCAGCTTCAAATATTTTATTTATGTGACTATTTATATTGAGCGGTTCAATTTGAGCCAGCCTAAAGAAATTAACTTAGTTGTATTGTATTTAAGAAACATACCTGTGGGTCGAGTCCGCTTCTGAAATTATTAACACACTCACCCTCGCAGCACAACTTTTGTTTAAATTTAATCATTTGGTTTTACTTCCCTTTCTTCCATTATTTCTAATCTTCCATTTTTCGTTTTTTCACACGCCAGCCAACAACCCGTTCGCAAGTCGTCCTACCCTCGCATTCGCCGCCTCGGTATTGCCATGCTTGCTTGTGTTGCCATACGTTAAAGTCAATAATTCGAATAAATAATTGCCACAAAAATAATCCTGGAATAAAAATAATCACTTGTAACAATAAATTAAGCGGGTTACGCTAACACTTAAAACTTTAAGGTTTTAAGTTATAGCTTTAGCTAAGAGACCAAATGAAAGATTTTTATTTTAGAATGATATTAAAAGACCCTGAACTTATGATTTTAAAACTCTAAACATAAGGTCACGCCTTGGTCACGCCTATAGAAAATTACTTCTGGGAATCTAATTAGATCAGACTTTAATGACGATCTTGTGATCTTAATCTTGCCAAAATTGATTGGCAACAATACAAAAGGACATAAAGGAAAATTGATTTATATTTTTTGAGTAATAATCTCAACTAGATTGAATTAATATTATTATATATGATTTCTAACAGAAAATGATTTTCCCTCACCGCTCATATTAAAACTGTTTTTATTTTATGCACACGATTAAATTTTTAAAACGTCTTCTACATCGCTCAAAACTTAAGAATTTTGAGTGGAGTGCCCAACTTCTCTATAGTGAACTATAGAGAAGTTAGGTGCCCAACTTCTCTATAGTGAACTATAGAGAAGTTAGGTTAGTTAGTTACTTAAAGCATCTTAAGATCTTAAGATATTATCACTCTTAAGCAGTGACTCAGAGTGTAACCGACGTCCTAACTACAATGGAACTAGATGATCACGGCCTACGCAAGAGACTAAAACCTAAGTGGAAACCTAATAACCTACAGGACAGGAGGACAATCAAAATCCGCTTACTATTTACCGTTGATTATAACTAAACTATTGAACCTAAATTTTACTGGATTAAATAACCTCCAAAATACAATTTACTAAGTTTACTTTATCCAACCTTAACTAACCTACAAAGAACCTTACTAACAAGCTTTGTGTGATCTGAGAGGGCCTGTGAAAGTCTAATGGAGGAACCCTGGATGTGATAATTAGTGAACCCAAATTCTTTTAAAAGTGTGATTAGTATTGATTTTCATTTTCCAATAGAAGTATTCGCTTTCATTACTAGGTCTTAATTATTCCTGCTATTACATTTATTTCTAAAAGAAAATACCACTAAATGAAAGATATTGCTCTATTGATATAACCAGAAAAATAGAAATTAAGTCTGTATTTTTCTTAAGTGAGTTTACTTTACTTTCATATTAATTCTTAATAATTGTCATACTACCAAGGGAAATCCCATAGTTCTTTAGTGTCAAAAAATGGGAATACTATAAATAAAAAGGAAAGCGTTCCCAATTACGTTCCGTAGATGAAGTAAGTATGAGCGAAATAAACCTACGTTGATAGGAAATGATCAAAGTGAATTTATGAGTTAAATGGAGTATTGTTATAAGGTAAAAGAGGGTATGTTCAACCATAATAGACTGCAAGGTAAAAAAAAGGTAAGTCGGGTTATAGAGAAAGTTAAATTTGAGCAATTCTCTTCCGCTGCCAAGTGTCAAATTATATGCCATGTATGACGTTATTCCAAATAATGTAAATTATCTATTGTCAACTTAGTTCATTAAAATAAGAGAGATTATTTCAGGTAAGTTAAGAAGTTTTAGTCGCCTGAGATCAAAGTATAATAAAATTTTCAGCGCTATTAAATAAGAATTCTTTTACTTTCTGAAGTTATTGTACAAGTAATGAATATGCAATTGTGTTTTTGCCAGCTAAGGTATGGGCCCGCTCCCCGCCCGATACAATGAGTCTCGTCTCCGTACTTGGTCAACTCCCTTCTGGCCAGCCATATTCTTTCATGACAAATTTAATTAATGAATATTTTTAAGTTATAGTACTTAGTCCTTGTCAGTCAGTTTTAATAAAAGAGGGCAAGCAGAGTGCTTTCAAGCGAACTACCAGTTTCTCACAATGAAGAATTCTCCTTCAATTGCGATGGCTGAATTACGAATTTAAATTTAGAATAATTAAATAATTAGTTCTAGTATGACTGTTTAACATTATAACAGATGGACACAACATTACTATCCATATACTTAGGACACTGATAGTTCTCAAATTCTGAAGGAAAGACAATTCTAAACAAGGTAAAATTCTATGACGGGATTTCCATACTTCAATCTCAACTAAATTATAAATATACAACCATAAACTGAATTGACTTCAGGTCATTTACTAAAGGTTAAAGCAGTATTTCGATTTAATATTGAGTAGACTTGGCAATATTTGTTCTCAATTGTAAACTAGATTCTATTTCTAACATCTTTCAATTGAGTTGGCTGGTGGAACATAGTTTAAATATTTGAACTCAGATAAAATATATGTTGTCATTATTATTTGTGAATTTTATATATTCACTAAATAATATACTTTCATAGTTGGTAGATACTTTTCAAAGTATTATTTCTCGGTTAATCATAAACATCATTCTGTTAATTTGAAAGGTTTACTCAAAGCATTGATCTAGTGACCTAGAAGTTGTGAATCGACCTTAACTTACTAGAGACACGAGCTTATTCCATACACTCAGATCTTGTTTCAGCACTCCTCTCAAAATTACCAAAATAGTTTATTCTATCTATAAACAATCGGTTCAACCATAGCTCCCTTCGGCCAATCCAATTCAAAGATAAATAATCTATTCTTTATTTATGATTCTACTCCATCTATTAAATCATTATTCAATATTAACTGTAAAGGATATCTAAATTAAATTAAGAGTAAATTAATTTGTGGGTACTTACTGAAGCTTGCAAAGTCTACACAATTTAGCACACTGTAGTAATCATTCACAACACTGATTCTATGGAAGATTGATACTATCCTATTGGATTATAACCAGTAATTCCACATAAACTTTCGTCCATTATATTGTACACTTCCGCATTCACCATGTTCCATTCCTAGTCATCCTACCTCTTCACCGCCTATATAAATTCGAATGTTCCACTTGGTGACCCACGGCGGCCATTTTGTCGACCCGATTCTCAACACCGCCTACCTAAATTTCGAATCACTAACTATTGACCTCGGCGGCCTTCTTGACGACGCCTACCTATTTGCGGCCTACCTAAATCCGATACACTACGAAGTGATCTACCTCTCCACCGCCTACCTAAAAGCTCCTAGATTGTCTACCGTTCCTGCTGTTACCTTGCTGACAACACGACCTTCTTGAGGATGTCTAACCTTTTACCAGCATCCAAGTTTCCCTCCCGCCTTGAGATGCTAACCTAAGCTACTGTTCCTACGCGCCTAACAATGAATTTATAAACCTAATGAATTTACCTGCCTACCAACGACTAAATTCCGATTTCCTATGCAATATTTGGGATGCTTACCATCATCCCCGACGCCCCGATCCTGTACAGCGTGAGCAAGCATGACTCCCCTAAACTCCCCTAACAGCTTGGGCGTGGCCATATTTGATTGGGATGGAACAAATAGGCACCTACAAAGAGGATTAACATTACCAAGCCATATCCTCCACGTTCAAACGGGATTACATCCACACACCGTTCGGACCGTTAGTTGATGAGCGAGTTGGCTAGCTTGGTAACCTTAAGTGACTAAACTAGGTATCTTTCAACAGAAACCCGCATTGCACGCCACAGAGCAATGCTATTTTACCTACCCCTTTGAGGATTGACCGAACGCCCAATAAAGACACAAAACTAAAGAGAAATCTACCCCCCCTTTATTTCCCCCTGATTGCTTAAACAAATTTCGAACAACCTTAAACCATGAAAATTCTTGAAACTATTGGGAAATTTACTTTACTTCATGAAAATTCGCAAGCAAAATCTACATACTTTAATTTCAAGCTTACTTATACCATATAAGCCCTAATTAAAGCATATAAGCAAAAGACTCGCACCCGGTTGCGGACCTATACGTCAAAACCTCAATTAAAAACACTATCTTCCTGACTTCTTGATGTTTCTTGCGTTAAAATAAAATACTACTTGATTGAAGTTTCTTACAGAGGGTATCGACGGCTTCTTCTGAGTTCCACTTGATGCTTCGCTGAGGTCGGAGAAAGTAAAGAGAGCGATTTCCCCCCAACTTCGCCTTTTATAATCCCCCAGAATCATTCACTCTCTGCAGGAAACTCACCCCACACGATCTAAGCATCTTTTTTTTCTACCTTCATTTCCCTACTTTACATAAATTATTCCTAAAATTTTCCCTTCTCCTTCAAAAATGGGGAGAATTCAGTTTTGTCTTACTCAACTTATAAATATAATATTTAAGTTACTAATCTTACAAAATGAACCCCTATACTAAACAATAATTTCAACGTACAATTCAACTAACCAATAACCTCCTATGTTCAAGATTCTCTATACTCAAGCGCACAATGCCACTCAATTTGTAACCAAATTAAAATTAATCTGTTACCTAAATATTTCTCTATACTGACATTTCAGCTACATTTGATTTAAGTAATTCATACAATTGTATGACACAACGTTTCAATCATAAATAAATCAACAAGCTTTCCCCCTTACATCATTTCTAACAAAACTAACAACTTTGAATAATATTCAGCATATTTACCCAGAATCATATGAAATTATTGTACTATAATCATAGAACTCTGATTAATACGAATTTTATATTCACAACAAATTGAACCTCCCATATGCTACAATTTGAATCCAACCTTTTTCAATCTTTTTATCTCGCCTTCCCCAAAATATCATAACCTCTAGAATCAATTTGCTAAAATACGTATTACAACATTTTCCATTAAGTATTCGGTCCAATTAAACCTAAAATTTCCGATCAATTTAGCATCACAATGTTGGTACTTTAAAAACCCTAACTGGCAACACCCATCGGACTACTTTTACATTTTTTTAAATGCCTACCCTCATTTGAGTTATAAACCTGCAGCATAAAATCTTGCTTTCGAAGAAACTTCATATCAATCTTTCTTCGTACAACACCCAACGACAAGACAAACTTTATTAGGCTCCATTCACATTTTCCCATGAAACACTTTCTTATTACACCTTCAATAACTATTGTTTATGTTTTTTTTTTTTTTTAATAATATTTCTAGATTCATCCTTACAATATTTCTATTAATTAATTATCTCCCTTTTATTTCACAATTCGAGTTTTCAATTTACCACTAAACTGTCAACTAAACTCCGCCCAGAATAAAACATAGTTTCATTTCTTTTCTTTCTCTCTGTGTTATCTCTGAACATCAAACCATATTATAAGATCAAATTAAGCTTCCATTTTAATTTCAAATCTCCAATTTAACTGTGTCATGACGCAAAGGCATGGTATGACAAAGCACCCTAATTTAAGCAAATACCGCTTACGATTAACAAAATGTACTAGATCCACTACAAAATTCTCCAAGCCAACTAAACTTGCATTTATCCCCCAAATCTAACTAATGTCTAATATTTCCTAAAACAAAATTTAAATTTACAACTATGATTTAGCAAAGGATATGGGACTTGCCTTGCGACCCTCAGTTACCATCTGGCAATCGATTTCTCATCGATCGATCCACTGGAACGACCTACTATATTTAAGTTCGTTCTTTAGCTAAAACACATCACGTGGTGTGACACTACTGACAACTTACAGAAATAATTAATACCGAATTCAATCCTTTTTTTAGTAATCTTCTAAAATAAATTATTATAATGATATTCGAGAGGCTCTAATAAAATTTGATAAATAAACAATAATAAATATAAATAAATTTTAAACCTATTAGCGTCGTTACCTACACAGAGACTAATATTTGAATTTTAGCGCCGTGAAAGATTAAAGAACTTCCTACATTATTGCTAACTCAAAACCTGAACTACTCTTTATTATAATAACTTGTTCGATAGTTAAATAATATTATGCTCAATATGAAACAAAATTCGAAAAATATTTGAGATAAAATAGCATGTTCAGTTTTGAACCGTTACAAGAGCAACATCAATTGAATTTTTAACTATAAAAAGAATAATTGCTTCCGTGCTACAAAGAACGAACTACTCTATACATATTGAACATTTATCTTTCTTTCACATATGGCTTTGTACTTGTAATTACTTCTATAAATAGCGTTAAACGCAGGTTGTCGGTCATTAACCATTGTAAAAATATCCGGTTTCTTAAAAACTGAAACATAGATCACTTTCATATCGATTTAATTAATGAGATAACATTTTGTAAGATTTCAAATCTCCTGAGAGATTTTTCTTTTAATTAGAATGTTGGGTATGAAGACGTGATTTTTCCAACAGGAATATCTTCAGATTAGCAAATGTAATTTTTTTTTCTTGCAAGATCTCTGGTAAGACGCGATTTCTAAGTAATGAACTTCTGAGAATTATAATATTTCTGATTTAGTATTTAATGATCAAGTTGGAATGTATTTCTTTTGCGGACAAATTCTAATGTGATTCTTATCTAGATTGTTTTTTTTTTTTTTTTCTTTTATTTAGGAACAAACAGTTACTTACATAAATTGGTTACATACGAAGAGCTAAAAATAAACCTATAGTTCCCTAATTTTTTTAAAAATATATAAAAATGTTAGGTAATAATAACAAAAAATATTACAAGCTATACAATTTAAAAGAAACACTTTCTAAAATATAAGTACATCTTAATTACTTAAATACTTAACTTAATTTAATGAAATGGAAAAAAAAACTCATCTATAAAGTAAGTACAAAAACAATGCACAGAAAAAACAAAATAAAAAACAATATAAAAAATATTACTATACAGATTAAAAGACAAACAGGGTTAATTACAATATAATATATACTACTCTGCAGTGTCGGGTAGTTCAGTGATGCGGTTTTTAAATCCATTCAATGACTTATCAAATATTTCCACAGTACTGTATTTATTATCATATAAGGAACACGATCTTTTTAAAAAACTATTTCTGCCATAGCCAGTCCGACTAGGTTTGATGAAAAAACCGGCCAAGTGCGTGTCGGGCCACGCGCCGTAGGGTTCCGTAGTTACCTTATACTATATCATATTTAATACCACCTATCATTTTTCGTCTGCAAAAATAACTTTGTTTTTCACAGTGTTGGTATGAATGAAAAAGTTATATTTGCGGTTTTAGAAAATGTGCTATATCTCAAAAACTAATTGCTATATCTCGTTCAAACCAATTTTGGTTGAAAGTTTTTATTAAGATCTATAGCATATATTTTTTTTTAATTTTTCACTCTCTTATTTCAAAAGTTAAAGGGGGGGGGACACACATTTTACCACTTTGGCAGTGTTTATCTTTCAAACGGTTGACTTTGAGAAAAAGTTGTCTTAGAAACCTCAATGTCATTTTTAAAGACCTATCTATAGACACCCAACATGTGTTGGTTTGAAGAAAAAAATTTTTTTCAGTTTCCGTTTCATGTATGGGGAGCCCCCCCTTAATCTTTTATTTTTCTCATTTTTATATTAAATTCGTTAAGCGGTTAACAGAATACATCTACGTACCGAGTTTCAACTGTGTAGTCTTAATACTTTCGGAATAAAGTGGCTGTGACATACGGACAGACAGACAGACAGACAGACAGACAGACAGACAGACAGACAGACAGACAGACAGACAGACAGACGGACAGACAGACAGACAGACAGACATGACGAATCTATAAGGGTTCCGTTTTTTGCCATTTAGGCTACGGAACCCTAAAAAGAGTGACTTCTTGCGACAATTTCTTTCCCGCTTGCGAGGTACACGAAAATTAATTTCTTCTAACAGAAATGGGGCATCAACCATATTATGTATTATTTTAAACAAGTATGTCAAATCGATATGGCTGCGACGTTTCATCAATGAGTCCATTTTATGAAATGCAAGTGAAGTTTCATAGTCTGTGTGCTGGTATCAATAATACGTATTCTATGGCCAGAATTTGCCATTAATTTTGTTTGCTTTTGGTGTCATAATAATGTTGTATATGTGTTGGTTATTTGTCTCTATTTGTTTCACTAACATCTTTATATTCCCATTCACAAAAAATGTGCCTAAATCATACAGTTTTTAACTATGCGTCATTCTTGTACACAAAACGGCACGTCGCACGTCAGATGTAACAATTGTATCTACTGCAAAAATCACTCTATATTGCATAGGACATACCTAAATGCGTTAGGTCAACATGTTACGTCTGCTGTACCATCGTCTGTACCTAACAAGCCACTACTTTTATTCTGAATAATGTACATAAAGCTATTCTAATAAAACATAGTTTCAAAAGTGTCACCTCCTTCTAAAAGCAATCTAAGTAACTCGCAGCAGTTTTATAAAGTAAATAAAACTCGATTAAAGCTAAAGAAAATTACACTGGCTCAGCTGCAGTGATATTATGCAACGGCAACGGTGACGTCATGCCTCGTGGTGCGGGTTGTTGTTAATAATATTATATATTGAAGTTTATAATGATTGCTGGTTGAAGATTAATTGAAGATTTATCCTGTCAAAGATCAAGACTAAATTCATTATAGACTGAAACAAGGGGAGGCATTAAACAAATACATTTCGGATAATTATGATCAGATAAACTACCAGATACCGCTAATGTCTCACCTTTTCTATCTTAATTTTCTGCCCTTTGAGAATCAATTCGATTTAATGCAAACTATTCTTTATTCAACTAAGCATCTACTACCTCCCATTAAGACGACTTTTAGTGAATAATAGTAATCCCAAAAAGAATCTAGAGAATATTGTTTGTTTCGATAGGAAAGTTTTATGATTTCCTTTGGCTAGGGAATGATCTATCATCAATACATAAATAATGAAGATCTATTCGCATCTTCTTTATGATGACTATTTACTATGGATTTAAAACCTTAAGTTATTGAAGCTCACGTTAATTATATTAATAGATCTAAAGCTTTAGTCCTATTTTCTTTACGGAGTTTCGCAATACGGTGAAGTCAGATGGGTCCTTCAGAGGAACCTTGCCAACCAAAAAACACTCAACAAGACCCACTAAGTAGATGTGTTTATTTGACAGCGGTTTTCTTTAAGAAGCACTCCAAGTCCTATTAAATTATCCAGAATTAAATTAGTTTTTGTAGTTATGGTAACGTCTTAATACAACAATCTACTTAAATATCGATAGAAACGTATTTATTCAACTAACTACTCCGATGAAATTTAAGTTTTTTTTGGAAGTCATTTATCAAGATTTAAGATTTAAGTTGAAAAGTACACACTTGACAAAAATGAAATAAGGAAGCAACAAATTAAGGACTTCGTTAAATTAACGATGAAACCGTAGTAAAGTTTAATGAAATTAAAAGAGTAGCCTCGCCCCCAAGTGGAAGCATCGTGGAGAACCAGATTAGGGGAATTAAGGTTTTGTTAAAAATAAATACGCGGACATTTTGTTGGTTTGAGTAAGATGTGTTGCTTGGATATCCATCGTATATTTACGAACTTCTTTAAGATTGCAAATGCTATTGTAGTCTTGTAACGGAACCTATTCAGTGCCTTATGAGGACTTTTTAAGCGGGATGATATTTTATTGACTTTTGATTGTATTGTATGGAAATGACCGTACATTGCCCAAGATGTCAATTATTACAGCTTTGGTTCTGATATTGATTTTACCACTGGCTCAATTGCAAATTATTTATGTACTGGATTTCCATAAAACTGTAGCTACTTATCATTAGACATTTTTAGCTCTTAGGCACAAAACAGTAAATTTTATTTTGTTTGATTCAATTAAACTCATATACATAAATGAATTGATCTTGCTAGACATAGTTTCAAAACCTGTTAAGCCAATATATTTACTATTTCTTCACTAAGACTATGAATCCAAGCTTTGCCAAGATGCGGTCTGTCACATCTTACATGACACCTACAAGGCAATACCATTTAGAGACACATTACGAATCATTCAGGAACAAATTCGATTTGGATTCAAAAAGGGTTGTATTCTTTATTTCCGATACCACCCGTTATAGTTGACGGCGTAGAAAATTGCCTAGAAAATTGGATTTCGAAGAAATGTTTGCGCGAACTGAGAATAATGTTATAATATATGACTCTTTGTTGTGTGAAGTAGGTTTTACGGTAAATACTTGTGTTAGGTCAGCTTTCTAGCAATTGACATTGTTTTTAACACTGATTGATTTATTTTTGGATTTTTCGCATTCACCGTGCTATTTTATATTAAGATAAATGATATCTGTTAGAAAAAATCGACTCACCCGTAGCACTGACCCTTAGTATCCCGTCTGAGGTGCTACGGGTGAGTCGAGTTTTTCTAAAATATCATTTACTAGCGACCCGCCCTCGCTTCGCTTCAGTGTAGTGTGGAATTTATCACCATGTATTATACATATAAACCTTCCTCTTGAACCACTCTATCTCTTTAAAAAAAAACCGCATCAAAATCCGTTGTGTAGTTTTAAAGATTTAAGCAATAGGGATATAGGGACAGAGAAGCGACTTTGTTTTATACTATGTAGTGATCTACTTAAAGATTTCCAACAGAATTTAATAATACATCTCATTTAGTTATTTTTTCCATATTTGTTTGTATAAGATAACAATTAAACCACCTTTTGGCTTATGCTTTAGTCGATGAGTAGAGATGAAAGTTCGAATCATTCTCACTAGTTCCATTGGATATAGTTCCATGGAACTACTGATACTTTTTTTTCTGTAGTTCCATATATTCATTCTCACTAGTTCCATTGCCAATGGAACTAGTAAGAATAATCAGTATCAGTAGTTCCATGGAACTATATCCACTGGAACTAGTGAGAATGATACGAAAGTTCATTTAGAGATCAAAAACATCATATAGGGAACAAAGTCGTGGACGGCTGCTTGTCCTTAATAAATCTAGATTTATTGACCAACCACTAACTGTAGACTAACTTCACATCGATCATTCGGACAAATGCGGGATGTGGGTCATTGATTGAGCGCCTTTTCATTCCATAAATATTATATACTGGCCAGCGGCAGCGTCGAGATAAAATGGCGAACTTTGTAAAGCTGACCTATTTGTACCGTAAGCTAAAAATGATTCTTATTCTCTTATTATATTTTTTTATGCACAACGGGATAGTGCGGCCTTTACTACACCTGATGGTAAGTTGAAGGTGGAAGCGCACTACACCCGAAATCCTCACCACTGAGGAACTGGCTATCTTACCTCTAACTGTTTATGGCATCAGTTATAAGATGGTGGTAGCTAACCAGGCGGGTTAGAAATAAGGCCTACCATAACTAAACCGAGCACAAATTGTACCCCCTGAGAATCAAACCCGGGAAGACGCAGAGGGTCTCTCTACTGGTTTGCACACGGGTGGGCAAACCAGTAGACCACTGAGGCGGTTGAAATTAGTCAGCGAGTTTAGGTCAAACGATTTTAATAATGATAAAATTCAGGTAAATATGAATAAAATTTGACTTTAAAGGCAAACATTTATTAAATACATGAACACATATTATTTTTACTATAAAAACAACTTTAAGCGAGTGGTTTTTATAGTAATGTACTTTTATAAATATAAAAGTTTTACAGCATATGGGAAAACTCTCTTTTTCGAGTTTCTTATTGGTTATATTTATTACAAGTCTATCGTATACTTACATACCGACGATGACTTGCTGTGACTTTCACAGACTTTGCTTGTGATCAACCTGTTCATTTTTGTATATTAAAATTTTGTTATTTTGGGGATAAAAAATAAAAAAAAACAACATTATCTATGAAAAATCTATAAAATGTAATTTAAATTAAGGTAAGTATATATTGTATGGGCCTAGTCGCAAGAATTAAACATATAAATAAAAATAAGAATAAATTATTCTTATCCGGAAAATACTTGGTCATCCTCCCTAGGGATATCCGGATGGCAACCGGATATTTTTGGCCTTTTTAGGTTGTTGTGGAAGGGATATGGTTTATAGTGATGAAATATATAGATTTTCATCACATAAAGATCAATTTTTCTAGGTTTCCTTTGCCTTAAAGGTGTTAACAAAAGATTTCACGATCAAAGTTTAACAAAATTCTATAAAAAATATGTTATTCTCTCCAAAAAGGTGTAATAATAATTGCATTTCATTGTAAAGAGATCATTCACTGGTAAAACTAATTTCGCTACGTAAAAAACGAAAATAAGTTAGGTATTTATAACGGGCCCGAAGCACAATGCTTTTAGCAGACCTCCGATCTATCATTTTCAATTTCGCTCCGTTAACGCAGAGTAGAATTAAAACAGAGATAATATCTACTAAATTCAGTACCCTAAACTGGGGAAATTAGCAACTGCGGGGTGAATATCAACAGCAACATTTTCCGAGAAGAAAATATAACAAAAATTCAAAAGGGATAGACTTGGCCTTCACCACACCTGATGTTAAGTGTCGATAAGGCCGAAGGTCTGAGGAACTGGCTATCTTACCTCTAACTGCCGGAACACAACAATTTTTATTGTTGTTATTGCGTCAGACTTAGGTAAGATGGTGGTAGCTAGCCAGGCGGACTTGACATAAGCCCTACCACCAACCAAACTGAGTATAAATTGTACCGCGTATGGAAAGTGAACCTGGGACCCCTGCGTCTTACACGGGTGGGCGAACCACTAAACTACTGAGGCGGTTAAGTGTGAGCTGTGTCACTTTACTTTCCGAAGTAAAGTGACACAGGCTGCAGGGAACTTGGAGTGGACCTGCCCAGAATGCCTAGAAAACTCGCCAAGGAGACCATCTATCTACATTCCGAATGATGATGAGGATGAGGACAACGATAGCAACAAAATCTCAGCGAAGTACTCAAATACCGTACAAGTAGATGTCAAGCAGCTACTAAAAGACATATCGAAGGAAATGGAAAAGACGATCCGTAAAGAACTCGGAGATATGACTAAAGCACTGGATTATCAAAGTGAAAAAATGGACGAAATCACCGAATCTATGGAAGCGTTCAAAATAAAAATACAAGATCTCAATAAAAAAAACACTGAGCTGCAAAATAAAAATAACAACCTTGAAATACGCGTTGGAGCTCTGGAACAGCGCCTGCAGCAGGTTGAGCAAATCCGGCTGAGCAAGAACCTCGAAATAGCTAATGTTCCCTACATTAAAACAGAAATATTACCAACGGTCATATCTAAAATAGCACAAAAGCTTACTGTGCCAACCAGCGACATCGAAAGTTCTAAGCGACTACCAGGAAGAAATGAAAAGCCAGGTACCATAGAAATAAAGTTTAAAGATGATATGGCTCCGGCTAAATGGATTTCAGCAGCTAGAGAAAAAAGATTGTTGGCATGCGACGTATTGGATAACCTGCAGGAATCCGTCTCCAAACAGCCAGTTTATGTACGCGAGGCCCTATCCTACGAAAACAAGAAACTTCTGTGGGAAGCAAAACGACAACTAAAAGCTAACTTTAGTTATATCTGGTGTAAAGGAGGCATAATTCGTGTACGTAAAGACGATAAGGCGAATGCTATAATTATTCGTTGTGAAAATGATATTTCAAAGCTAATAAATAAACAGGGTATGTAGACATTTCGCTCAACCGACTTGCACTATCAAATTGATTATACATAAATGGCTGTTTCGGATAACTTAATTGAACTTAAAAACTGTACTAACATAAACGAATTTACTAATAAAATACCTTCTAAAACTAACCTGGTTTGTTTTCATATAAACATACGTTCTTTTATTAAAAATTTCTCCCGGTTAGAACACTATATACTTACATGTAATACCCAAATTGATTTAATCATAATAACTGAGGCTAACATATCTTATTCAATAAGCGACCTGTTTTATATAGATGGATATCATATGTATACTAATCTCAGGACCAAAAGAAAAGGGGGTGGCATAATAATTTATATAAAAAAGTCACACAAAATGATAACATCTAACACAAAATCAATGCATTTCGAAGGAATAACTGCTGAAATAACTACGTCCACTAATTACTCTTGTAGACTAATTGCTATTTACCGCCCCCCGGACACAAGTAAGCACTTATTCATACACGAATTGCACGACATTTGTCGTAAAACTGGTATACGCGAGGATTTGTTTATCATCGGGGACATAAACATTGATCTCGCCGTAGACACACCTATAAAACATAAATACACTACAATGCTAAGCGGTTACGGACTTGTGAATGTGATCTCAGATTATACACGAATAGAACTAAGAAAAAATAAAGTTAGTATGACATGCATCGATCACATAATAGTGAGGTCACAGTCGCAAGACGTGTACTCCGCGGCACTCGGAACCGTACTGGCAGATCACCGAGCAATAATGTTTGCCTGCGTAGGGCCACAACCGGAGGCAACACAAATACAGCATGCTCCTAAGTTTAAAGTGTGTATTGACAAAACAAAAGTAACAAATTCATTACAAAAAGTTGACTGGCAATCAACAAATAATATGCAATGCCCTCTGTCAATATATTCATTTTTAAGAAATAACTTTGATAAATGTTACAGTGAAGCAAAAATTAATATACGAATTAAAAAAAGAAATTTTACTTGTGCGCAAAATACATGGGTGAATGGGTTAACTAAAAAAGCATGTTATAATCGAGACTACTGGTTCAAACAATGGCTAAAAAATACTAAAGATATGATAGTTAAACAAAAATACAATAAAGCAAAAAATTATGCAAACAAAACTATAGAACATACAAAAAATACACATCTGAAAAAAGAAATATACGATAATAAAAATAATATACGCAACCTGTGGCAAATATTGAATAAAATAACTGGTAGAATAAAAAAATCTATAGATGACACCATACTTAACGCCTTTGTAAGCCACAATATTAAAACAGTTGACATTGTAAATAAGTTTGCTGATACTTTTAGTAATAGTGTCACTAGTATTGTCCCTGATTGCAAACGACCACTGCTGCCTACAAATTCGTACATATCACCTGCCAACTCTAGTCTTCGCTATCAGAAAGCTACGGTGCCGGAAGTTGCTAAAATCATAAAAAACATCAACACTAACAAGGCCCCCGGACTTGATAATATTAGAGCAATTGATATCAAATCAGTTTGGGAAAAAGTATCAATAGCTGTTGCTAATTTTATTAATGCTTGTGTCGAAAAGGGAAAATATCCCACAGAGCTTAAAGTAGGAGTTGTTAGGCCAGTTTATAAAAAAGGCAGCCGGCAAGAATTTGAAAATTATCGTCCGATTACACTTCTGTCTACGCTCGATAAAATAGTAGAAAAATATATTAGTAAGCAAATACACGACTTTTATAAAACCAATAGCATTTTAAATGAAAATCAATATGGTTTTCAACAACAAAAAAGCACTACGCAGTTACTGTCTTCTTTTACTGATGATGTCAATGGCTTCCTGGATGCCAAAAAACACGTTCTGGTAGTGTATATCGATTATAGTAAAGCTTTTGACACTCTAAAACATAATGTACTGATTGACAGACTAGACGAATGTGGAATACGCGGCCCACTCTTGAAATGGTGTGCAAACTACGTCCAAGATCGTAAATACTGTGTCAAAGTAGGAGACGAGCTAAGTGATATGCAAAATGTAGCCCATGGAACTGCCCAGGGCTCAGTACTCGGTCCTTTGCACTATTTGACTTATGTCAATAATGTGATAAATGTAATCAATCATTGTAAAGTCTACCAATTTGCAGATGACACGTGTTTGTTGGCAGCCAGCAAAGACATTAAAGTAGCTATGCAACACCTGCAGGAAGACTTCACACATTTAATCAAATGGTCTCATGATGCTGGATTAGTATTTAATGCGTCCAAAACTAAATTAATGTACATATCATCTTCACAAAACAGAGTGTCATGCGACCTCTGTCTCATTGCTCACAATCACGACTGTCTTCATAATGACACTTACAATCACAACCAGAATGTAACTGTGATGTCATCGAGCAGGTTGAGCAGCACACATACTTGGGACTTGTCATTGACAACCGGTTGAAATGGGTCCCTCATATAAATAAAGTGAGCGATAAACTAAGGGCTATTCTTTCGAAATTTTCTATAATAAAATATAAAATTCCTTACCCCATATTATTGTCACTTTATAATGCTCTGGCAGAATCTATAATTCAATACGGGCTCAGTAGCTACGGACGAACTTGCAAGTCTCACTTTTATGGCGTACATGAACTACAAAAACGCATTCTTAAAACTATAGTACCTAAAAAAATGCAAATCCAGCTTGAGAACGAATACGATTTGTTTAAGTTCTGTAAAGTACTACCAGTAAATGAAAGAATTAAATATATCCTCCTTAAAGAGCAATATTTTAACGAAGAACTCAAAACTTTAAGAACCGTCAATATAAGATTGCGAAGTGCAGCTGATCCCATATTTCTCGTCCCCAGGTTCAATAATATGTACGGAAAATATCAAAACAAACACATAGTGCCTCTTTTAATAAACGAACTCCCGAAAAAACTTAAAGATGAACTCAATGAAAAAAAACTTAAAGCATAAATTAAAACTATATTTCCTTAGTAATTTATAATTTATAAGTAACCATTTAATGTTAAATTATTTTGCCCAATATACTAATGATATATACCCATATATATAATTATGTGGCTATCCCATGTATATACATATATATATATATATATATATATATATATATATATATGGGTATATAATATTACTACCCTAACCAATTAATTAATATCTCGTTATACTAATTAAAAATATTTTGACAGTATGAAGTTTACTAACTAAAAAAAAAACATCCTATATATATTCAACGTGGAAAAAAAAATCTTATCATATCAATACGATCTGAGTAATGCGAATGGCGACCGCAGCGCCGAACGAGCGCGCTGTCGTCCTTCGTCGGAGAGCGAACTGTCTTATTACTCACGACCTACCTACAAAATTGATAATTATCAATAACAATCATTGTATAAAAGTTTTATGTGTGTATGTGTTCCCTAATTAGTTTAGATTGTGCTTAATGTATAAAGAAGACGAGTTACGGTGTACAGAAAAACCCTTAAAGGTTTATGAGACACCGTCTTTGCATAAATTTAATTGTAAATGTGTTTTTCCAATAAATAAATGAAATAAAAAAAAAAAAAAAAAAAGTGAGATTTGAGAAGTCACCAAATACTATATCATAGTAATGTTTTGCAAGGGTTTAATAACCCGTAGTTGTGTTAAATATTTTTCTAGTACTCATTCTGCATTTTAGACATTTTGCGTTGTAGTCATTCTGTAAATTAGTCATTCTGCGTTTTGGTCATTTTGCACTCTTAGTCTATTTGCTTTTTAGGCAGTGTGATCAGGAATTGGCAAGAAGTACCCATATAAATATTAGAAGTCAAAAGTCAGTCTTTCTTTATTCAAATAAACTTATTAATTATGCACTTTTGAATCGTCTAAATCCTACCACCCGTTCCAAAGGGTTTAGAAATTATTATAAGGTCATGATAATCAATAATTTTGCTTAAAATATCCCTTTTCTTTGAGTATTGTTTCTGTATGTTTATATTACCCTGTCATATATATGGTAGCTTTCTCCGAAGGCCAACCAGCCTGCTTCTAGGTTATTCAGAGTACCTAACTACTAAATTAACTAACTGTAGTTAGAGTATTTCTTTATTGTGTAAAAACTATCGTCCACCCGCGACTTCGTCTGCGTGGATAGTATTTTGTCTATCCCTCGGGAACAGTTCCTTTTTTCGGGATGAAAGCTACCCTATGTCCTTTTCTGCAACCCTGACAACATGTATGCAAAATTTCACTATGATCGGTTCAGTAGTTAAAACGTAAAGGCGTAACAAACAAACAAACAAACTTTTGCATATAATATTGAGAAGGATAAGGAAATAGGGCTACAAAAAGCCAGTTTGAAAAGCCCCAAGTAATATTTCTCGAGTGAATAGATTTCCTCGATATTAACAAACAAAATTAACTCTAAAAATAAAATAGAACCAAATTATAGCAATGTAATAACTTTTAAATTGCAAAAATTTTCACAAAGAAATTGAATAATTTTCTTGATAAAAGTTTTACCATTCTTTGATAAGAAATCCTATTGAGCCATACTTTCTAAAACTGATTTAGGGTTGTCTCTGAAACTAAGCGAAATAGTTAGTAGAAGGAAGGTATACCTTTATACTAGTTAACTGCAGTATAAATAAACGAAGAATAAATTTATACTTAAAACTAGCGGCCGCCCGCGACTTCGTCTGCGCGGAAAGGTATTTTGCTCTCCCTCGGGAACAAAACTTTTTTCAGAATGAAAGGTACCCTATGTCCTTTTCTGTACCCCTGACAACGTGTATGCAAAATTTCATGATGATCGGTTTAGTAGTTGAGACGTGAAGGCGTAACAAACAAACAAACAAACAAACAAACAAACAAACGGACTTTCGCATTTATAATATTAGTAAGGATAACCAAAAAGTTTGTTAAGGAATATGATGCTTTGACACGTTTAACGTAAGAAGCTGTGATATTGCCTAGCAATATTTTTGGTTAAACTAGGTAGAAACTTATACTTCTTTTATTTATACTGCAGTAAGAGTTTAATTTATTTTTTAACTAGCGATCGCTCGCGACTTCGTCTGCGTGACAGTTTTTTGCTATCCCTCGGGAACTGTTATTTTTTTCCGGATATGGAAGGTACATCCTTTTCTATACCCCTGACAACGTGTTAGCAAAATTTCATGATGATTGGTTGAGTAGTTTAGACGTGAAGGCGTAACAAACAAACAAACAAACAAACAAACGGACTTTCGCATTTCTAATATTATAATAAGGATAAATACTGATGTCCATTTTTCTGCTATCTATAATATTCATGGTATTTTTTATTCTGGGGTTAATTAGAAATAGGTTTGGGATGAGATTGGAATTTAATTCAAAATATATTCATGGGATGAATTAGGAACGGTTTTTTTACCGCATTTGTGGTTCGCCCACCCGTGTAAGTCGCAGGGGTTGGGATGAGATAGGAATTTAATTCAAAAATGGCCTGTTCCTGCAATTAAAGGTTAAATAGCCAGTTCCTCAGTGGTGAGGATTCCGGGTGTTGTGCGCTTACGCTTTCGGCCTTATCGTCACTTAACATCAGGTGAAGTGAAGACCAAGCACTATTCTGTTGTGGATTAAAATAAAAATGTATGTGAAAATATATGAAGCCTAATAAATGTAAGGAGCAGTTGCATTTTCAATTCAGATATGATTCAATTAGTTTACCTGACAAAAAACCATAAAACTGATCCATTTAAATCCAGATGGTGGGAGTATCCGAAACATCTTAATATGTAATAAATAAGAACATAATTTTAGTTAAAAATACATATTTTCTGGACAAGTTATAAGAAGCGACAACCCTACTCGCGTCACGTCCAAGATCGATTTGATGGAAAATAAGACAATCGATTCGCGAATCGATTTCTACGGTCAGATCATTGCGAATCGATAATGTCCGTTGATGGGTGACGATTTTAGTGATGGGTGGTGATTTCAGTTATGGCTGGTGATTTGGTGATTTTATTTTATTGTGAAAACTTGTTATTTGGCACGAAGAGTACTTCTTCTTCTTATCGAATGAGGAATAGTGGCCACCTCTGGTGTTAGAGCTTATTAAGCCGCCTGTGACGCCTCTAACTTGGCTTAACGACTGTTATCAGATGACAACAGCCGGGGCCGACGGTTTAACGTGCCCTCCGAAGCACGGAAGCGCTCAGTTGTAATGCCACTTAACGGTCACCCATCCGACACCTGACCGGACCGAGCGTTGCTTAACAAACGTGATCGAGTCGATCAGTCTGAAATGCTCCGCCATAAGCGCTTCGAGTACGTAACGAAGAGTACTACTAAGTCTATAAAAAAAGGAATAAGTTACCTTTACAACGCGTAACTTAATTTTCAATTCTTTTCATTCTTTCTCAGTTTTTTAAAAGTTTAAGGGGCGTGACTTACGGGCTTTTTGAACGCCGTCATTCTCCTTAAAGTGGCACCCTGAGTGAAAGTGGCGTCGCGGTAAATTTTATTTAATATTGTAATTCTAATACACAATTATAATAAAATTTCTCGTGCAATTTTTAGGGCCCATAGTCCATTTTTGGACGGTATCGTTACATTCCCTCGTAGCCACTGCTAGAAGTAGATAGCAAAACTACTAAAAGTGGCCGTTTTTGACACATTTGCTATCTACTTTTACGAATGACTGCGAGGGAATGTAGTGATACCTTCTAAAAATACTAGACTATGGGCCCTACAAACTCCACGTAAAACATGATTAAAATCTTTTTCTATTAATAACTTATTAAATTAGCCTCTGAGGCAGTGCTGGATTAACCCATAAACAAATTAAGCAATTGTTTAGGGCATCACGTCTGGGGGGCACCATAATCGGCACGGAAAAAAAACGAGAATAGTGGATGAAACTGACTAAAAATTGCGCTGCGCGGCCGTTTCTTTGACTATAGCCTGGCATATTTTTGAAAAATTTTGTGCATATCATAGACAGACAGCCTCCCTTACGTAGACGGTAACTCTATATAGAGGGCCCACAGGCGTAGATTGCTTAGGGCTTAGTCTTAGGCTTAGTCTTAATCCGGCACTGCTCTGAGGGCGCCACTTTCGGTCATACAATCGCCTTAAGAGAAACAAATCACAATTAAAATGCATAAAGTAGATACTTAAAATAATTTTGTAACAATTGTAAGAGAAAAAACCTTCACTATTTACTTGTTTTCTTTCGTTTTTCTTTCGTTTATTGGTAAGATTTATAATTTTCGCAACGTATCATGACAATTAAGTTAAGTCAAGGAATTAGAGTTTAATTTCACATACAGGATTAAAGGGATTTAATGAAATTACATTTTAATGGGAATTAATTAATTGGGTGACTGGAAATAATTAAAGGCGATTGTTAATGGGATACTTAAATATTAAACCGGGCAGCAATTTATTTTTTGGGCGACAAAATAACTAAACGGGCTACAAACAGTGGATTACAAAAATACTTAAAACGGGCGACTACATGTGGGTGATAAATAATTTAAGTTGGCAGTGAAAAATCTAAATGGGTGACAAGAATACTGAGTGGGCAAGTATTATACCAAGTAGGTAACTATATAACTGATTTAAGCTGCCCAACATGGTATTTTTAACACCTTTTTATTATTTCGTCTGTTTGTTTATTTGTCTTTTGTCATCTCATTTAGAATAATAGTCAACTTTTTATAAATAAAATACATATAATGCCAAATTTTAAATGTTTTGTGTGCCCTAAGGTTGTCGCCCAAATAGTAATTTGTTCGCCCGTTTTGAATAACTAGATACTCAATTTGTATTTTAAAGTTACCCATTTTTAATATCTGTAGTCGCCCTCGGTCCGTCGCCCACTTAGTATTTCAGTACGCTATATTCAGTATTTTTGATACCCAAAATGGGAATTTATTGTTACCCGATTAAATACTACCCATAATTTTATAGAGAGTGTGAAAAAATCCTTCATTATTTGCTTGTTTTCTCTCATTTTTCTTTCTTTTATCAGCAATAGTTTTATAATTTTCGCAACCCATCATGACAATTAAGTTGAGATTAATTTCTCATAAAGGATTAAAGGGATTTAATGAAATTACATTTTAATGGGGTTGGCAACGCAAAGCTAATTGTAGATGTCACTGCGTACGCTTGTTCCTAAGACAGTAGACGTACAGAACAAAATGTATGGGAAAATAGGTATTTATTTTGTGGTATTTTTTTACCGAAAAAGACACATTGACCCAAAATGGGTATAAAAGACTATTTTACAATGCAAATTCCGGAATTGAAAGCCAAATTAAGACGTTTTTATTCTTAAGCCCACCGGTAACGATCAATTGCGATTGTGAATTTTTCCGCAATTGACGCCCATTGACGGAAAAATTGATCTTTTACGCGTGCAATTGAAGCGATTGTCAATTGCTCCAACAATGGAATTGACGGAAAAATTGATAATCGCAATTGATCGTTACCGGCGGGCTTTACAGAATTTATGATTTTTTTCTATATCCAGATTTTACGGAAATTTGTAAGTGCCAACATTTTTAAAGCCAATTACACAAAATTTAATCATTTTAAAGCTAAAAACACATTTTTTTTTAGTAAAAGTCCTTTGGTTTCATAGCTCTTGTGGAACAAGCGTACGCAGCGCCATTTTGACAGTTGCATTCCCCATTCCTTGACACAAAGTTTATAATTGTACAACATGACACTGAAAAGGTTAGCGCGATAATGTGGCCCTAGCATAATAATTTTACTCTTCAGTTTACGAGGAAATAACTCTACAGATAGATCATACTTGTAAGTTTTAAATAGCTTAGTAATTTCATTGTCTCGAGTTTTATAAACAAAAATATTATTACGATCATTTGCGATGAGGCACGTAACGTAAGTATAAATATTTTGATTCAAATAAAAACAATCGTTCGTGATGAATAAAGATGCAATACAAAAACTGAAGCAACTTTGCAATGAGGGCTTTTCAAAAAGACAAAAAACTGTATGCTCGATAGATGGCGTTGATAAAAATGTATGTGTTAATGTGATTCTTGAAGTGAAAACTTCTTTAGTGGCGTTATGCGCTTTTTGTATGGGGAAAAAATGCTAAACTCGCGTCAGGAATCACGTGGCTGATCGAAAATGCGTAAGACGGATGTGACGGATGGAGAGTAGACAGCTGGCGGCGGAAGTATACCCCTCTCTTTCTAAGGGGCGCGTTGAAAATGGCGGCGCGTCATTTTAAGACGTCATGTAAACACTTGTTTAAGAAAAAAAAGCAGTACATAAAAAAGAACTAGATGTCGTTGAACAACTAAGTAGGTAGGTTTTTTAAGAAAAAGGCAAAGGATGAAACGTTATTACTATTTTAACATACTACGTTTGTTGAGTATGTGAATTGTTACGTTGCTTGTGCGTTAGTTGTCCGATAGCATCTTACAAAGAACTTTTCTTTAACCATTAGTGGGAAGAATTTTAAAAACTCTACCTAGTTGAAGTAGCGCCATCTAACGATATTAAATTACAATTAAATTCTCAGCTGTCAGAAAATCGCTCATTAGAATAGAAAGCAATTGGAGTTTCATACAAATCTACGCGAAATTAATCTACCTAACTGACACACAGCGAATAAGAGAAAATGTAGGTACGTAACTGTACAGTCTTAAACTGCACATAACTAAACCTACCTCTTTTTAGCTTACGCTGCGACACACATTTGGCCGCGCGGATTGTTTACCTTATTATTTAATTATAATTACATTTTAGTGCTTAACTAACTACTATAGAGAAAGGTACAGCCACTTAACTATTTGTTTACATATTTATCGTAAATATAACTTTAACTGTGGATCGTGGTTTCTCTGCTGCACTCCTACAACATCAACTTATCTTATCAACTACCTAAGCTTCAAATGTATAGTGGAAACACCATACATTTAATGGTCCTTCGAGAATAAGTGCTTGGTGTTTTAGTGTTTCTTACTACAGTAGCGAATCGGTGCGGCTGGCCTCCCACAAGCGGGTCTCACCAGTCGTATTGAGACAGGACGCACATACTGTATACAGAGTGCTAGAGCACCAGGTTACTGAACAACGACCATTCAATTCGGAGGGAACAAGATTTATTTCGGATCCTGAAGATTTGGATACGTGAAGACTACAACCAGATAAGTGGTTTTCGCCACACCTGCTAAATTACGTCACACCTGTCACCGTCAACTACGTGCTGGACTGTGAGTTTTTTAGTCAACTAACTAACTATCTATCAACATGAGCAAGCTAGAACTTCAACAGGCCTGTTTCAACAACATCAAGTTCCTGTGTACTAACTACAGCAAGGATTCCGCGTCGAGGAAGAATGAGGAATACCTGAACAAACGTTTGGAATCACTTGAAAATCAGTGGTGTGATTTCGACGAAAGACACGCTCAACTTATTTTGGAAGTGGAAGATAAAAACATCAACTATTTTACGGATGACATCTTTAACAAAACAAAAGAAATGTTCATGAAAACTAGAGCTGACATTATGAAGAGGTTTGAACAAATAAATGAACAAAAACGGGAGGTTAAATTCGATTTTATGGATGTACCAACGGAAGAGAACTCAGGTGATTGTCAGTACCTACTCAACAAGCAGGAATGCAACTTTAACGCAATCGATCGTGTCATGTCAAAAATCAACATGCAACTTATTTCTGAGAAGTGGGAGCTGGAAGAAAATCTAGCGCTTTTGAAGTCCAAGTGGGAGCCCATCGACAAACTGCACTGGGTGATAGACTTTCAACTGAAGGGGTGCCGTGAACAATACTATGATATGTACAATAACATCGAACAAAAATACGATGAATTGCGTAAGAAGATCAATAGCAAAATTCATTCGACCATCCACTATCAACAGTCAGCATCGAGATTAGAAATACCAGAATTCTCAGGGAGCTACCAGCAATGGATTTCATTCAAGAATCTATTCCTAGAAACTATCAACAACAACCCTACAATCAACCCAGCTCAGAAAATGCAATATCTCAAAACCAAACTTTTAAACATAAGCGCCGAAAACTACACTTCTTGTTGGGATATATTATCTCAACGCTATGATAACCGTCGTCTCCAATTCACATCTTTCATGAACGCGATGCTTAATCTTCCCAGCATCCAGCATCCAGATGCTTATAACTTAAAGAGGATGCATGACGTAATCACCGAGAGCTTGAACGGGATCTCTAACATTGGAATTGACACCGCGATATGGGATCCTATTATTGTGCATTTAATGTCACAAAAGCTCGATTCAACAACTTACAATGAATACATGAAAGATCTTCGAGACCACCGAGAGCTGCAAAACTTAAGTGATTTTATGTATTTCTTGGAAAGCAAGTTTATGGCTTACGAAACAATGAAAACTTCAAAAAGAGAAACCATCACCTCGCAGAAACCAACATACTCAAGAACATTCAACAAAAATACTTTCACAATGAAAAATAACTACGAGTTTTCGAAGCCTGCAACTAAAAGTTATCATACGTGCTACGGTCAATGTCCGTACTGCGATGGAAATCACGTGCTTATGCAGTGCACTAAGTTTATTGACATGGACACAACGAAGCGCAATGACACAGTAACGAAATTGCGACTCTGCAAAAATTGTCTGTTCAGTCACGGAAACAACGAATGCAACTCAACAAAAACTTGCAAAGAATGTAGCATGAAACATCATACTTTATTGCACAATTTCCACAAGAAGCAAATGACAACAACTGGAAAAAACATCACTATGAGTCTTCAACAGCAATCTTCATCTCAACCTTCATCTGCAACTCATCTACCAAGCTCCAATCATCTCTCAAACAACAACACTGAAATCTTATTAACAACGGTACAACTTAAGGTCAAAGCTATGGATGGAAGTTACATAACACTCCGAGCACTTTTGGATCAAGGCTCCCAAGTCAATTTGATCACAGAAAATGCTGCACAGAGGCTGCGCCTACCAAGAAAAAAGCTCAACGCTACAGTCTCAGGAATCGGCTCAGTTTTGGGAGATTGCAAAGGACTACTTCATCTCAGCTGTAAAGCCATCCATTCAGACTATAATTTTGAAACTCAAGCTCTTATTATGAAGAAACTCACAAACAACCTACCAAACTCAACTTTTGAAAACACAAACTGGCCGCATTTGCAGAACTTGAAACTGGCAGACCCGGAATTCAACATCTCACGTGGCGTCGATCTCTTATTGGGCGCTGACATTTATTCCGATATCATCCTGGAAGGGGTCCTTAAAGGAAGCAGCAACTCTCCTGTGGCGCAACAAACACAACTAGGATGGATTTTATGCGGAAAGATGAAAACTTTTAACTGTTACGTGTCCTTGATAAACATGGAAGAGCTTACTAGATTCTGGGAAAACGAAGATATTCAAAACTCAAACGAAGTATCTAAGGACGAACAATGCGAAACATTTTATGAGGAAACTGTACAGCGGGCCTCAGATGGGAAATACATCGTAAAAATGCCTATTTGCCCGGACTACAAGGACAAAATACGCAATTCAAGATCTATGGCAGCATCCCAATTTTTCCAACTGGAAAAAAGGCTACAAAAACAACACAAACTCGCAGCCATGTACAAGGAGTTCAACAAAGAATATCGAGATTTAGGTCACAGGATATCTTCATCTCAAGATTCAAGATCAAGTACCGAGTGTCATCTTCCCAATCACGGCGTCCTACGTGAAAATTCTGAAACAACAGAGCTCAGGATGGTGTTCAACGCGTCTCAGAGAAACTCTTCTGGATACAACCTAAACAGCCTCCTAGAAAAGGGCCCTAATCTACAAAAGGACATACAAACCTACGCCGCCGTTATATACAGCCGTGTGATAAACAGTCAAGGTCACCCTGTTATCACATTACTTACGTCACAAACAAGAGTAGCGCAGCTGTCACAAAAAACCACCCCGCCCATATTAAAACTTTGTGGCTCCAAACTGCTTACTGATTTGATAGAAGAAACTAAACAAGCCATTTTGTTAACAACAAGCGCATGGTGTGACTCACAAGTTGTGTTAGCATGGATTCAAGGAGAACCGACAAGATGGGATGTTTACATCGCTAACAGAATGAGGAATATCAACTGCGTCATATATATAAAGCAAGAGGCGAACTCAGAAAACGCAACAAAAACTTTCGAGACCGAGATGGGCTGCATACATCATATTCAAGCCAGGCGCGGTCCGAGGGGGGGGGGTCACAGGGGACATGACCCCCCCCAAAATCGTACACGTCACATAGAAAAAGGTTCTAAAAATTTACAGAAAAGCAATTATTATTATTAGTGACCCCCCCCAAAATTTCAGGCTGCGACCGCGCCTGATTCAAGCTGAAAGCGATTCAAAAAATAACCAAGAAACTATTATAACTACTTTACTAAACAAACATAGTTCAATGACTTTAGTTACAAAGGTCGTTGCATGGATGTTACGTTTTATTACTCACACTCGTAATAAAATGAAACCTGAAACGCATTACCTAACTGCAAGGGAAATGAGCGCCGCAAATGAAATAATTGTAAAACATATTCAACAAATTTATTTTTATGAAGAATACAAACAACTTTCGAGTAACAAATCAGTTTGCAAAAGGAGCCCTATACACAAGCTGGACCCCTGTCTGGACGACAACAAAGTGATTCGTGTGGGAGGACCACTAAGAAACTCAAACCTGCCGATTCAAATGAAAAATCCTGTGATCGTACCTCATAAGGGCCGCTTCACACAACTACTTATTGAGCAGAGCCATCGTACAACTTTACACGGTGGAGCCCGACTTACACTGAATCACCTCAGACAGCGCTATTGGATCGTTGGCGGCAATAGAGCGGTAAAAACTCGACTTCGACGCTGCACACGCTGCCATCGTTTCAAAACAATGGACAACAATCAGCCCCCTGGGAAGTGGGCCCTTGGACGTGTTTTGGAGACTCATCCGGGGTCCGACGGCTACGTTCGCGTCGCAACCATCAAAACGCAAAGTGGAGTGATAAAACGACCAATAGTCAAACTATCACCACTACCATTAGAAATCGAAACAAAGAACTCTATAAATCAAGACGAAAATAACAAGACAAACAATAACTAACGTCAAAAGCCGAAGAGAAAAATAAGTCTTCATTTTTAATTACAATATTATCTTTATTTACATTCATGACTGGATCATATTGCACCGATAGCACGCGCCCAACAAGCGCCGGCGCGCCGGCTCAGATTACAAGTTTAGAACCCGAACGCTCAGTGTATTATGACACAATCAACTTACAAATGATTCACGACGAGTGGCTTTTAATAATATACTACAACTTGACTACTTATTGGGATAGTACACTAAGAACAAGAAAGGGAACTTCGTACCTAGAGATGACAGCTTCATACATAGGAGTTGATTTTAGAAAAAGTACTTACGCCTCCCTTAAAGAAGAAGATTTCATGCAGTGCACGCAACAGAGAAGAAACAACTTTTTATGTCACAAAAACCTACCAGTTTTCAACTTGCATAACAACAACGCGCCGTGTGAAGCGAAATTGCTGGCACATCAGAATACCTTGCCGTGTAACGTACAACGCATGACGTGCAATGACGCTTGGCATGAATTACACTCACCTAACAGCTGGTTAGCGATTTGTTGTGACGTATGCACATTACGTATTATATGCAACGATGACGTCACAACTCACACTTTGATATCTTCTGGAATCGTCACTTTATCGCAAGGATGTGTGCTGCAGTCTAAAGATATGACGATCGTCGCCCACAGCCAATACAACAGCCAGATAAGGGTTGACTACGAGTTACCAGCAGCAACTTTAAATACTTCAATCAACAAAATAGTGCACCTGACGAACTACAACGTCTCTAAGTTCCACCCAGCAACAACTCAAGAACTAGATCAGATAGAAATGGAGCTCACGGAGGAGAAGAAATATGAGACCCAACTACCGTCTCCAATTTCATCACATGACCTACACCAATACGTCATTAGTTATTTCTTACTAGCTATCGCAATAACAGCCTTTTTTGTGGTAGTTGGGAGGAAATATTGTCGTCGCAACAACAAAAACGGAAAGAACTCAACCACAAACAAGCAGCAAAGTGAAGACATAGAGCTGCAAACGATGAGTCGGCGTCCTCGTCAAGATGGAATAACAGAGGAGCCGTCAAACCTCTACGCGCAGGTGGAGCCTCGCCCAGAGAGAGGACGCAGAAGTCACACTGGAGGAGAAGCGAACATCGCATTCAATTTTGACTAATTTTATTTAGAAGATTGTTTGTAATGGATGTACTTTTCCTTATAGCTATTTTTATTATTCTTTGTTAATTTTTTAATGTTTTTCTTTTGGGGTTGCCAAGATGTACAGTCTTAAACTGCACATAACTAAACCTACCTCTTTTTAGCTTACGCTGCGACACACATTTGGCCGCGCGGATTGTTTACCTTATTATTTAATTATAATTACATTTTAGTGCTTAACTAACTACTATAGAGAAAGGTACAGCCACTTAACTATTTGTTTACATATTTATCGTAAATATAACTTTAACTGTGGATCGTGGTTTCTCTGCTGCACTCCTACAACATCAACTTATCTTATCAACTACCTAAGCTTCAAATGTATAGTGGAAACACCATACAGTAACATTTATAAAAAACTGTTCAATGGTTTGGGCCATAGACATAGAAAAATTTTCGCTGCGCTCAAGAAGACCAACAAAGCGTGGAAAAGAGAAGTTAACATCATACGGACACTGTCTATGTACAAAAGAGACAAAGGATCAAGTCACATGTGCCAACATTTTTTACAGTAAGAGCCCCTAGCGTCCCGCTTAGCAAATGAGCAATCACAGTTTGTTTAAAATATTTGTTAATCTTAATTAGAATTTAAAATGAAAGTATCGTGGAGCCATGGTGTCTTGTACTCTAAATAGCTGTGATGTGACAAAAAGAAACAATCCAAGTAATCACAATTTTCACAGGTAAATACGATATTGCCACACATTTCTCTTAAACCAAATTTCGCTACATTTATTCGTTTATCGACGAAGAAAACAGTATGGAACATAGTTTATTAATTTCCTTTGCCATATATAGTAATATTTTATGAATCTAAGTCATATTTTATGTATCTCATATAAAATGTATGCATTCGTTTTCGGATCATCTGTTTATTGACATTGTTGTTCTTTGACAAAGACATTCTATTTCTATGGTTTGGGCACAATTTAAAAGTCAACATAAAATAATTTAATCAGGAATAATTTGTGATACATTATAAGCTCGCCTGTACTTCTGACATTAATATTCGGTCAAAATATCCATTGTGACAGAGGGGTGACTCCATTTTATCATTTCCACCCCCAAGACTTTAATTAATTAAGTGTGTTCTCAAACCAATAACAATAAAATATATTGCCCTAAAGTATAACGGAAGTAGATATAAATCTATAAAAGTATACGAACTTAATTTATTAAGATATTGTTTATTTAATAAGAGAATCGAGCATTCTACACTCGCGAGCAAAAGTATGGAATCACAGGCCTATTTTCATACAAACGAGGTAATTTTGAAGCCTTGGTTCTCCGCTAAGGATTGACCTAGCTGTGATCTAATGATGGCCGTCTAGGGAGTAATTGGAGGAGATTCAGATTGCCATACACACCCTACTGATCTGATCAGCATTCTAAGAGATATAAGGATCAGAGTTCTCAGTTTCAGGATTTTCATTACATTTTTATGCTAATTTCGTGGTTTTTTTAAACATATCCTAATATCTCACAGTATGCTGATCACATCTGTTGGGTGTGTACAGCGATCTGAATCTCCTCTATTCACTCCCTGGATAGCCATCATCAGATCACAGCTAGGTCAATCCCTGGCGGAGAACCAAGGCTTCAAAGTTACCTCGTTTGTATGAAAATAGGCATATGATTCCATACTTTTGCTCGCGAGTGCATAATAATGAGGAGCTCGGTGGCTCAGTGGTTAAGCGCCTGGCCCTGCGATTGTGGAGGTTAAGCGACTTTCGCTAGGGTCGGTCATGGGATGGGTGACCAAACATTATCTCGAGCTTCTCCGTGCTTGGGAAGGCACGTTAAGTCATTGATCCAGGTTGCATTTGCAGTCGTTAACACCCACCAATCCGCATTGGGCCTGCGTGGTAGGTTATGGCCCATCTTCCTTATCCACTCATAAGGAAGGCCTGTATCCCAGCAGTGGGGACATTAAAAATGGCTGATGTCAAATATAAAAGTTATTTGCCAACTAAGAGTAACAATGTTTTGACCAAAATTGTGTACATTTAAGTATATTTATTTTTTGTCAAAAGACCTTCAAATTCAACAAAGTACTGAGGCGACAAAAACAAACGACAATCATAAAGTAATTACCTCAAAAAAACAACTCATTTTAATATCTCGGAGTAACTCGAAAACAAGAAAGCGGTAACAACCCTTCCGAAGAAGAAACAACTAAAAAGTTTAAAAGAGAAAAAAGTATGTAAGTAACAAAAGAAGTGAATGCCCCAGTTTGCCTCCTTGAGGTACCCTGTCTTTGTCTAACGCTCGCTTTTAGACACGATTGGAGCGAGATGGTAGTATGTGTAGTGTGATTTCGTGGGAATCTGTGATGCTCAGAGAATGGTCGGAAGTCAAGGTCATGACAATCATGTCATTATGTTACATGGTGTAATGTTGATGAGAGTGTTATGGCGTTAGATGATATTACCGTTAGATCGTTTTAGATTGCTTTGGCATGGCATAACCATAATGCACTTTTCATAAAGCCCTTTAAAAAATCACCGTAAGCGCCAAAATTAGCAAAAATTGTAATTATAGTAACCGCTATATCAGCTAATTTTGTACCTTATCAAACTGACTTTAGAGTTCACAGTAGAATAAATAATCTTTTAATTTTATTAAATATTGAAGTTTTTATCGGAAGTTACAATCCATTTTGCTTTTTGTCGTAACCTCCATCGACTGATACATATGTATATCGTAAGTATAGTACCTTCTTTATGCACAACGGGATAACGCTTGGCCGTCACCTCACCTTAAAGACTCGTGAAATACAGTGGTACTGCTTTTTTTTCCTTTTGGGTACCATGAAGTACGTATCCGTAGTATACTTACAAAACCACAGCCTTATTTGGCACTGTGGCTGGGCCACGACCTATCACGCTAAAGAAGTGACGATAAGGCCGAAGGAAGCACTATACACCTGGAATTCTTATCACTGAGGATCTGGCTATCTTACGTCTAACTATCGGAACACAAAAAAAATTAAATGGATGTTAGGGCGTCATTAAAGATGGTGGTAGCTGGCCAGGCGGACTTGAAATAAGCCATAACACCAACCAATGGGGCATTACCACCACCAAACTGTCGTTTACGATAAAATACTATTTAGTTTTTAACAAGTATCCTACTTGGTGCTTACGATACCACAAGAGGAGATAAACGGAACATAGACGTAGCCAAATCGGGACATGTCTTTTATTAACCGACTTCAAAAAACAAAAAAAAGGAGGTTCTCAGTTTGACCTGTATGTATCTATGTTTGTCCGCGATTATCTCGCGTTTGGCTGAACCGATTTTGATACGGTTTTCAGAAAAGTATTTGTTATACTTAGGACAAGGTTTTGGTATTTTAACCTACTTCAAAAAGGAGGTTCTCTTCTCAGTTTGACCCGTATGCATGGTTTTCCGCGATTATCTCACGTTTGGCCTAACCGATTTTTCTATCTACCTTGATAATTATATCTATAATACAGAAGTTACTTACACTAAAAAGAAAAAAAGAAAAAATTGTTTTAAAAAACAAAAAACCGACTTCAAAACCCCACTCTGCCTCTAAAAAGCAATAAATAATATTGAAACCACTAGATTCGCATTATCATTGTAATAAAACACGTCTATTGAAGTCGGGTGGGGCTGATAGAATAAAAAAAGTTGTCCTCCAACAAAAAAAATGTAAATCGCATCCATTACGCGTTTGTTTCTCGATAAATTATAATTGACGTGGGTTTGCTATGGATACGGGTCGACAGATGAGTTTTTATTGTACTTACTTACTTACCTATTTTATTTTATGCCAGTCGTAAAGTCAACTAAAATGATTTATGTCAGAAACTGTCATTGATATTTCAAACATCTTTCAATGGGGTTGGCAACGCAAAGCTAATTGTAGATGTCGCTGCGTACGCTTGTTCCCAAGACAGTAGACGTTCAGAACAAAATTTATGGTAAAATAGGTATTTATTTTGTGGTATTTTTTTACCGAAAAAGACCCATTGACCCAAAATGGATATAAAAGACTATTCTACAATGCAAATGCCGGATTTGAAAGCCAAATTAAGACGTTTTTATTCTTACAGAATTGATCATTTTTTTCTATATTCAGATTTTTCGGAAATATGTGAGTGCCAACATTTTTAAAACTTATTACACAAAATTTAATCATTTTTAAGCTAAAAAAAAAACGTTTTTTAAGCAAAATTCCTTTGTTTTCATAGCTCTCGTATAACAAGCGTACGTAGCGCCACTTTGGCAGTTGCCTTCCACTGGGGAAGGCAACCGTCAAAAGAACCGTCAAAACAAATAGGCCGTTGGAAATAGACACTATCCTAACAGACCCATACAACATACCAAAAATGCAGAACTACATCACGCTTTGCGAATTTAGCCCCTTTTTTTGTCTACTTCCAGCGGCCTAAAAGGGCTTTTACTTACCACAGAGAAAATAATCACTACGTGGCTTTTACTCTAAAAATCGTATTCATAGCTTTAAAATGTAGAAATAGAAGAGCTGTAAAAATGTTGGCACTTACAAAATTCTGAAAAATCTGAATATAATGAAAAAATTTATAAATTCAGTAAGAATAAAAACGCCTTAATTTGGCTTTCCATTCCGGCACTTGCATTGTAGAATAGTCTTTTATATCCATTTTGGGTCAATGGGTCCTTTTCCGTATAAAAATACCAACAAAAAATATCCTATAGATTTGTTCTAAACGTCTAGTCTTAGAAACAAGCGTACGCAGCGACATCTACAATTAGCTTTGCGTTGCCAACCCCATTGTATTAATGTCCCCACTACTGTGGGCTGGGGGACAGGCTTTCCTTATGGTTGGATAAGGAGAATGGGCCATAATCCACCACACAGGCCCAATGCGGATTGGTGGGTATTAACGACTGCTAATGCAGCCGGGACCAACGGCTTAGTGTGCCTTCCGAATCACGGGGGAGCTCGAGATAATAAATGTTTGGTCACCCATCCCATGACCGACCCTTACGAAAGTTGCTTAACCTCCGCAATCGCTGGGCCAGGCGCTAAACCACGCCATCGCCATTGAGCTCCGAGCATTTAGTTAATTGTTGGTTTAAAAAAAAATGTTTTAAAAAACAAAAAACCGACTTCAAAACCCCACTCTACCTCTAAAAAGCAATAAATAATATTGAAATCACTAGATTCACATTATCATTGTAATAAAACACGTCTATTGAAGTCGGGTGGGGCTGGAGGACAACTTTCTTTTATTCTAACAGCCCCACCCGACTTCAATAGACGTGTTTTATTACAATGATAATGTGAATCTAGTGATTTGAATATTATTTCTTGCTTTTTAGATGTAGAGTGGGGTTTTGAAGTCGGTTTTTTGTGTATAAAACTATTTTTTTTTCTTTTTAGTGTAAGTACCTTCTGTATTAGATATATTATCTAGGTAGAAAAATCGGTTTGGCCAAACGTGAGATAATCGCGGACAAACATGCATACGGGTCAAACTGAGAAGAGAACCTCCTTTTTTGAAGTCGGTTAAAATACCAAAACCAAGTGTAACAAATACTTTTCTGAAAACTGCATCAAAATTGGTTTAGCTATACGCGAGATAATCACGGACAAACATACATACATACATACGAGTCAAACTCAGAACCTTCTTTTTTTTGAAGTCGGTTAAAATACTAAAACCTTCTCATAAGTGTAACAAATACTTTACTGAAAACCGCATCAATATCAGTTCAGCCAAACGCGAGATAATCGCGGACAAACATACATACATACATACAGGTCAAACTGAGAACCTCCTTTTTTTTGTTTTTTGAAGTCGGTTAATAAAATTACATTGACTTTAGAGCGTTCAAACATCAGTACTCCTAGAATGAACATCTATCGAGAAAAAAACGCGTGTAACTCGATAGAGTAATTGTCTATGGAAAATTTAGTTTCGCTTTTCGGCGGTAGATGGCGCTGCACAATTTTTCCATTGAAACTGCTCTAAAAATTTATTTATGCGCGTTTTTTTCTCGTTAAATGTTTATACTACGGATATTTGATAAATCGGCACACCCAGTGAAATCGGTAGATGTAGGTAGATAATTGTTCAGGGAAACTACTGATTAAATTCCAAATTGTTAATTCATAAATTGAGGAAATTAAAAACATTATCCTTCTAACATCTCCTTTGAGTTAGCAAAAGAGCAAAAATGGCCACCTCAGGCACTTTTGCTAACTACTTCTACAACGAACTTTATTTTACTAGGGTTATTGTTTACAAATAAACTATAGAACTTTGGCTTCAATGTGTACATATGAATTTTCGATACATTATGTACTTAATAAATAAATAATAAAATAAAATAAAAAAGCCTTTTATTTCTTGCATAAACAGTTTACAATACAATATTCGTAACTTAAAAATTTGATTATTATTAATACTTAAGTTATTTGATTTCATTCATTGTATTCATTTGAATTAAAAAATTAATTAAGTATCATTAATTAAAATACATTGCTTAATTTAAAAAAATAAAATAAAATTGATCTATTGACTAAATAATAATTTTGAAATTCATTTGTAAATATGTAGTACTTAATAGTTTTAAAGCAATAATTCAATATAATATAATAAAACTTATCATGCATTTTTTTTTATTAATGAAATTAACATAATTTCAAAAAATTTCTAAATTGATTAAAGTAATAAAAAATCCTTTGTAAAAAAAATAAACGTTTTGAAACAATTCAATTTATAGTAAAAAATAAAAATATTAAATGTTAATTAATTAAATTTTCATTAGTTTTAATCATGAAATTGATATTTACGATTAAAAATTGATTTTTACATTAATTTAATAATAATAATAGTTTTCAATTCAATTTATAATAAAACTAGCGGCCGCCCGCGACTTCGTCTGCGTGGAAAGGTTTTTTGCTATCCCTCGGGAACAATAATTTTTTTCTGGATGAAAGGTACCCTATGTCCTTCTCTGTAACCCTGACAACGTGTATGCAAAATTTCATGATGATCGGTGCAGTAGTTAGGACGTGAAGGCGTAACAAACAAACAAACAAACGGACTTTCGCATTTATAATATTAGTAAGGATTAATCATGCATAATTAAACAAATTAAATGTATTATTCTGCAAGAACCCCTCCACAGGTGAAGGCCTCCTCCAAAGAATGCCATTTATCGCGGTCCCTTGCCAGTTCTATCCAATTTGGCCCGGCTGTTTTTGTTATGTCGTCTTCCCATCGTGCCGCGGGCCTGCCTCTACTGCGTTTGCCCTCTGGTCCTTTCCATGATGTTATTTTTGAAGTCCATCTTGCATCTTGAAGTCTCGCAATGTGTCCGGCCCACTTCCATTTTAATTTTTGAGCGTGATGTAAAGCATTAGTCGATTTTGTAATGGCGCTTATGTACTTAGCAAGCAATAAATTTAATTAATATGAGGGCGCCACTTGAGCTAGGGGCACAGAATAACTAATAGTACAAGTCTAGTATAGTACAACTTAAGCTCGAAATCGTATTGAAAAATATTCTTAAGGCGGTTGTATGACCGAAAGTGGCGCCATCAGAGGCTTAAGTTATTAATAAAAAATATTTTAATAATGTTTTACGTGGAGTTTTTAGGGCCCATGGTCTAGTATTTTTAGTAGGTATCACTACATTCCCTCGTAGTAATTCGTAGAAGAAGATAGCAAATGTGTCAATAACGGCCACTTTTAGCAGTTTTGCTTACCACTTCTAGCAGTGACTACAAGGAAATGTCATACCATCTAAAAATACTAGACTGCGGGCCCTAAAAATTCCACGTAAAACATTATTAAAATTGAGTATTAGAATATTAAATAACTAAAAAAACCTCTAAGTAAACAAACGTAATACCACAGAATAAATAATAATACAAGTGTAATACTTAGTAAAAACACTGCCTTTATAGAAGGTATTTAAGTTTTTCTCTCTTCCCGCCAACTTAAATGCCTTTGCCGTTTAAAAAGCAAAAAAAAAGTTGCCAGTTTAAAAATAGTTTCGCTGGGACGCTCCGCCTTGAAGTACCTACAGCTAGTTTTAAACTTGAATCACATACAGCCACCGAGTTATCTCTCTAGACTTGTAAAAGAACTATGATTCTTGAAAATAATATTTCTTTTACGTTTATGTGAGTTCAACTGCCTCTGTGGTCTAGTGGTTCGCCCACCCGTGTAAGACACATGAATCCCGGGTTCGATTCCCAGGGGAGGTACAATTTGTACTCGGTTTGGTTGATGGTAGGGCTTATTTCAAGTCCGCCTGCTAGCTACCACCATCTTACCTAAGTCTGACGCCATAACAACAATTTAAAAATGTGTTCCGGCAGTTAGAGTTAAGATAGCCTAAAGTGGTGAGGATTCCGGGTGTAGTGCGCTTCCACCTTCAGCCTTATCGTCACTTAACATCAGGTGAGGTGAAGTCCAAGCACTAACTCGTTGTGCATAAAAAAAGTTCTAGCTTCCGGCCACGACTTCGTCTTGTATTTTCGATTTTTCATACAAAAAATTTTCCTTACATTATCAAAGTAAAACGTATGAGGATACTTAAATTAGATACAATGCCCGTAGCACGAATATCTATCGAAAAAAATAACGCGCGTATTTTGATAAAGAAATTTTGTATGGGAAATTCGTACAGCGCCATCTACCGCCGAAAAGTGAAATGACCCGTAGATTCGAGTACTTTTACGCGCGTTTTTTTGATAAAGTAATTTTGTATAGGAAATTCGTACAGCTCCATCTATCGCTGAAAAGCGAAATGACCCGTAGATTCGAGTACTTTTACGCGCGTTTTTTACTAGCGACCCGCCCTAGCTTCACTTCGGTGTATTGTGGAATTTGACACCATGTATTATACATATTAGGTCTTTACCTATGAAATTGCCGTTTTGTTTGAAAAAAGTTAAAGTATTTTTTTTTTTCAAACTTATTTATTTCTTTTATTCAAAGTAATCACCCCTGCAATCAATGCATCTTTGCCAACGCTGTGGCAGTTTATGGATGCCCTTCTTGAAAAAATCAGCTGGACGGGAGGCAACAAACTCTTCAAAGGCGTTTTGTACTGCCTCTTGGGAATTGAATTTTTTTCCCGCTAAAAAGTTGTCCAAATTTTGGAAAAAGTAATAGTCGGTAGGCGCAAGATCTGGTGAGTATGGCGGATGAGGGAGAGCTTCCAAACCCAACTCATGCAGCTTAGAGTCGGTCTGTTGTGCAGTATGGGGTCGCGCGTTGTCGTGAAGTAAGCAGTGGAGACGACCGATTGACCAAAGCTGGTTGCAGACGTGCGAGTTTCGCCATCATTGTGGTCAGTTCTTCAATGTACACATCTGCAGTAATGCTCTCGCCGTTTTGTATAAAGCTATGATGAATCACACCAGCACTAGACCACCAAACTGTGACCATCACCTTTCTAGGGGTCATTTTTCGTTTTGCACATTGCTTCGGTACCGAACCAGGATCTACCCAACTTGCTGAGCGCTTTCGATTGTCAAAAAGAATCCATTTTTCGTCGCACGTAACAATTCGCTTCAAAATTCCTTCATTTCTGTGCCTGTTAAGCAGCGCAAGGCAAGTCTCGACGCGTATGTTGCGCTGGCGATCGTTAAGTTCGTGGGGCACCCATCTATCAAGCTTTTTTATCTTGCCAATCTGTCGCAAATGGACCAATATTGTTTTGATGCTAACATCAAAAGCTGCTGCCAGCTCAGCTGTAGATTGCGATTCATCTGCTTCCACAATCGCCTTTAATTCATCATTGTTGACCAAAGTTTCCGGACGACCACGAGGTTCATTTTTCAAGTCAAAATTCCCAGAACGGAACCGAGCAAACCAATAACGGGCTGTACGTTCGTTTGTACAGTTCTCTCCGTAAACGTCGTTGATGTTACGTGTCGTTTGTGCCGCGTTGGTGCCACGACGGAACTCATATTCCATAATTACACGAAATTTCAAAGTATCCATTATGAGGAAAAATGTTGAAATGTAATGAAAATACAACGCTAATCAATAAACAATAGACTGATTTTGTAAATAGAATGTCATATTTTTAAAACAAAATTAATTTGAATTTAGAATTCATAGCCAATCAAAACTTTTTTTTGTTTGAAAAAGTCTGTACTGCAATACGGCAATTTCATAGGTAAAGACCTATTATAAACTTTCCTCTTGAATCAATCTACCTATCTATTAAAAAAACGCATCAAAATCCGTTGCGTTGTTTTAAAGATAGCATACATAGGGACAGACAGCGGGAAGCGAATTTCGTAGTGATTCTGAGATATTACCATAGAGTTGTGTTAGGCCTGAGTGGGCTTACGTTTCCGTCGTTGTTATTTTCCAAAACATAAATGTTTTGTTTCTTAGCTTGAAAGAGTTCGTGATTTTGGACTAAATATACATAAAACAATAGTACTACTACAAACTGAGCAGTCAAGTTGGTAGTTTAATCACAAACTTAGATTGTAGTTTAACGCGATTACACGGGATCGCGTCAGACTGCAATTATTGCTTAATCTGTAGTTACGCTATCTGTGCCGACAACAGTTGGATAATAAATGCATTAAGTAACACTAAATAGAAAAAATTCGACTCGTCACAAGATCATTTTCTCAGACGGGAACGAATCCGCGACCTTTGGAGGTCCGGTGGAATGCTTTTCTAAGTTCTACAAATAGCTGAATGCATTACTCTATAACAAAACCGGTGAAGTGCGAATCGGACTCGCGCACGAAGGGTTCCGTACCATTATCTTCTATACAACATTGTTGTATGGGAGCCTCCCTTAAATACTAATTTTATTCTGTTTTTTTTATAGCGGCAACAGAAATACATCCATTAAAATTTGTTTAGCTATCACGGATCATGAGATACAGCCTGTCGATAGACAGACGGACAGGATTCTTAGTAAAAGGGTCCCGTTTTTACCCTTTGGGTACGGAACCCTAAAACAGAGACAAGGACAACAATTATAGAAAAGTCAACTTTCTAATTGCCAGCCGGGAATCGAATTCGGGACCCGAGTTAGCGACACCTTGAAAACCGGTGTACTATACCTGCAAATTGGTAATACAGTAACCTTGTCACATTAACATACACGTTGACGTCATCCACAACTAAAAATGTCATGTTATAATAAAATTATAATAAGTAATTTATTATATTTAATTGTTAAATTATTATTTTCAATAAGATAGGGTCTAGGTATATAAAAAAATTACAATTGATTTTCGTTTTTGAGGTTAAAAATATGGCCGCCGTTTCATTACCAATTTGCGTAACAAGCAAGCCACTCGAACAAATAGTATACTTAAGTATGAATTTACTTTAACAAAACTTCTTATAAAATGCAGAAGTACCACAAGGCTATTTCAAAATTCCATAACCTTTATTTGTTTTTAAAACAATAACATCTTTTAAAGTAGGCGAAGATAAAAAAGTCGTTCGGCCGCCCGCCGGACAACCGCGCCTCACAATGGAGGGAAATAAAAAACAAAATGGCCGACCTGGATAGTCTGTGGCTAGGCTAGGGTTACCAGATGGTATATCTAAAAATCTTGACAAAAAGTCGGATTTCTACTAAAAAGTCCTGACATTTTATTAAAGCTTCCACAGTGCTTACGACAACACATTGTAGATATAAAAATAAAATCATTTTATAAATAAATAATTATTGTTTATTAATGACGCGTAAAATTATTATTTCAAGTACTTAGACAGAAATAAGTTTTTAGTTTTTGTTGTTGATTGTTTTATTTTATTTTATTTATTGAACATTGTTTCCACAGCATTTACAGACCATTTACGCAGGTATAATTATACAGTACATAAGCCAATTACGGAAACAACACTTTGTAAACAAAATATATAAATGGTTACAAAAAAAATTTAAACAAATACTTATTAAGTTTAACGGATTTGTAAAAGAGGAGAACAACGAAATAATTTATAATATTGTCTCATGATAGGTGTGTATGTTTGTCCATGCATGTTTGCCTGCTTAATTTCTATGTGGTTTGCTTTACTATAATGTGAATAGTCCAAAAAAAGCCTGATATTTTCCAAGGCCTGCCGGAATCCTAAAAGGGATCCAAAAAGCCTAACATGTCAGGACAAATCCTGACGTCTGGTAACCCTGTCTGTGGCTCGATATTGACGCTGTTCTTTGTTTAAAATACGACGCGCGCTTTTTAAAAAAGTATTGGACAAGTTCGAGTTGTTTGTAGCCATTTGTAGGTCACTTTGTTCTTTTCAAAATGACAACAGGATTTTCATTACTTTAGTATGGAAATAAGTTATACAACGTGTTACAAAAATACTCCTAATGCCGAATATGGTAGATAGGGACCATCAAATTGAACAAATTTTACTATGGGACCAACTCTGAAATCGCGAAAAAGACCAGCTGTTTCATACATTTTGATATTTTTATTATTAATTTTTGTATGAAACAGCTGTTTTTTTTCGCGATTCCAGAGTTGGTCCCATAGTAAAAGTTGTTTAGTTTGATGGTCCCTATCTGCCAAATTCGGCATCAGGGGTATTTTTGTAACAAGTTGTATATTGAATATCTTAATATAATCATTTGAAATAGAATTTAAATAAATAATCTTTGCTTTTTAGAGTCGTTGTTTAACTTTTTTTATGTGTATCGATCGGTTATTTAATAAGCATGCGAGCCACAATACATACAGCCATGCCACGCACTCAAAACTAATTTTCACACCACATGCTCGACAATGCCGAATTATATGTCATGTAAACCTTACCGAAAGCAAGTCATTATATCTCTTGGCTTTGGCCGGGTTATAATGTTCTATTATAACCGCTGGTCAATAATGTGATTTTCACTTTCATAATTCTTATTGCTATATACATAAAGTCTAATTTCACTAAACAGAATGTGTCCTCAGCGGGCGCGGACAACTCGATTTTCGAAGACCGAGGCCGTGGCCCACTAGATTCGCACTAAGACGAACTTCATTTTTTTGTCAAATCGAGTAGGCCACGCCAGCTGAAAGAAGTTGCTATAGCCGTAGCTAGCTTTCAAAGAAACACTATCTACTAAGCCTGGTTTTTTATTGTCTCGCATAAAGTGAGAAAAGTAGAGTACACCACCACCATACATACACCACCGGGATAAAACTGTTTTTTTCTTGGGCGCTTGAATCCCTCACTGTCAGGACTCAATCTTAATTCCCTCGCTTTGCTCGGGGATTAACTTATAACACCCTCGCTGCGCTCGGGAGTTAAATTTGGAGTCCTTCGTTACGTTCAGGATTCAATGTAGCGCCCGTGACATAAAACAGTGCTTTATCCCCTTGGTGTATAATCTACTATTATTAAATCACAAACTCCCAGACCTTGAAAAGAAGAAATACTTACTTTTTTTCATAATTTATTTTTGTATCTTAAAAAGAAAATCTAGAAATCTTACATTTTTTCAAATTCGGCAAAAGATTATTACTTTTGGAAACAAAAAAAAAGAAAACCTCCTTCAAAAAACCTGAAACAAAAACAGCTTCACAATTAAATACCTCTGAAAAAGCGAGAAATAATATTCAAATTATACGCATAACATTACTAATAAAACACGTCTATTGAAGTCGGGTGGGGCTGGAAGACAAGTTATTTTTTTTATATTTCTAAAAGCCCCACCCGACTTCATTAGACGTGTTTTATTAATAATGTTATGCGTAACTAATGATTTGAATATTATTTCTCGCTTTTTTAGAGGTAGGTATTTAATTTTGAAGCTGTTTTTGTTCAATCAAGCCAAAAGGCGGTGTCTGCAATGGGAGAAAAAATAATTGGGTAAAGATGTAGGAACTTCGTTGGACTGAATACGCAGCAAAACTACAAAAAGATTATGTAGAGAAATAAAACAAATGTCAAAAAATGTGTTTTCTCTTTACAAAGTCATGGACATATCAAACCACCCTCGTATTCTGCACTAAATATTTAAGAAAGTTTTCATAGGTGTTGCTTTAATAAAGTTATAAGTAGTACCTGCGTAGTTTCTATTCCAGAACACTTACCTATTACCTAAGTACTAATAAATTACAATGCAATTTACAACTGAAAAAAACCGGCCAAGTGCGTGTCGGGCCACGCGCCTTAGGGTTCCGTAGTTACCTTATACCATACCATATTTAATACCACCTATCATTTTTCGTTTGCAAAAATAACTTTGTTTTTCATAGTGTTGGTATGAATGACAAAGTTATATTTGCGGTTTTGGAAAATGTGCTATATCTCAAAAACTAATTACTATATCTCGTTCAAACCAATTTTGGTTGAAAGTATTTATTAGGATCTACAGCATATATTTTTTTTAGATTTTTCACTCTCTTATTTCAAAAGTTAAAGGGGGAGGGGACACACATTTTACCACTTTGGCGGTGAATATCTTTCAAACGGTTAACTTTGAGAAAAAGTTGTCTTAGGAACCTCAATGTCATTAAAGACCTATCTATAGACACCCAACACGTGTTGGTTTGAAGAAAAAATTTTTTTTCAGTTTCAGTTCCATGTATCCTCCGGACGTAAGGGGAGCCTCCCCTTAATCTTTTATTTTTCTTATTTTTGTATTAAATTCGTTAAGCGGTTAACAGAATACATCTACCTACCAAGTTTCAACTGTGCAGTCTTAATACTTTCGGAATAAAGTGGCTGTGACATACGGACAGACAGACAGACAGACAGACAGACATGACGAATCTATAAGGGTTCCGTTTTTTGCCATTTAGGCTACGGAACCCTAAAAAGGAGACCAAATTCAAAGTACTTCCGGTACAAAACGATGTACTTATTTTAATCTGTAACACTTTGTTGTTTTTTAGGGTTACGTACACAAAGGGTGATAACTAGGGGCCTATTACGAAAATAACGTACGCAATTTCGTGAAGAAGTCACTTGGCCACGATAATCGTCCGCAGTTCGTTGGTTGTAGTTATAACAAACATTTTGAATTTGGCCATCGTAGTTTATGGACTACTAAACGAACGATGTCGGATACGCTAGAGAGAAACTGTCAAACTCACGCAATCTTTTCGCAATATTGCATACGAAAGTGATTTGTAATAGGAAATAAACAAAACGAAGCACGGACGCAGCTGCGTGTATCGCATTAAACTTTTCGTAATAGACCCCCGGGACCCTATTACTAAGACTTCACTGTTCGTCTGTCTGTCTGTCACCAGGCTGTATCTCATGAACCGTGATAGCTAGACAGTTTAAATTTTCACAGATGATGTATTTCTGTTGCCGCTATAACAACAAATACTAAAAACAGAATAAAATATTTAAGGGGGGCTCCCATACAACAAACGTGTTTTTGTTGCCGTTTTATGCTCGATATTAATAATGACAACAGGTAGAAAGTTGAAATTTTTAACAGATGATGTATTTCTGATGCTGCTATAACAATAAATACTAAAATCAGAATAAAATAAATATTTAAGGGAGGCTCCCATACAACAAACGTGATTTTTTTTGCCGTTTTTTGGTACGGAACCCATCGTGCGCGAGTCCGACTCGCACTTTGCCGGTTTTTTATTGCCGTTTTTGGTACGGAACCCTTCGTGCGCGAGTCTGACTCACACTTGGCCGATTTTTTACATATTTCGGGGCTTCCATGGATAAAAGTTCCTATTTATCGAGAACAAACAAACAACAAAATCTTCAATGATCTTTCATTGATATACAAAAAAACTGATTTTATAAACAAATAAAAAACGCATAAAAATTCCTTGACACTTAAACTTCAACTTTGTTCCCAAAACAATAAAACTCAATTCACCTTTCTGACTTATGCGTTTATTTTCCTGAAATTTTCACTTCGCCAACGCAAAGTAGATTTTATTATAAAGCGGCTAAAGGTGATTTTTAATGGAATTCATTGCAGTTGCCTTATTTCATGGTAAACTAAACAAATTCTAGATAATGTTTATGTTTGGAGCATAGAGTATAGACTATTGAGATCGAAAACAGTAGACTGCTTAGAATAATAATTAATAATAGTATAATAACACTCATATTGAATGTATGGAATGATGTCGGATCTGTCAAACTTACGCAATCACTTTGCGATATCGCATCCGCAAGTACTTTGTAATAGGAAACAATCAAGACGAAGCACGGACGCAGCTGCGTGTATCGTACTAAAGTTTTCGTAATAGACCCCCAGGCGTCACTTGGTGAAAGTTCCAAATCGTTATGAAAAAAATATACAGGGTGTCCCAAAACTTTGCCACATGGAAGGAAAGTACCTTAAATATTGAATATAGGAAGTTTTATTGAAAGAAGACTTCATTTTGTTTTTAAAAATAATGCGAACTGCATTCAAAGATTTTTCGAAAAATGCCTATAAAAATTGATAAAATACATAATAATTAAAATTTGAAATTTTGAATGTTATATTTCATGGTCTTCCTTTTGTTTAAGATGCTGTGTTACTTAACAAAAAACAATCCTAATGAGTAATCTTTTCGATCGGTATCGTAAAAATAAAAAAAAAATTTTTTTTCTAATTTGGTGGGTTCGATTCCTGGTTAAGGCATGCGATTTTTCAAAAATCTTTAAATGCAGTTCCAATTATTTTAAAAATCAAAATGAAGTCTTGTTTCAGTAAAATTTCGTATCTTCAATATTTAAGGTACTTTCCCTCCGTGTGTCAAAGTTTTGGGACACCTATATACAGGGTCATTTTGAACTCACCATCCAAATTTTGAGAATGTGTTCAGTCCATGAAACTGAACAACTTTCTCTAAGGAACACATGGTCAAATATGTAAAATAAAAATCGACTTTCCATACAAATCAAAGAGATCACGTGATCAATTTAGTATGGGATGACCAAAATTTTCTGGCGAAATTTGACACATGTTTCTTAGAGAAAGTTGTTTAGTTTCATGGACTGGACACATCCTTAAAATTTGGATGGTAAGTTCAAAATGACCTGATATACAGTATTATTTGTAAAACACCAACAACCTCGCAGGAGTAGATTAGTAACATCTTAATAATATACAACAACATTTTGATCTACAACTTTTCCAAAAACAGACAAAAAAAAAACGACTTTTCATACAAAACTCGATCAGCTGTTCGGACATTTGTATGGAGAGTCGATTTTTTTTTCTGTTTTTAAAAATATCTATCCGTTTTACAGGTCCGTTTTATCGGCCTGTTGATTGCGTAAATCTATTGCTAACAATTCTCTATTGAAATCGATTGAAAGCGCAGTTACATTGCTGCTATAAGTAAGATAGTCGTCACATTGGTTCTTAACTAAAGCAGCAATGTAACAGCGATTTCTGTCAGAGTTGATTGCAACGGATCCGATATTTTTCGGCGATGGCGTATGTAGATGTATGAACGTGTTCTCAGTCACACACAATCCAGTATATCGGATCCGTATGTATACTGTATCTAAGCAACGGATCCGATAAAACGGTCCTGTAAATGCGGTGTAAACATCACATCCAGTAGCGACGGATCCGTAAAAAACCGGCCAAGTGCGTGTCGGGCCACGCGCAGTAGGGTTCCGTAGGTACATTATACCATACCATATTTTAATACCGCTATCATTTTTCGTCTGAAAAAATAACTTTGTTTTTCACAGTGTTTGTATGAGTGACAAAGTTATATTTGCGGTTTTGGAAAATGTACTATATCTCGAAAACTAATTACTGTATCTCGTTCAAACCAATTTTCGTTGAAAGTGTTTATTAAGATCTATAGCTCATATTTTTTTTAGATTTTTCACCTTCTTACTTTAAAAGTTAAAGGGGGGGGGGCACACATTTTACCACTTTGGCGGCATATATCTTTCAAACGGTTGACTTTGAAAAAAAATAGTCTTAGAAACCTCAATGTCATTTTTAAAGACCTATCTAAAGACACCCCACAAGTATTGGTTTAATGAAAAAAAATATTTTCAGTTTCAGTTCCATGTATGGGGAGCCACCCCTTAATCATTTTTATTTTTTATTTTTGTGAGGAAATCGTAAAGCGGTTCACAGAATACATCTACCTACCAAGTTTCAACTATGTAGTCCTAATACTTTTGGAATAAAGTGGCTGTGACATACGGACGGACAGACAGACAGACAGACAGACAGACATGACGAATCTATAAGGGTTCCGTTTTTTGCCATTTAGGCTACGGAACCCTAAAAACGGTCCTGTAAATACTGATCCGCTGTGTGAACGCACGGTAACTATGGAAAGGCGAGAAAAAATCGTTTTTATACCTATGTTCCTTGGTGAATGTTGTTCAGTTTCAGCAACTCTGTCACCTGTTTCAGGATCTGACAGGGGTTTTTGATACATGATGTATACAGGGTGGATTTTTAAGACAGTACATTAAGGGCAGGTACCTTCTTCGATATAGTTACAGGAAAACGTTCCTTGGAGACCATTCATAACTTTTTAAGATATTATGAAATGCATTCACAGATTTTGGAAAAAAAATACGGTTAGCAAAAAAAAATGCTGAAATACCAAAAAAAAAATTTTATGCCAATCGATCCTATTTCGTATGGGTATCAAAATACTCTATGGGACCATTTAAGGTATGAGTACTAGAAACGACAGAAATCACCAAAAACTTTTCCCATACATTTTGTACTGAAAAACGAGAAATCAACTCGAAATATTTTTGATTGCCAAATGACTTTTTTTACGGTGATCAAAATGCTCTTTAAGGCCAACTGAAATTAGTGTACCGTCTCAAAAATCCACCCTGTATAGCTTACTTACGCATTTTTTCACAATGAATGTATGGAATGTAAGACGTTTTCGTGTGTCACCCATGGGCGTATCTAGCTAGATATTTTCCAGGGGGCCTTGGCCCCCAGTTCCGGGGCAAAGCTAGGGGGTGGGGGGTGCTAGAGCCGGTATAGAGTTTTGAAGGGCAATAGGTTATTATCAAATCATAGGCCCTACTCATATGGCCAACATTCTATTCGTTTGAACGCTACGCTTACTATTCAAGCTTTTAAATAAACAGAAAACTATAAAATTACGTGCCGTAAGCTTGTCAATTTCATACAATACATCAAAGTCTGTGATTTATGTAAGTTTGCGACATGTGATTTAATGGTCTATTGCTCATGTTTAAGCTTTAAAAGTAAGCGTAGCGTTCAAACGAATAGAAAGTTGACCATTTGAGTAGGGGGGCAGAACCATCAAACTGAACAACTTTTACTATGGAGTCAACTTTGAAATCGCGAAAAAAGTCAGCTGTTTCATACATTTCATTTTATTATTTTCGTTATTAATTTTTTATGAAACAGCTGATTTTTGTTCGCGATTTCAGAGTTCAGTTTGATGGTCCATCTACCATTTTTAGGGTTCCGTACCTCAAAAGGAAAAAACGGAACCCTTATAGGATCACTTTGTTGTCCGTCTGTCTGTCTGTCCGTCCGTCTGTCTGTCAAGACCCTTTATCTCGAGAACGCGTGGAGGTATCGAGTTGAAATTTAAACTATGTACCAAGGTCTACGGGCCCTTGAAGCTGTAAAAAAATCAAACTTCTAAATTAACGTGAAAAAAAGATACTGCCGTTTAGGGCGCAAAAAACGCATTTTTGATACTTTTAAAGGAATCAAAATTCATAGGGTACTTCCCGTTGATCTAGAACTATGAAATTTGGCAAGTAATAGCGTCATAAACTACACTTACAGGAAAAAATCTGAAAACTGTACATTTGTAATTAAATCATAAAAAATATAGTCATTAAAATACGTAATTTTATCATCAAGTGAAACAACGGTATGCGCGGTCATAGTTTAACTTCCTATTAACTTTTGTGATAATAGCGCCACTAATTATTTTTAAAATATAAATATTTATTATTTTTAATTAATTAGACCCTTTCAAATATTGTTACAGTTAATTACTTTTAAAAATAATTAAAAAGGAATAAAATTGGCTCTAAATATTTCCGCAACATGGCGGTATGTCACTTGGTCACGCCGCGTGACAGGGGGGGGGGGGGGGGGTCAAAGAGGATACAGAGTGCATTCCAGCAGACCAATCGTTAATCGATCACTTATGAGTAAATTTTAACCATCAGCGCGTTTTTTACACCGATGACGGGACTCGAACGGGATGGAAACAGACTTTCGGACCAAGGGAGGTGCTGACTGGATGGCATTTGTTTTCTTTTCGGGTGTTGTTGGAAGGTCGAAATTGGCAAAAAAAGGAAGGAACCGAAGCGAAGCGAAAGCGGTTCGCTAGTAATAAATAAAATCTAAACATATAAAACTCTAAATTGATTGATTGATTGGTGATTGAATGGAGATTGATTGGTGATTGATTGTTGGGATGTGCCTAGATAGTGCCTAGATAACGGCTGAAATTAAAGACACCGGAGGGTAGATACCTTTCATGGTGTAAGAAAGCACTAAGAAAGGATTTTGGAAATTTCACCTAAGGGGATGAAATAAGGGATGAAAGTTTGTATGGAAGTCTCTTAGTTTCAAAGGTAGGATGTTCAAATTTTGTGTTTAGGCTGACGGTGACGATTAAAAATTATAAGCCCACGCCCGCTGTCACATACTTTTAGTTCGTGCAGGCAGGGGTGATACGCGCCCAAACGAATTTTGTTGCAAACTGGTTGCCCATAGTACCTACATCAATGAATATAAACAGTTTGCAATGTGGAGTGTCAGCCACTCGTTTTTCAGTCACCACAAGCAGCTGTGGTTAAGATTTGTAAATTAACTGTCCGCCTATTTGCCCTTCCACCTGTCACCTGTCCGCCTGGTCGCCCATCCACCTTTTTGCCTGTCCCCCGTCTATCCTACTTTTGAAAGACTGTTCTACAGTAACATATCCAAATATTTATATTTATGATGGTACGGAACCCTCGGTGCGCGAGTCCGACTCGCTCTTGACCGGTTTTTTAATTTAGCTATTAATTCACACGTTGTATAATTAATACTCAACGTACTTCATACTTACGGGTTCGATATCAGTAAATAACGCGCGTAAAATTACTCTATGTATTATCTATGGAAAATTTAATTTCGCTTCACAGCGATAAATGGCGCTGTAAAATTTTCCATACAAAATTACTGTATGTAATATTTTTACGAGCGTTATTTTTCTCGATAGCTGTTCGTGCTAAGGGTACAGGCTGCTGGCTGACCCAATTTAATTTTTTTAACGGATATTAACGAGGTTTAATTAAAGTTTTTTGACGTTTAGTTTGGTTTCAGGTTATCAGTTTCGAAACTAAAGAAAATGTTGTCATTTCGGAACTCTTCTGAAATTAAAACATTTCGAAATTCCTAAATGTATGCCCTACTTTGGTTATTAATGAAATTTTTTGGTTTCCCGTTTCAATGCGGTCTACTTGGCTGCAAGCCACTACTGAATAGGCATTTCCTGTGGTTTGCATAGCACTTTTCATTTATAAAAAAAAATAAGTTTCTCTATGAAATTATCCGTAAGCCGTAAGTTAGTAGGAATTTAACAGAAACTTGTAAGTATTAGTAAGTTGCAAACGAATTTTTTGAGGCAGGTGTAGGTTGTAAAGGGGTCACGGCCGACTAATTAAAAATGCAAGCCGCCCTGGCAGGGCTGCCACGCGCTTTTAATGAGTCGAGAATGTAATATAAGGGTGGGTACCACTTAGGTTCGTGAACCTCCACGCTCCGCGAACTTTGAACAGTGCGCCATAAGATTTTTTTTACTGTAGCCATAGTGTGTACGTAGACCAGGGCATTAGCTCAGAGGAGAGTGATTATTTGGGGGTTCAAACCCCCCCAAAATAAAGACATACTTAGTAAAATCCTTTTTTTGTGAATCATTTTTTTAACCAACCAACCCCTCAAAAATACTGGCCTAGATCCCCCCCGAAAAACTGGCCTGGCTACGCCTATGAACCAGGATACTTATTGTCTATAGTGGGGAATGTCCGTAAAAATTGTCTGAATTTTTTTTTAAAGGCAGGAATAAGCCCTTACTAATAGAAAAAAGGTTTAGAATTTTTGGTTGCGTGAAAATAAAAATAAAACTCTTCGTTTTCACAAATATATGGAAGTAACAGCAGAATGGAGATTATACTTACCTTATCTACCATCGCCCACAACCACAATACGTATTGAAAATCGAAACTTTTTTAAGTGGCTAAGGTATAATCTCCATTCTGCTGTTACTTTCGTATATTTGTGAAGATGAAGAGATTTTTTTTATAAAATAAATTTACAGACAATTAGATTTTTTAGACATTCCTCATTATCGTCAAGGTAAGCTGTTCTACAAAAATGTTACGATATGCATAGTGGTACGGTGGGGAGGGATTTCTATAAGGTAAGCTGATGGGAATCGGCTTGTATGGATGGACCCTTCGCCACTGGTACCCACTTAGGTTACCTTCGCGCTCCGCGAACCAGGGTACTTATAGGGTACTTACAGGGTACATAATATAGGGTACTTACAGGGTGCTTTCATTTGACAGATGGATGTGATACATGCTGCATTTCTTTGGTATTTTTTTATTTATACCAAAAAGAAGCATCAATGTGTTACATTTGAAAGCGATTGCAATAAATTTTGAAATTAGACAATAGATAGGCTGGGTACTTATTGTCTAATTTTAAAATCAAATGCAACTGCTTTCATTTAACAGATGGATATGTTACATTTCTTTGGTAAGTTTTTATTTGTGCCAAAAAGAAGTCTCAGTGTGTCACATCCATTTGTCAATGAATGCATACGCGTGTGCAAACGCACACGTATGCACTATATGGCGCACAGTTGCAGCACAAAAAAAATGCAGGTTTGAGGAGCACGGAGATTCGCAAACCTAAGTGGGTACCCACCCTAACATTCCGTAGCAACAAAATGTAAAAACGCTGAAAAATATGTTTATTTTTAAGTTTTATATTAGCTTTCGTCTGCGACTTCATCCGCGTGAACATTTGACTGGAATAAGAAGTATACGATTTTTTAATCCAATAAACTATCTCTGTGCCAAATTTCATCCAAATCGGTTCAGCCGTTTTTGCGTGATTGAGTCACAAACATCCAAATTTACACACTTATTTTATTAATAGGACTAGCGTTCGCCCGCGACTTCGTCTACGTGGACTTTGTCCTAATCCCATATGAACTTTTATCTGCTATTTGCACCAAAGTACTTAGTATAGTATCTAGAAGTATCTAGAACACCCGTTTATCAGAACGCCGTTTTGCTAGCAAGAAAATTATCACATTTTTACTAGGGATATTCAAATGTTCACCAAAAAATCCCAAATAATACCAACCGAGGCTTGATAATTTCCACCTGGCAACACTTGAAGTCTTCGCCATTTTGTTTGCCTGTTAGCCCAATATATGATGCACGTTTACCTCATTTCAGCGCCTCATTATTATTCACAACGATTTTCGTTACTCTTGAGTGTAGGTATGCATGCCAAAAAAACCCATGAGTGATTTGAATTAAAAAAAAGTACTTTTTAGGTAGGTTGGTACAGGAGTTCGGCATATTTTGTTTTATTTCTCTGCATAATCTTTTTGTAGCTCTGCGTATTCAGTCCAACGAAGTTCCTACCTCTTTAACCCATGATTTTTCCTTTCATCGTCTGAAAACAGTGGTAACTAAGGTGAGGGCCTATTTCAGACACCAACTTTTGGCTTGATGAAAATCTTTGCCTGCCAAGACATTTATTCGTGTTTGGCAGGAGGAAAAAATCTCAATGGACTAAATCTAGAGAATAGGAAGGATGGATGAGGAATCTTCATTCGATGAGTTTTGATGTCATGAGTGCCACCGAGAGGGTCGACAGGGTCATTAAGAAAAGTTAGAAGTCGCTTGAGCTTTTTTGTTTCTAAAAGTAATAATTTTTTACCGAATTTAAAAAAAAGATGTGTTAAGATTGCTAAGGACTTTCTTTTTAAGATAAGTACAAAAAAATAAATGAAAAAAAAATATTTTTCTTCTTTTCAAAGTCTATGACTTATCAAACCGCCCTCGTACATACATCAACTTTGTCTAGGGATACCAGGTGCTATTTTTTTTATACAAACGAGGTAACTTTGAAGCCTTGGTTTCCTGCCAGGGATGTACCGTGCTGTGATCAGTACCTACCCTTAGCACGAACAGCTATCGAGAAAAATAACGCGCGTAAAAACATTCGATAGAGCAATTTTGTATGGGAAATTTGTACAGCGCCATCTACCGCCGAGAAGTGAAACGAAATTTCCCATAGATAATTCCCTATCGAGTAATTTTACGCGCGTTATTTTTTTCGATAGCGGTTCGTGCTAAGGGTACTGATGACGGCTATCCAGGGAGTGAGTGAATGGAGGTGATTCAGATCGCTATACACACCCAACTGATCTGACCAGCATTCTAAAAACGTAATGGACATGTTTAAAAAAACCGCGAAAATTGCATGAAAATGTATGGAAATCCTCAAACTGAGAACTCTGACCCAAATGCTGATCAGATCAGTTGGGTATGTATAGCGATCTGAATCTACTCCATTCAGTCCCTGGATGGCCATCATCAGATTACAGCACGGTACTTCCCTGGCAGAAAACCAAGACTTCAAAGCATAGACATAGAAAAATTTTCGTTGCGCTCAAGAAGCCCAACAAAGCGTGGAAAAGAGAAGATGACATTATACGGACACGTTCTGTGAAGAAAAGAGACAAAGAAACAAGTGACAATGTGCCAATATTTTTTACAGTAAGAGCCCCTAGCGTCCCGCCTTGCAAATGAGCAATCACAGTTTGTTTAAAATATTTGTTAATCCTTATTAGAACTTAAAATAAAGGTATCGTGGAGCCATGGTGTCTTGTGCTCTAAGTAATTGTGATGTGATAAAAAGAAACAATCCAAGTAATCACACTTTTCAAAGGTAAATAAGATATTGCCACACATTTCTCTAAAACCAAATTTCGCTACATTTATTCGTTTATCGACGAAGAAAACAGTATGGAACATAGTTTATTAATTTCCTTTGCCATATATAGTCATATTTTACGTATCTCACATTTAATGTATACATTCGTTTTTCGGATCACCTGTTTATTGGCATTGTTGTTCTTTGGCATTCTATTTCTATGCTTCAAAGTTACTTCGTTTGTATGAAAATAACACCTGTATCCCTAGACAAAGTTGATGTGTATATATAGGTATATAAGTACCCTACTTAATATCCAGAGTTAAAATCTTTGCTTATTTTGAAGCAAAATAAATTTGTCACAGGGTCTTCATTATCTTCACATTCGTACGCAAATATTATTTAAAAGTAATTACTATGAACAGAAGGTGACTTCTAATTACGAATGTGTCACGTCCCGTCACGGCCAACGAAGTTATCGGGTTCCTAAGATATACTTCAAATGAACAACCATTGTATTAGACAAACGGCTCAAATTACTGACATTTTAATTGTTAACCAAACAAAATTAAAATAACAGTCAAAATTCCGCATACATTTTAAAATAGTTGGTGGTCAACAAAAGTCGCTAAAAACTTTTGATTTTTGCCATAGGAAGGTTTTTGACAGATCTCTTTTAGTTTGGAGGATTTTTACACGACTGCCCAAAAAGAAGTGTATATGTGTTCAGGGTTCATGTATGTTTGTGGGTATGTGAGTTTCTTTATTCCACCATAACTTCTATATGACTCAACGAATTTGGATGTATGGGGTATCGTTAGAATTCTTACATCATTCCGAGTGACACTGGCTATAGTTTTTTTGAAAAATGTCAATATGGCGATTGTACGACGCCATTTTCAAATGTGAAAGAAATTTTTTTTTCTTCAATTACTTATTACAATATGGGCATCGAATGAAAAGCCCTAATGAGCACATTTCAAAACTATATAGTTTGTCACTAAAATGTGTGAAATAAAAATAAATAAATTTGAAAAATATTAAAAACACGATTGCCCTGCCAAAAAATGAACTAGTATCATTGCAGTCGGGGGACCTCTTTGATTGAAAATTCTTTCACAAAACAGTGCTCCGAACTGTTTAGTTCATTTTTAGCAGGATAGTCGTGTTTTTAATATTTTTTAATTTCAAAAAAGTTGTGCTACAAAATACTTAAAAATATTCAGTGACTTTCATTTAATTGCAGACAATACAAGTATGGGCGTACTATTTTACTCCGAAATGACTGTAAATTCTGTAACCAAACTCGAACCTCACTTCGAATCTCACTTCACTGCGCCGGAATTTTATATCATTGACGACCTGAGTGGTGCAGTGGTCAACATGCCGCCTACCACACAAGATGTCCCGGGTTCGATTCCCGGCCGGGCAGAAATTGCGGGTCTGGGTGTTACTATGTAATATTTTTTTTTAGATTTTTCACTCTCTTATTTCAAAAGTTAAAGGGGGGGGACACATTTTACCACTTTGGCGGTGTATATCTTTCAAACGGTTGACTTTGAGAAAAAGTTGTCTTAGAAAATGTCATTTTAAAGACCTATCTAAAGACACCCAACACGTGTTGGTTTGAAGAAAATTTTTTTTTCAGTTCTATTTCAATGCCCCCCTTAATGTTTTATTTATTATTACTTTATTATTACCTACCAAGTTTCAACTGTGTAGTCTTAATATTTTCGAAATAAAGTGGCTGTGACATACGGACAGACAGACATGACGAATCTATAAGGGTTCCGTTTTTTGCCATTTAGGCTACGGAACCCTAAAAAGGGGTTTTCCGGTCCCTGTAATCAAGTTGATCCAACTTATCCTAACATCGCTTAAACTGTGAGCAATTTATTTGAAAAGAAAGAAGTGTCTAGCTTAAAATTTTAAGGTAGGACAAATTGCCAGTCCACTGTCGAAATGTTATGCAAATTACATTAAGATCTCATTAATCGTATTTTTTTTTCCTAAAGACGTTTTTTGAATGGCTCTAATCTCTTACGAAAAGACGTCTGTCTTTTCGTAAGAGATTCATCATCTTTTGCAAGTGTAACGTTACGTGTGGCCGCCTGTCCTCAATAAATAGAGTAGAATGAATTAGGTCAGGGTGCGTATTGAATGTCTGCACAGTTCAGGAGCTCTGAGCTGGCGGGTTGATCGAGCGTCTTTACAAGTTGATTTCTAATTGACGTTAAATATGACTGTGATGTGCATTGTTTTGCCTGAATAATTATTTATTAACATTTTTGTGGACGCAAGAAACGGGGTGAGTTCTTAAAATGACAGTACAAAATTCCATATGTAACCTATGTACATCTTTAGTGTGGATCTGAACTGAGAGCCCAAATTTTAAATCATTGCGAATCAAATTGAAACTTATAGGGGAGTTAATAAAAAATTTTAAAAACCTGAAGCAAAGCTTTAAAAATTTCTAAAACGTGAATTATAGCTTTTATAACCGAATGTGTTGGGCCCTTAATCCAGACGGTTGCAATAAGAGGCATTGCATAGATCTCAGAAAGTACCATCTCTGTGTTAAAAAAATTCATTTTAGAATTTAGTTAGGAATTTCTAACATCGTTTTAGAAATTTTCAACTATCTGAGATTCTTCTGAGATCTATGCTATGCCTCTTATTGCAACCGTCTGGATTGAGGGCCCAACACATTCGGTTATAAAAGCTATAATTCACGTTTTAGAAATTTTTGCAGCATTGCTTCAGGTTTTTAGAATTTTTCATTAATTTCCCTATAAGTTTCAATTTGATTCGCAATGATTTAAAATTTGGGCTCTCAGTTCAGACCCACACCATTTTACAAACCATAGAATAGAATAGAATAGAATAGAATCTCTTTATTGTCCTAATTGTGGTTACATAACGGTCTTATTAAACTAATTAAATTAAAGTCCCTCACAATTAACCTATTAAAGGCGTACAATGTCATCAAACAAATTAAACACATACTATTGAAAAAAAACCTTAATTTATGTTGATTACGTCTTTAGGTCAAACAATTCTCGTACATCATACAAGTTATTTTCATTTAACCATTTATATAACTTGTTTTTAAATACAGTATTGGAACTAATCTCTTTAATATTGACAGGTAATTTATTATATATTTTAACACACATTCCCAAACAGCTATTTCTATATTTAGCCGATCTAGGAATATCGGTATATACAAGTCTGTTGGGGTCTCTTTTAAGTCTGTTATTTACGTCAGATGCTCTTTTAAAATGATTACCGTGTTTTCTCACAAAATTAGAAATTTCGAATATACAGGGTCACTGGAAATATGACGTATTCCTGCTAAGGGGTTATAGATGAGGTCAAAACAAATATTTTTTGTCATATAACTTTTCCTCAAAAAATTAATAGTTTTTGAGTTAATTGAAATTAATATTTTTTTACCAAAAGTACGTTTTCAGACACAAAAATTTAAAATAAAAGATAACTACTCATTTGATTCCGGTTTTTTCATTATTTTGAGATAGAAAACAATCTTAGTGTTGATAATGAATAAAAAAAATTACAAAAAATACAGGTGTTTATAAAAAAATCAATCCTTGAATGCATTTATTTTTTTATTTTTTTCAGATTTTTTAGAAATAGCATCAAATATCTTTAAAAAAATCCTAGTAACTAAGCGTGCATAATATTTTAAAAACATCACCATCTATTCAGCTTTCAGTTGAGGTATAAAACTTAATAATAATTTAAATAAAAAATGAGAAATTAAGACTTAACTAAATAGCAGTCCCATTTTATGTAGCAAAAATTTCCTACTTCAAGCGTTTCGAAGGTGGCCGTATTATCCTACTTATATCATAAATATGAAAGTTTGCTTGTTTGGATGATTGTTAATCAATCACGCAAAACGACTAAACGGATTTGGATGAAATTTGGCACACAGACAGTTTATAAACAGGATTTAAACATAGGAGGATACTATTATCTTGGTTAAAGGTTTCCTGGGGATTTTCTCGAATATAATTGCGGACAAAGTCGCGGGCGGAAGCTAGTTTGCCATAAATGATCGTGCTTACTAAAAATACTTTCGTCCGAGTGAGTTTGAAACAGAATTATTTTCCGCCGATGAGTCAAAATTTTATACAGACAGCATCAAAAATAACCATGCATATCAGCCATTTTTAATGACCCTCTGCTGGGGAACAGGCCTTCCTTTCCTTTTGGGATAAAGCAGACGGGCCACAACCCACCACGTGGGCCCAATGCGGATTGATCGGTGTTAACTCAATGTACTTTACATTGAGCCCTTGGTTCTGGCTGCATTTACAGTCGTTAACACTGACCAATCCACATTGGGTCGACGTGGTAGGTATGGCCCGTCCGCTTTATCTATCCACAAGCCAAAAGGTAGGCCAGTTCCCCAGCAACGGGGCATTAAAAATAGCTGATATGCATGGTTATTTGTGACACAGTTTGTATAAAATTTTGACGGACGAAAGTATTTTTAGTAAGTGCGACCATTTATGGTAAACTAGTTTCCGCCCGCGACTGCATTCGAATTTACATTCGAGAAAATCCCTAGAGAACCCTTAACCAAGATAATAGTATCCTCATATGTTTTAATCCGGCTTATAAACTATCTGTGTGCCAAATTTCATCCAAATCCGTTCAGCCGTTTTGCGTGATTGGTTAACAATCATACAAACAAGCAAACTTTCACATTTATGGAATAAGTTGGATAATACGGCCACCTCCGAAGCGCTTAAAGTAGGAAATGTTTGCTACATGAAATGGGACTGCTATTTAGTTAAGTCTTAATTTCTCATTTTTTATTTAAGTTATTATTAAGTTTTATACCTCAACTGAAAGCTAAATAGATGGTGATGTTTTTAAAATATTATGCACGCTTAGTTACTAGGATTTTTTTAAAGATATTTGATGCTATTTCTAAAAGATCTGAAAAAAATTAAAAAGTAAATGCATTTAAGGATTGATTTTTTTATAAACACTTGTATTTTATGAAAAAAAAATTATTTATTATCAACACTCAGATTATTTTCTATCCCAAAATAGTAAAAAATCCGGAATCGAATGAGTAGTTATCTTTTATTTTAATTTTTTGTGTCTGAAAACGTACTTTTGGTAAAAATGTACTTAATTTCAATTAACTCAAAAACTATTAATTTTTTGAGAAAAAGTTATATGACAAAAAATATTTGTTTTGACCTCATCTATAACCCCTTAGCAGGAATACGTCATATTTCCAGTGACCCTGTATAAAGTGATGGTAACGGCAGCAAACCAAGACTTTTAAAATATGGTTGACAAGATACGTCAGGTGCAATACCACATATTGCTCTGATACACTTTTTCTGTGCAACAAATATCCTATTTTTTTCCGTACTATTGCCCCATATCACTATACCGTAACGAATGATCGATTCTATATAAGCTCGATAGGTCATGATGGCTGTTTTTAAATTTGTGACGTTTCTAACTTTCCTTTGAGCGAATACAAATTTATTGATTCTCTTGCATAGGTTGTCTACATGTAATTTCCAATTTAAATCCGGATCTATAGTTACACCAAGAAACTTAGTTTGTGTCACTTCCTTTATTTTGTCTACGTCAAGTTTAATACTATATTTAGATTGTTTTGTTTTATTAAATTGAATAAAATTACATTTGTCAAGATTAATTTTTAAATTATGTGATTCCAGCCATTTTATTATTTTGTCAATATTATTATTAATGTCAATTTCATGGTCATGTTTTGAATTGTATTTTTTATCAGAAGTCACAATTATCGAAATGTCATCTGCAAATAATATTAATTTATGATTTGTTATTTGAGTTATGTCATTAAGATATAAAAGAAATAGAATTGGTCCTAATATACTCCCTTGAGGGACTCCGTATTTATTTTCTTGATATTTAGATGAATGCAAGATTAACTCCTTATTTATGACTTTTTTAATTATAACTGTTTGTCGTCGGTTCGTTAAGTAGGACTTAAACCATTGAAGTGGTATACCTCTGATCCCCATCAATTCTAGTTTTAGCAATAGTGTTTTGTGTGAGACAAAATCGAATGCCTTGGATAAGTCAAAAAATAGACTCGTAGTCATGTTATTATTATTTACATTTGTCAACACTGACCGTATTAAGTTAAAAACAGCTAGCGTTGTCGACTTTTGCTTTTGAAACCCGTATTGATCTGCATTAATTATATCAAATTTATTGCAATAACCTAGTAACCGCTTATACATGCACTTTTCGAAAATTTTTGCAAGAATGGATATTAATGTAATAGGACGGTAATTTTCTACTTTGTCTTTTTCGCCTTTTTTATATAGAGGTTTTACAAGTGACAGTTTTAGGTTTTCAGGGAAGGTCCCCGAAGCGAATGAAAGATTTATTAAGTGAGTTAATATAGCACTCAATTCAGTAGCACACGTTTTGATTATTTTAGTACTTAGGCCATCATATCCCTCAGAATTTGTTGTGTTCAGAGTCATTATTTCTTTTATGACTTCTGCTCCCGTCATTGGTCTCAGATACATAGAATTAGGATTAGCAATACTCTTAATATTAACATTTTGATTAGTATTACCTAACGACGAAGTATTTGTCGATTCAATAAAGTGATTATTGAAGCACGTAGCTATGTCCATGGGGTTTGTCAAATTTTTATTATTAATATTTAATTTTTCAATACTGTCATCAAAATTTGTATTAAAAGTTTCGTTTTTAATAACCGACCAGGTGGCTTTACATTTATTTTTGCTGTTGTTTATTGCTTTTATGTTGGCTTTTCTTCGGGATAATTGTATACATTTTCTTAAAATAGAAGAGTAAATTAAATAGCTATTTTTATTTGATATAGTTTTATTTTTATAATATTTAAAGCGTAAAAATCTCTTGCTTTTACAACTTTTTTTAAGCCCTTTGCTAATCCATTTTTGCTTGTTTTCTTGTATGTTTTTTACTTTTATTCTTATTTTTGGAAAGCATAGATTATAGAACAATAACAATTGCTCATGAAAGAAGTTGAACGCTGTATTCAAATCGGGTTCATTGTATACCTCTGACCACGAAAGACTCCTTAGTAATTCTTTGAATTTACTAATATTGTCAGCACTATAATCTTTAGCATATGTATAATAAAATTTTGGCACTGTTCTTATTTTATTATTCACTGGAAACGTTATAAGTTGTGCTGTTTCGTGATCTGATAAGTAAAGCGGTAGTACTAATGGAATAGCTTCATCGATGTTGCTTATTATGTGGTCGATGCACGCTTCTTTTCGCGTAGGGACATTGATATGTATTTTTAATTTGTAATTAAGACACAAATCTTTGAGATAACTTGTTATTTTGCTAGGTTTCAATGTGTTTATATTTAGATCACCTGTTATCACAATTTGTCTATTTGGCATACTTTTGTAGACTTCATCATATGAACACACATTGTCATTACTAACAAGTAGTGTCACTTCACTTTTCAAACCATTCGATACCCCGCCACGACAGTGTTTTGGTTAAGTCTGTATATTTCCATTTCAACGAAATTAGTGTTTTTGAATGAAGTTATCTAAAGAATGAAAGCATTATTATTTATGTAAACTTTAGTTTTAGGAAGCAAAATTTTTAAATTAGTGCCGTAATTGTCAGGTATTTTAAAACGAAGACAATCTGTTCAAGTGGAATTTCAAATTTGCTCGTCACAGGTATTTTTCAAAAACATTTCAGCTGTAACAAATAAGAATACGACTCATTTTTATTTTTTCACTTTTTGTTTGTATTGTCTAGGAGTTCCCTATAGAGAGAAAATTTAAAAAATGCTTTTAATTACACAGAAATAAAATTTAAAAAAATGCTCAAATTGGTACAATTTGACATGTTTTTTTACTGGTATTTACAGAATCTTAAATATTTTTAAATTTAATAACGGCGACCCGGCTGCTATCAATGGTTTTGATTGGTTAAAATACGTCAGGAATGACATTAGACATTTGAAACAACCAATCAAACGATCTTGGGACAGTCGCTTGTGGCGCCATTAGTTCCTCAGTATCACACCCCATTAAGTGTATTGTCAGTTTTAATAGAAAAATACCTAAGTATTTTTTTTTAATATATTTTTTATTGTTTCAGGTAAAAATCAACGGTGATAGTGGCAACATTTAAATCTAGCACATCAAGAAAGGCATCGTTTTTTTATTTATGAAATATAAGTAAAAAAAATTAAACTAACATTCATTACATGTAAAAAAAGTTCTGAGATCTAGAATCTTGCAATGTTTTTTTTTTATTTATTTATTTATTTATTTATTTCAGATTCACCAACGTTTGAGTACATTATTACAACACTTAGAGTTCTTAGATTATTAATTATGAGCTATATGTAACAAACAATTATAGGCAAATACAACATTCAAAAATTACGTATCCTTAAACAATTTTTTTAATAAATATATATACTCGTATATATTTTAAAAGGTGTGATAATTTTAATTTTTATAATATAATGATTAGTTAGGCCATTATTTCTCATTAAATCGAGCTACTGCTTTGCGAACATAGTTAAGCGAGTCACCATGTACATCAAATATGTCGCTAAATTTATTAGTAAGCTTACAAAGTCGTGGAACGGGTGAATTGGTGCCATAAGCAGTTCTGCGAAGGGGAGGGCACAATGGTGTAATCACGGTGCGGGGATATCTTTTAGGAGCTCTGTACTTAAACAGTGACAGGAGCGATGGACAGTCAATTTTACCGTTTAAAACTTTCCAAGTAAAACTAATGTCGGCGATATCGTAACGAGACGATAACGATACCATTTTAAAGTGTCGAAGCCGGTCAGCATATGGGGTTCTCTTCATTGCTTTTGCGATACCATTAGAGAATGCCAAATGCCACAAAAATCTTTTTTGTACTCGCTCCAGTCGCAACATGTGCGTAGCGTAGTGTGGTCTCCAGACGGTACTGGCGTATTCGAGAGTACTTCGTACTAAACTATTATATAATTGAATTTTGACACCATTGTCCCGAAATACCCTGGCAGTTCTAATAACAAACCCCAACATTTTAGAAGATCGCCTTATGACATTATCTATATGTGGTAGAAATGTTAGCTTCCTATCGAGAGTTGTAAATGTTGATGTCATGTCATGGTAGATCAAATAGATTGCAGCCCCAGGGTTGTCACTAATTCATGTTTTAATAGGAGTATTTATTTATCTAAGTATAAAGGCAATATGTAGAATTGTAGATGGCAAACAAATTTTTGTTTAAAAAAGCTTTTTGAGTAGGAAGTCATATTTAATTTCATTTGAAAAATGTTTGTTGAATTCCATTATTACTTTTTACTTGACTACGGCGAATCAAAAAGGAGGGTTGTGATTTTTTAAGTCTGACGCCATAGTAATGATTTTACTGGATAAAACTTGTAGAAAATTTAACCAGCTTTCATTTTGTATAAAGTCTCATGTCGCTACGACGACTTATGCTCCATAGCCCCCGTGGTCAGTTTAATATTTTAAAGAAATTCCCCACTGTCCCCAAATATTAAAAGCTCCATTGCCCCCAAAATCAAAAGCTTGGCTGGGCTTCCACGACAGGGTATTTATATTTAATCAATTTTATACTTAAATGCAAAGCTTTTAAAGTTCAAAATAAATTACAGATTTTTGACAGTTTATAACGTATAGTTTCCGAGATATAAGTGAAAAACCTAAAAATGGGACCTTCAAACCCCCCCTCCCGTTGTTGTTGTTGACATTCCACATACCCGCACGAAACGCTTCGGTTCCAACTTTTTAATTCGAACAGCTAAGATGTGGAATAACCTCCCTGCGTCTGTATTCCCCGAACAAAACTTGGGCGTCTTTAAAGCCAGAGTAAATAGGCATTTACTGATTGTGCGTGCTCCATTTTAGTCGTCCTTGTCACTTCCCATCAGGTGAAAGTGAGGTCAAATGCGCAGACAGTCCATACATAAAAAAAAACTCTCCGGCAGGAGCTACGGGCGGGAACTTTTGATATGTTCACCAAACAAAGTTACGAAATTAAAAATTGTGTTCCAATCATTTCCCTCTAATAACTTTTCGTCTACTGGACTATCAGTGCATTGGGCCAGAATCCCAAGGGTGCTGGTTCGAGTCCCGTCTGAGGTGCTACGGGTGAGTCGATTTTATCATATGATCTTTGTTTGATACACAATTTATGCTTTGGAGTCGTAAAGGGCTTATGGATGAAATCCCAAATCCCTGAAGGTTGTCTGTGCTTGTACAGATTTCATGACATTTTAACGTCATTCCGTTTCACGCTCCGCGTGTATTTGTATCCTGAAATAATTTAATTCCCAAAGGATGTGTGAATGTTATAACATTTTTTAATATTAAATAAAGTTTAGATAAGGAACGAATTTATTTTGCAATATTTTCTGCGTGTTAAACTTGAAGTATGTACCAAACCAAGTCAAATAATTTTGAAATGTAATTTGAGTTTTTGGCGCCATTTTGTTAATTTTGGTTTCGGTGACTATTTTAATTATTCGGAAATTGATTCATAGTGGATATTGTGTCTTAAAATTGATGCAGTTTTGTGGTACAAGTGTCTACGCAACTCAACAATAATATGTAGGATAATGGAAATATGCGCTGTCTTGGTTGTGTGAAGCTGAAACTTATATTGTAGTGGTGGCTACCTCGGCAGAACTTACCGAGTAAACTGTCTTGATATACTTGGTGCCAAATGCTCCAAGCAGCATTAAAATGCGATGCATCCGCATTCTAATGTAAACTGAAACAATCTACCACTGAACTATTCAACACTTGACACTGGCAAAAATTACTCCTTAAAGAGGAGAGTAGATTGCCAAAATTAAAATAAGAAGAAGAAATGTAATTTTAACTCAAAAAGTTATCGAGAAGAAAAAATTTGCTTCAAAGAATTTTCTTCATCCTAACACTAGGTATTATAAATGTATGTGCGTGTGTTTGTTACCTCTACACGTCTAAACGACTGGACGGATTTGGATGGAATTTGGTTGGTAGACAGATGAGGATCTAGTTCAATATCTATTGTGCTATAGTATATAAAAAACAAAATCTTAAAAAAATACCATGCACCTCAGTAGGTACTCAAATTTCAGTTGGCCTTAAAGAGCATTTTGATCAATATTTCGAGCTGATTTCTGGTTTTTCAGTACAAAATGTATGGGAAAAGTTTTTGGCGATTTCTGTGGTTCCTAGTACTCATACCTTAAATGGTCCCATAGAGTATTTTGATCCCCACACGAAATAGGATCGATTGGCGTAAAAAAATTGTTTTTGGTATTTTAGAATATTTTTTGCTAACCGTAATATTTTTCCAAAATCTGTGAATGCAGTTCATAATATCTTAAAAAGTTATGGATGGTCTCCTAGGAACGTTTTCTTGTAACTATAACGGTTAAGGTACCGTTTCAAAAATCCACCCTGTAATGTTTATACAATACTAATTATTTACTAAAACAATACGACTCGAACCAGATCAATAGGGATGTTGACTTATGAATAAAATAACGAAAACTAATAATAATCGTAAACATATCAAACTTTTGGAGTAGATGGTATACCTCTTGGTTTTATATATTGCGTATTATTTGTTTTATGACCCTTCAAAGTTGGGTGGACAAGTCCATTTAAAAAGTATAAAATTTGTTAAAATAAATAATACATTTAATTAGTCCGTAAAATTTATAGCAAATTTGTCTAAGAAACCATTTTGATAAACACAATATTTAATATAGCTGCCGAACAAATTTCCTACGCGTTGCATACAACGTAGGAAGGCGTGACGTCATAACTTGCTAGCCGTTAGTATGGAGCGTTTTCGGGTGAGTCCAATTTTGTGCATTTCAAACTGTGATATCTCGGGCAGTTTTCATGCTAGCGTAATAATTCTTATACAAATGTTTCTTTTTATTTAGGGGTAATTTATGTAACATAAAATAAAAAAATAGTCAACATGCCTATTCTCGGACGGAAATCGGACCCGCGACCTTTGGATGTCCAGTCTGACCGGTGAGCTACCGAGTCACTAAGGTTTTTTTATATACAACGGGATATGGTTGGCCTTCACCTCACCTGATATTAAGTGACGATAAGGCCGAAGGTGGAAGCGCACTACACCCGGAATCCTCACCACCGAGGAACTGGCCATCTTACCTCTAACTGCAGAACACAACAACTTTTAAATTGTTGTTATGGCGTCAGACTTAGGTAAGATGGTGGTAGCTAGCAGGCGGACTTGAAATAAGCCCTACCACCAACCAAACCGAGTACAAATTGTACCCCAATGGGAATCGAACCCGGGACCCCTGCGTCTTACACGGGTGGGTGAACCACTACACCACAGACGCGGTAAAGAGGTAATGTTTGTAGGTAATATTTGTTTTTATTTTGGAGTATAGCAACCATGTATCTAATTATCCCGCCTTTTTGCGTCCGCCATTGTTCTGAACCGGCGGCGTGTGTCGCCTGCGCATCTCGCTCTTATTCAATGGCTGCGGTTAACTTGAACATTATAAGTTGCTAGTAAATGTTACCATAAGTTATATAGGATTCTCTTTCAAGGTGGCAATACCACCTAAAGTGGCGCCCTTAGAGGTTTTTAAGGGCCCTATCACATTTTTTCGTCGAAATTTCGATTTTGACGGATTTTAACGCTACAACCTAGAGAAACCTTTGGGTCTACTAAATACATTTATATGTGTTTGCGACAAAAAGTAATATGATGATACACTGGAAAGTTAAAGGGTTAGAAAGGAAAATTAAAGTTGGTGAACGATTTCTTAGAGTCAACTTTGAACATACACAGAACTAAAGAAAAACAAGTACAAACAACAAATAAAAGTATGAAATATGATTTTCTTATGAAGTAAAGATTATTCTGATATAAATTTTACGTAATAATAATTATGTATCTAGGGGAAATTCACAGTTAATTCGTGCGTTTTTAGTAGTTTTATGGTTTTTGATTGAGATTTTTTTTCACATATTCCATACATAATTTCAAAATTCCGAGGCCGCTATGAACTATTCGAGTATATGTATAAGAAATAATATTCAATTTTTTTTATTTCATTTGTTTAGCACAGTAGTTCAATCCATGACCCCAAAAAAGTGCCTTCGCGCAATTTATGAAAATCTTTCTCTGCAATTTCGGGTTTAATTATAAAGTTTTTTATAATTAAAGCAATTAGCAAATTTTCAATAAAGCGATGCCGCTATGATCTATTCTAATAGCTATTCTACACTATTCAATAAGTCAAAACTGTTAATGTATTTTTGTTTCTGAGATCGAGAACCCCAAAATTGGCCATTTTACGCAAATATCACAGTCGAAACGTAATATGCCTCTTTAAGTTGTTATTAGAAAATGATTTTAATAAAACTAACTGCCTAATCTAACCGCCTCTGTGATCTAGTGGTTCGCCCACCCGTGTAAGACGCAGGGGTCCCGGGTTCGATTCCCAGGGGGGTACAATTTGTACTCGGTTTGGTTGGTGGTAGGGCTTATTTCAAGTCCGCCTGGCTAGCTACCATCATCTTACCTAAGTCTGACGCCATAACAACAATTAAAAAAAACATTGTGTTCCGGCAGTTTAGATACCTTACTTTAACTGCCGGAACATAATGATTTTTACCAGATAGCCAGTTCCTCAGTGGTGAGGATTCCGGGTGTAGTGCGCTTCCACCTTCGGCCTTATCGTCACTTAACATCAGGTGTGGTGAAGGCCAAGCATTATCCCGTTGTGTATTAAAAAAAACTTTAATTTTTAGGGCCCATGGTTTAGTATTTTTAGAAGATATCACTATATTATACCTATTCCCTCGTAGTCTCCTTGTTAAATAAATTAATATTCCTTTTGAATTTGCCAGAAATCGCGAGAAAATGATTTTCAGAATAATTAGTATGGAAAAGCTGTTTTTCTCGTAAAAAAAATCTAATTATCTTACAATTTTCATCAACATAATAAGCCATTTTATGTCTCTACTGCTGGGGCACAGGCATCCCTTTGGGTGGACTCACCACACGGGCCCAATGCGGATTAGTGGGTGTTAACAACTGCAATTGGCTTTGGTTAAAAAATAAAAGGTATTTTTTTTATATTTTTTTACTACAGATTAGGCCAATTTAAGAAACTAATTTGAATATTTTAACATTTGGTCCCGTATTTATTTTTTTATAAATATATTTTTGTCGAGCGGATATGGTCAACCGGAATGACGTCATTAGTGGCATGAAAGTTTAAGAAGAAAACCTTTGCCATCTACTTATAGAAAAAGAAAGGCCAAGTGTCATTAACTGTCATAATGACTTTATGGTTGTTTGTAAACTAATAAGTTATAGTTAATATTTCTTCTATTTTATTCATTTAATCCAGTTGTGACGGTTCTAGCCTACCTTCTTAATTTGCCGCAATAATTTTTGAGGTGGTAAAATTATAATAAAAATGCTTACCAGTGGAAACTCTGCTGAAAAACTTTGTAAAAACTGACACGCCCAATCTACCCAAATTGCGAAATGTATTGTATGTATTGTGTCTATTTTGGATGTAGGCTACATGGATGAAATTGTAACGATTGGTTGTGGACTGATAAATTTGCAGGATAACATAATAAACATTGTGAAAATATGTGCATACTTTATTTCTATTTACAAACATTTAATAGTAGGGATGTGGAAAAAATTACGAGATAAGTTCATCGATATTTTTCGGGCGATATTAAATACTCTGATATATCGAAAGATGTTTTTACAATAATTTTTCCAAAACATTTTTTTGGTAATTACGTATGGATTCTAAGGCCTGGTTTACATTAGTCAAGTAGACGACCGAGTCGAGTAGCGAGTAGAAATACATTGCTTGGCATGTTCGTCGATTTTAAAAGAACGTCAAACACACCACGTAATGAACTTCTACTCTCCTAAAGCACTCTACTAAAGACTAAGATAATGTAAACCAGCCTTAATAGTCGACACTATTTTGTCACTGGAGCATTTTGATTTTTTCCAACTTTGAGTCTTAAAAATCATCGTAAAATTCGTCAAATCGAGCCAAAATTTCGCGTAGGGGTTTATTTTGCTATTTTTTATGTTTTACAATACCTTAAAATTAGAATCCATTACTTAGTCATCGTCCCATTTCATCCCATTTTTTTCTGAGAAATATTACCTATATCGATATTTTTTCACTTCCACCTTCCACCATCCCTAATGCCAAGTTCATTGTCAAAATTGTCTTTGCACTTTTTTCTTTTTTTTATTATGGCTGGGAGATCTGTATGTGATGACGTCATATGAAGGTCATTTGAAGGTTAAAGCTTTTTATTGAATATTATAAATATCTTTAAAAATATAGACTTATTTTTAAATTTAATTAGTAGACACTGTACCGAAAGCTTATTCCTCGAAATGGTTTTGAGATTTCCAGTCATGTTCAAAAAGTTATCAAAGCCAATTGGGTTTCCATAATTCGTAATAAGTATCACAAATTAAGCGTGGCGCTTTTTTTCAGTTTCCATAAGGAGCAATACCCGCTTTTACCCGATGCTGAACAACAGGCATAAATTAATGTTATTGAACTTAAAATAATTTACATACATACAGTTTACAATACATACCTATTTGTTTGTCTAAAACAATGAGTCTAAAATTTGTTGCCCAGCAAAACTTAACATGTACCTACGTTTTTAGGGTTCCGTAGCCTAAATGGCAAAAAATGGAACCCTTATAGATTCGTCATGTCTGTCTGTCTGTCTGTCTGTCTGTCCGTATGTCACAGCCACTTTATTCCGAAAGTATTAAGACTACACAGTTGAAACTTGGTAGGTAGATGTATTCTGTTAACCGCTTAACGAATTTAATACAAAAATAAGAAAAATAAATGATTAAGGGGGGGCTCCCCATATATGGAACTGAAACTGAAAAAAATTTTTTTCTTCAAACCAACACGTGTTGGGTGTCTATAGATAGGTCTTTAAAAATGACATTAAGGTTTTTAAGACAACTTTTTCTCAAAGTCAACCGTTTGAAAGATATTCACCGCCAAAGTGGTAAAATGTGTGTCCCCCCCCCCCCCCCCTTTAACTTTTGAAATAAAAGAGTGAAAAATCTAAAAAAAATATATGCTGTAGATCTTAATAAACACTTTCAACCAAAATTGGTTTGAACGATATATAGTAATTAGTTTTTGAGATATAGCACATTTTCCAAAACCGCAAATATAACTTTGTCATTCATACCAACACTGTGAAAAACAAAGTTATTTTTACAGACGAAAAATTATAGGTGGTATTAAATATGGTATGGTATAAGGTAACTACGGAACCCTATGGCGCGTGGCCCGACACGCACTTGGCCGGTTTTTTTTATGCACAACGGGGTTGTAATTAGCCTTCACCTCACCTGATGCACGGAATAGATATAAGTACTGATGTTAAGTGACGATAAGGCCGAAGGTAGAAGCGCAATACACCCGGAATTCTCAGCACTGAGGAACTGGCTATCTTACCTCTAACTGCCGGAACATTCTTTTTTAATTGTTGTTATGGCGTCAGACTTAGGTAAGATGGTGGTAGCTAGCCCGGCAGACTTGAAATAAGTCCTACCACCAACCGAACTAAGTACAAATTGTACCGCTCCTGGGAATCGAACCCGGGACCCTTGTGTCTTACACGGGTGGGCGAACCACTAGACCACAGCGTAAAATTGTGTTTGTAAAAATGTTTTTAAATATTATTTAATCTGTGACAATAGGCCACGGTTGTCATTTTCCGCGCGTTTCCGTTCGTTTCCCCCGTGGACCATAGACAAATCGCCACAGACAATACGGGTCATCGACCCATCACACGAGGTCCAGCCATGAACTCTGTACAAAGCCGACCTCGACAGCGTAACATGTTCATGGAAAAAAATACTGATTTTAATGAGTCAATGACGATTTTTACAATGAACGTTTCAAGCCTTAAGCTGTGCAATGCTGTCATTATTATTCTAGGGACTTAAAAGCTCTGACAGACACGAAGGCTGCCTGCTCATGTGTCCCCCGATAGTTACAACCTTGGTCTCTTCAAGGCAACAGTGAATAATAGGCATTTCCTGGGCAAGCGTGTTACACCTTAGCCCACATCCTGTTTATAAACATGCTTCATATATGAAGCAAGATGGTGGTCAAATGCTTGCCCAGTTAGTACCAACAGTTACTAATAAAAAAAAAACGAAAAAAATGACGCGCGTGAAAACATTTGGTAGAGTAATTTTGTATGGGTACAATGACTATTTTATAGACCAACTTTTTCTCATACTCCTACGAAACATTAATAAATAGTTTTCAAATCTTTCATGGTGATCTTAGTTTTCAAAGTCAAATTGAACCTTGCAAATTAGATTAAGTTACTGTCAATAGTCGAAACGTGATCGAAATCCGATGGAACAAAATTTAATTCGATATCTCATTAAAATTTTGGATTTTTCGCATTCTCAATGCTATTAATGCTAGATAAATGATAGGTATCTGTGATATTACTAGAACAAATTAGAAAAAAAATCTAGCAGGTATTTTTTTCTAGTATAAAAAATTTAGCAGGTATTTTTTTCTAGTATAAAAAAATCTAGCAGGTATTTTTTTCTACTATAAAAAAATCTAGCAGGTATTTTTTTCTAGTATATCATTCGATTGCGTAAGTTAAGCAACGTTCGCAAGGGTCGGTCATGCGATGGATGACCAAAAATTTACTATCGCGAACTCCTCCGTGCTTCGGAAGGCAGGTTAAGCCGTTGGTCCCGGCTGCATTTGCAGTCGTTAATACCCACCAATCCGCATTGGGCCCGCGTGGTGGGTTATGGCCCGTCCTCCTTATCCACCCATACATAAGGAAGGCCTGTGCCCCAGCAGTGGGGACATTAAAAATGGCTGATGTGGATATCATTCGATATCTTAGTTAGGTATGTACATGTAATTAGCACACATGTTGCATCTGCAAGTCCTGCATAATGCAGGCAAGTACATTGACAGTGATTAGCTGCAACTTCACACGATAATGTAATGGCAAAGAGACAAATTGTAACATATAAAAATACGTCGTTTTACCGCAGGGGCTCTGAAGTTTTTCACAACTGTGTTGTAACCGCAATGCATCTCTCGCGTGATTCAAACTTGCGCTTGACGCGTTTTGTGCGCGTCAAAACAAGCGCGCTTACAGCGTCCACAGGACACAATTACCAGGAGGCCATGAGAGCACAGAGCTACAGCCAGACCGGTTGCGGAGCGTTGACCCCGCGGAGGTCACTGTCGCGGCCGCTGGTGCACTGCAGACTCCTTGCAAATCTGGCAGCCTGGTACTTGAGAATATATTGCTTAAGATTTATCCGATGGCAGTGAAGGTTGCACATTCTTTGTAAGCTTTTGGAAATTATTTATTTATTTACTAACTATTGACTAAAGGTAAAATTAAGATTAGAACACAAAAAATATTTATAAAAATATATTTTTTATACACAACGGGATGGTGCTTGGCCTTCACCTGACCTGATGTTAAGTGACGATAAAGCCGAAGGTGGAAGCGCACTATACCCGGAATCCTCACCACTACTGAGGAACTGGCTATCTTACCTCTAACTGCCGGAACACAACAATAATGACAAATTGTTGTTATGGCGTCAGACTTACGTAAGAATCATTGATTGTTGTTTGTTTAATTTTTACTAAAATCACTTTTACTAACTAGGTATATTTACTGAAACGTCGGAAACTAAGTATTATTGTACAACCTTCAGAACAATTATCCAACATCGCCTAAACGCGTGATCAATTTTTCATTGAGTGAAAAACTGAAATAATTTAACTATCTAAATAGTGAGCAGTGTTGCCAACTTAACGGATTTCCCGTCAGATTTAACGGATTAGTCGGGTCGATTTGTTGACGGAAATATTTATGACCAAAATTAAACGTTTTCTGACATATTTGTGTACTAATCATGTGTAATCAGCATGATGAATGGGGTAAAATCATAGCAAAGTAAAAAAACCGGTCAAGAGCGAGTCGGACTCGCGCACCGAGGGTTCGCGATATTGCGGATAATTTCACCATCAAACCACACTGCAGAGTTGAATAATAAAATTAGTATTGTAGTTTTAGGTCAGCGCCATCTCTTGACCGATAGTGGAACTAAAGTTCACTTATTTAGAAATTTGTTAATTTAAAAAAAGTGTGCTATATTGAGACATCGTTTTATTTTTCCTGTAATCATTTCAGATTTTTCTCTTTGCAAACTTCGGAGATAAGGGAGGGGAACGGTATTTTTTTCTACATTATTCATCATAAGTCGAAAACTATGCGGCTTAAATCAAAAAGAAAAAATGATTAAACACGTGCAAACGGCGCTCTTTCATATGATACCCCACATGCCGTAGTAGCCCCACTTCAAATTTTTAAGACCCCTTTACAGTGCCTATTTGAAAAAAAGATATTTATTTATTTCTTATTTGCAAAATAGTTGGGCAAATGTCATCTTAAACCATTCCAAATTTCAAGTTGATAGCATTAGTAGTTCTCGAGATATCCAGCTGTGACAGACAGACAGACTGTGTCACACCAGGGTTCCTTTTTTACCATTTTGGTACGGAACCATAAAAAGGGCAGTAAATATGGTTATTACTCTTTTAAATATACACTCTGACCTGAAAAGAAATAACAAGACATGCTATTCGTATTATTTATCCATTGTTAATAGGTATTTCGTTTGACAGAAAAATATAGGTATCATTTTGACGGATTTTTGACGGTAAATACCAACTTGCTTAGCGGAATTCAAGATTTTCTGAGAGCTGGCATGTTTAGTATAATTTTACGTCGATAGATGGCGCTATTAAAATAGGTAGTTTTTTTTTAATTTATTCCTACTAAGTGTCAGAGAAAAGTTTTTCGGAACACGCCAACGCACAACCCACAGACATAAAAAAAAAATATTTAACTGGTCTGGCTGTCTGTATGATTTGACAGCTAAGTTTTTGTGCCTATTTGAAACGCCACTAGCGTGCGTCTAAAGAACAAATTTTGACGTACAATATGAAAATGGTTGCCGTCTCTCCAGACTTTAAACTTTAGTACCATGTCCCGCACGCTATGCTCACGCTACGTCCTACAGCGCCAAAATGGCGGAAATCAAATAGGCACAAAAACAGTTTGACATAAGCCTGTCCAGTGTAAGTATATGCAGGTCAGTGGCACAACCACATACTCAACAAACGTATGTTAAAATAAAATAGTAATAACGTTTCATTCTTTTCTTAAAAACCTACCTACTTTGTTGTTCAACGACGTCTAAATGTTTTTAAGAAGTACTTTTTAGGGTTCCGTTTACCCAAAGGGTAAAAACGGGACCCTATTATTAAGCCCATCTTACACGGCGCGACTGAAAATAAACTGGTTGCAAACTCTAATCACCAATGAGTTGCTAAACTATCACCGCACTAGTATTTCAATGGCGGTTCGCACATGCCGCTACCAATTGCCAACTGGTTTGCAACGCGTCGGCAACGCATTGGCAACTAATCACTCGCAACCGGACGCGCGCAACTGATTGCCAACTGCAACTGGAAACTGAGGTCTATTAACAAAAAAGAATTACGATAGTCGGACGATCTTTTGATCGATTTACTTGATTTTGAACCTTATACATGAATTAATAATGCCAAGGAGTTGGATTGAACATCGTACGTTTATCGCGATACTTTATCGTAATAGGCGCTTTGTGTAGGTTTTTCAACCAAATTTGGTTGCGCCGTGTACGAATCTTTGTCACTAACTAGTTTCCAACTATAGTTTCAAACTGGTTTCGTCAGTTTTGAGTCGCGTCGTGTAAGAAGGGGCTAAGACTCCGCTGTCCGTCTGTCTGTCTGTCACCAGGCTGTATCTCATGAACCGTGATAGCTAGACAGTTGAAATTTTCACAGATGATGTATTTCTGTTGCCGCTATAACAACAAATACTAAAAACAGAATAAAATAAATATTTAAGGGGGGCTCCCATACAACAAACGTAATTTTTTTGCCGTTTTTTGGTACGGACCCCTCCGTGCGCGTGTCCGACACGCACTTGGCCGGTTTTTTTAACTGCCTTTTAAAAACTGCTCATAGTTGGCAACACTGATAGTGAGATCGTTCTGCCACACCTTATTTCCAAACGCTACCAAATCAAGTGAAAAACTAGCATCAATAGCGCGTAACATTGAGTCCGTATATTGAGCAATATTAAATCGACGCTTATAGCTACATAATTTAATAATGATTTATCTACTCTCATATCGTAAAATTCGAATTATGAATTTCAAAGCGAATTTATATTGACATACTTTATACACGCAATACCGAAAAAAAATTAAAAAGTTATTTTATAACATACCTTCGCTAACTGAAGTGTGATATAAAATAACTTTTTTTCTCATTACGATACAGGGCAAATCCAAGAAGAAGGCAGTGCCGCGATTAAAAAAAAAAACAATGTTATTTCCACATACTTTACATAATTAAAATGTGCTCTATGGTGATCGATGACTTAGCGTAACGATTAGTCTGCTGGAATGCACTAACTCATTATTATTTTTTCTAATAGAATACGCGCCATGTTTTGATTTTAATTTTTACTTTTGCTTAAAAATGTCTGATAGTAGTGAGTGTGGACTCCACCCGATATTTGATGCGGCGACGGAAAAACGTCTTACTTAACCTAAGTAAGTAAGTACCTACCTAGTCGTAGAAAGTCGATAAACTACTTACCTACTCTTTTTATAATTGTTAAATTATTTTGTAGGTTCAATCACAAATTCTATGAGAGTAGATAAAGTAGTGTATGAAACTGTACATAACTAGGTATTAAAACACTCGTGTGATACTATTAAAAACCTCGCCTACGGCTCGGTTTTTAAACTCACACTCATGTTTTAATACCCCTCATTATGCATCAGTTTCATAAACTACTATTATGTACTAGTACTATGTTTACTGACAACTTCGGTTACACATGTGCTGTTAGAGCGATGGCGAAGCGAACTAAGCGAACATTTCCTGAGCGAAAGTGGCGCCGCGGTGAATTTTATGTAATATTATAATTCTAATAGACAATTTTTATAATGTTTATCGTGGAGATTTGAGGGCCCACAATCTTCCCTGGTAGTCACTGCTAGAAGTAGATAGAAAAACTGCTAAAAGTGGCCGTTTTTGACACATTTGCTATCTACTTCTACGAATGACTACGAGGGCATGTAGTGATACCTTCTAAAAATACTAGACCATGGGCCCTAAAATCTCCACGATAAACATTATTAAAATCTTTATCTATTAATAACTTATTAAATAAAAACCTCCGAGGGCGCCACTTTCGGTCATACAACCGCCTTAAGGTAGGTTATCAAATCAAGCCATAAAAGTTAAAAAAGAATGAGATTTTTGCATTCAGTGCTATTTCAATACAATACTAAATACGACTTGCACCAGATCAGTACCCTTAGCACGAAAAGCTATCGAGAAAAAAACGCGCGTAAAATTACTCGATAGAGAATTATCTATGGAAATTTTAATTTCGCTATTCGGCGGTAGATGGCGTTGTACAAATTTCCAATACAAAATTGCACTATCGAATGATTTTACGCGCGTTATTTCTTTCGATAGCTGTTCGTGCTAAGGGTACTGTTCTCGGACGGGAATCGAACCCACGATCTTTAAATGTCCGGTCCAAATCTCCGACCGCTGAGTGTGACTCGGTAGCTGAGTGGTCAGTGCCCTTAGCACGAACAGCTATCGAGAAAAATAACGCGCGTAAAATCATTCGATAGTGCAATTTTGTATTGGAAATTTGTACAGCGCCATCTACCGCCGAATAGCAAAATTAAAATTTCCATAGATAATTCTCTATCGAATGATTTTACGCGCGTTTTTTTTCTCGATAGCTGTTCGTGCTAAGGCTACAGAGCATTGGACATCCAAAGGTCGCGGGTTCGATTCCCGTCCGAGAACTGATCAGGGGGCTAATTGTCTAATTTAAAAATCTATCGTAATCGCTTTCATTTGACAGATGGATGTGAGACATTGCTGCATTTCTTTGGTAAGTTATTATTTGTGCCAAAAAGAAGCATCAATGTGTTACATCCTGAAAGCGATTGCGGTAGATTTTGCAATTAGACAATAGAAAGGCTGGTGCGTGTCATATTTATTCTAGTAAGTTATTTAGTACTAGTGGCCGCCCGCGACTTCGTCTGCGTGGAAAGATTTTTTGCTATCCCTCGGAAACAATACATTATTTCGGGATGAAAGGTATCCTATGTCCTTCTCTGTACCCCTAAGAACGTGTATGCAAAATTTCATGATGATCGGTTCAGTAGTTAAGACGTGAAGGCGTAACAAACAAACAAACGGACTTTCACATTTATAATATTAGTAAGGATTAGTAAGGATTGCTTAAAAAAATATATCAAAGTTTTCCTCTCTCGTTGATGTCTTTATTAAGGGCAAGAAATTTAAAATTTTAATTTTTATTTGTCTAACAATAAAGTAGAAAATTCGTATTTCATACCGCTACGAGGTTTTATCATAGATTTTTATCTAACAGCTATACTCAAAAACTTGGAAAAGTTTTACCTATTAAATTGAGTTTTAAAGCATATTTACTTACTTTTTTATTATAAGTAAAACACCTGCAGCAAGCAAAATAAATCGAAAAATTCTCATTTAAACTAAAGTTTTCTTATTATAATTTTACTAGCTGCCGCCCGCGACTTCGTCTGCGTGGAAAGTTATATTGATATCCCTCGGGAACAATATTTTTTTCTGGATAAAAGGTACCGTATGTCCTTCTTTGCACCCTTGACAACGTGTATGTAAAATTTTAAGATGATCGGTTCAGTAACAAACAAACGGACTTTCGCATTTATAGTGTTAGTAAAGATTTAGTATATGGTCTAGTGGTTCGCCCACCCGTGTAAGACGCAGGGGTCCCGGATTCGATTCCCAGGGGTGGATACAATTTGTACTCGGTTTGGTTGGTAGTAGGTCAGCGGTCAGAGCATTGGACCAGACATCCAAAAGGTCGCAGGTTCGATTCCCAGGGGGGTATATTTGTACTCGGTTTGGTTAGTTGGTGGTAGGGCTTCTTTCAAGTCCGCCTGGATAGCTACCACCATCTTTGATCATACCTGAGTCTGATGCCATAACAGCAATTCAAAAATTGTTGTGTTCCGGCAGTAAGAGGTAAGATAGCCAGTTCCTCAGTGATGAGGATTCCGGGTGTAGTGCGCTTCCACCTTCGGCCTTATCGTCACTTAACATCAGGTGATGTGAAGGCAAAGCTCTACCCTGTTGTGCATAAAAAAGGTTATTGACCTTTTTGTATTACAAATTCGAAGAAAAACGTAATGGTTTGTACGCGTCGTATTCGCTTCGCTCGCATTGCATCGGTGTGACTACCCAATTGCTTTGTTAACCTGAACAGTTAACCAACTTCACGGGTGAGCGGTTAAACGCGTTTTTAATTCGGTCTGCATTCTCATTTTTGATGTCTGTCTGTAGCCCTCACATCTATCGAGAAAAAACGTGCGTAATAAAACTCGATAATGTCTATGAGAAATTTAATTTCGCTTTACGGCGTTAGATGGCGCTGTACAGATTTCCCATACAAAATTACTCTATAGAATTCATTTACGCACGTTTTTTTGTTCAGTTGTTCAGCGCTGAAAGTAAATTAAATCGATGACAGTTGCTAAAACAAGAGTTAAATTATTTGCGAAAAATACTTAACATTTAAGGTTGAGAATTCTTAAGACAAGTAACTTAAAGAAAACAACAAAATTAGCATTCGAAATATCGCTCATCTGGAGGAATATCGGCACAACTACACTTTTGCAAATTTTACAGGAGAAGGGTTAAAGGTTTAGTGCTTTATACCTTAAAATGTATACATCTAATGGTTCTCCTGTGATATTTATAATATTCAACAGATCTTTAAATTATAGAAACAAAATATTTGATAAATAAAATATACATACTTTTTAATATTTACCATTAATTATATATACCCAACAAATGTATGGTTCTTCTTCTAAAAAATTTTCATTTTTTGTAGTTCTGATGTTATTAAAACTAAAAAAAAGTCTGAAATGGGTGGTAGGAAAATATAGACGATTCAAAAGTACTTAGATAATAATTAAGTTTATTTGAATAAAGCTATTTTTGACTTTGACTTTGAAAATGTGGTAAAAAAAATTTCAGAACAACGTTTTTGTATCTTTACCTACTTAAAAAAAAAAACACATTGGTGTGCGAACTTTCCTAGCACATTTTTTTTAAAATACTCCGAAATCAGAAGAGATTATCACAATTATCTTTCCTAATAGGTACCTGGAGGTAGAAACGCATACATTTTCTGTGGTATGGATTTGATAACAGTTTTCGTTAATGGGGAAGGCAACTGTCAAAATAGCACTGCGTACGCTTGTTCCACGAGAACTATGAAAACCAAGGACTTTTATTCAAAAAATTGTTTTCTTAAGCTTTAAAATGATTAAATTCTGTGTAAGGCTTTAAAAATGTTGGCACTTACAAATTTACGAAAAATCTGGATATAGAAAAAAATTATAAATTCCGTCAGAATAAAAACGTCTTAGTTTGGCTTTAAATTCCGGCACTTGCATTGTAGAATAGTGTTTTATATCCATTTTGGGTCAATGGGTCTTTTTAGGTAAAAAATACCACAAAATAAATACCTATTTTCTCATGCATTTTGTTCTGTACGTCTACTGTCTTAGGAACAAGCGTACGCAGCGACATCTACAATTAGCTTTGCGTTGCCAACTAATTAACGAAAAACTAAAGTTTCTAAGTAAATAGTTTTAAAAAAGTGACGAATTATATTTGGTACCACTCTTTTAAAAAGTTATTTGTGTCAACATGTCCCATAGACAATATTTTAATGCGATTTGACAATAGACAGTGATCCGCTGGAACTTCACTCGAGAATGTATGGCAAAGAGAAAATTTTACATATTAAAATACGTAGTTGTGTACCGCAAGAGCTCTGAAGGTAGTCACTTCAGTTGTACATTGTCAATTAATTCGTTAAAAAAAAGATATTTAATAATAATAAATAAATGCTTGGACAATTTCACACAGCGCCATCTAGCCCCAAACTAAGCAAAGCTTGTAATATGGGTGCTAGATAACTGAAATACTACTTATATACTTTTTAAATATATACTTATTATACATAGTAACACCCTGACCCGTCACTGAAATTAAAATTCATCATTTAAATTTCTGCCCGGCCGGGAGTCGAACCCGAGACCTCTAGCGTGGTAGGCGGCATGTTGACCACTGCACCACTCAGGTAGTCATATATTAAAATATCTGTGATACGCTTGTCGCTCCAGAAAGTAAGACTCGTGCGAAGTTAACGAACCGATAAACTACTTGCTACTATAAATCTGTAGGTTAATTAAAAATGTTATGATTAATGTAAATATGCAGACAGATTTGTAAAACAAATTGTAGTTTGCGTAACTTGTTTACATTTTAATACAATATATTGAATTGAATTGAATTGCTGGAGAGCGTAGTTTAAAATAGACTCTTTTATTGTTTTAGATGTTTTTACACGACTGCCCCAAAAAGAGTGTATTGTGTTCAGTAATCGTAGCACGAACAGCTATCGAGAAAAGAAACGCGCGTAAAAGTACTCGATAGAGTTATTATCTATGGAAAACATTATTTCGCTTTTCAGCAATAGATGGCGTTGTACAAAATTCTTATACAAAATGATTATAGAATTTTTTTCGAGCGTTTTTCTCTCGATATGTATGTTCACAGGGTTCATGTATGTTTGTATGTATATGAGTCTCTTTAATCCACATAACTTCTAAATGTCTGAACAGATTTAGTGTGAGGTTATCGTAAGAATACATCACCTCAAGAGAAACTGGCTAGATTTTCTGAAAAAAAAAGCAATATGTCGGCTGCTTGAGACGCCATCTTGTAAAGTGAAAAAAAAAGTTTTTCTCCAATAGTTAGGTACAATTTAAGTAAAAGGCCTTGATGAGCACATTCCAAAACTAATAATAAGTTACAAATGTATGAAAATGGTATCTACCTAAATTATTTCTGATACAACGTTATTCATACTGAACTCTCAGTATGCAATTTTCACATTTTTTGTTTAATTTACGCCAAGCATGTACCCCTTATCAACCCCTAAATGCCCCGCCCTCACAAATCACTACAACTAATCAAGGGCTGGATCCTACGATTGGAAAAGGTCAGCAATACGACCTTAGGGTACTAGCTGCTAATTAAATTGTATGGGGTGTGTGCGTAGATGCAGGTTTGATTCCCAACAGGATCGGTAAATTTAGCAAAAAAAGATGTAACATTTAGCGCGAATATATCGAAGAAAGTCGAATAGGGGATGATAGAGGATGCCAATTTCTGACCTGTCATAATGTTGATGTTATGAAATCGTGTATAATAGCCCAGAAATTCCATTCTAATTAAATTGTATGGGGTGTGTGCGTAGATGCAGGTTTGATTCCCGATAGGATCGGTAAATTTAGCAAAAAAAGATGTAACATTTTGCGCGAATATATAGAAGAAAGAGAATTAAGTGACCGGACTTATGAAGGTCGCGGGTTCGATTTCCTGAAAAAATTGTCAGAAAGTACCCCACGTACTTGTAGTAGTATACTATTATACAGTGTGTCCCTGGATAAAGTGCAATCCATGAATAAATGAGTAATAAAAAAATATTCAATCAAATTTTTTTTTTTGCATATTTAAGATTTGTAATATTTACAACGGACTCTATGTACAAAAAATCATATTCCTTTAGAAGTAGTGAATGGATTTTGTTCAAATAAAATATAATGTGATGCCAGATACTTGTTAGTTTAGATAAATTCCAAATAACTCACAAAAAAGTGATATTCATAACCTAAATTCAGCTTTGTGTAAAAAAATGCATTTTTCTTTCTCTTTTTTCATTAATCTCTAAGTTTTTCAAAATGTTGCCCCCAATACCACAAAGTTTTATCATTTATTCACAATGTTTATCATATTGGCTTCCAAACACCAAAAAAAATCTCGCGAAAAATAACACGCTGGCTATGAGCTTTCAAAGATGGTTAACTTTAAAATATTGTATCAGTGGTTTACTTTGAAAGCTCATAGCCAGCGTCTTATTTTTAGTAAGTACATATTTTTTTGCTGTTTGGTAGTTTATATAATAGAAACTAGCGGCCGCCCGCGACTTCCTCTGCGGGGAAAGATTTTTTTGCTATCCCTCGAAATGCATTTTTTTTTTTACAAAAAGCTGGATTTAAGTTATGATTATAACTTTTTTGTGAGTTATTTGTAATCTATCTAAACTAACAAGTATCTGGCATCACATTACTTTTATTTGAACAAAATCCATTCTCTACTTTTGAAGGTATATTATTTTTTGTACATAGAGTCCGTTGTAAAAATTACAAATCTTAAATCTGCAAAAAAAATTAAATTAGATTGATTTTTTTTTTGTAATTTTTTTATTACTCATTTATAGTCTAGTTTCGCCCCATTCGGGATTGCACTTTATCCAGGGACACACTGTATAATAGTATGCTACTACTACTACGTGGGGTACTTACTGACCATTTTCTCAGACGGAACTCAACCCGAATATATAGGGTCATTTTGAACTTACCATCCAAATTTTGAGGATGTGTTCAGTCCATGAAACTGAACAACTTTCTCTAAGGAACACATGGCCAAATATGTAAAATAAAAATCGACTTTCCATACAAATCAAAGAGATCACGTGATCAATTTAGTATGGGATGACCAAAATTTTTGGCGAAATTTGACACGTTTCTTAGAGAAAGTTGTTTAGTTTCATGGACTGGACACATCCTTAAAATTTGGATGGTAAGTTCAAAATGACCCGATATAATTCTCTATGGAAAATTGCATTTCGCTTTTCGGCGCTGTAAAAATTTCCCAATTTCCAATTTTTGAAGTGAAAACTTCTTTAGCGGCGTTGTAGGCTTTTTGTATGGGGAAAAAATGTTAAACTCGCGTCAGTATGAATCACGTGGCTGATTGAAAATGCGTAAGACGGATGTGACGGATGGAGAATAGACAGCTGGCGGCGGAAGTATCCCCCTCTTTTTCTACGGGTCGCGTTGAAAATGGCAGTGCGTCATTTTAAGACGTAAACACTTGTGTCACCAGCAACGCACTAATGTTGAAAATGGAACTAATAGCAGCGATCTGTTCGGTGAAATCATAGACTTATTTAAACTCTGTGACTATAAGTTTAAATCGTAGAATGCGTGCATGTAGAAATTTAAAAAAATGCCACTAGCGCGAAATCTTTAGAATTTTTCTCTAATTACAAACTGATTGGATTGTGTGACTGTATAGTAATGGGAAAAAAATAATTTTAATCCTTTGCCGCTAATTTCTAAATATCAAAAATGCACAACGTTAATATTCAAGTTTTCACTTCTGCCGGCACTCCGGCAGTGCCAACCGATTTTTTTACTAGTATATTATTTAGTACATATTATATAAAAAGTGACATTATGAATGATTTGAGTTATATGCCTCCGACTGCATGTTAAAATGTTGCCTTTAATATTTAATCTTGTTTTCATCTTTTCAGTTGACTTGTCTTTTAATGCAGGAGGGTTTTTTTTTTTAATTTATTTTTTTATTTATTTCTTTTTAGTTATTATTTATTACAATCATGATATACCTTTTTGAAATCCTTTTAATGAGACCTTTAATTTAACACCCATATTGCAGTATTCTAAAAAAAAAATGTTTTTTTCCACTACGTATAATAGCACCGTGCAGCCGCCATGTTGGTTTTTTATAACGCCACTTTCTTAAGAACACTTGGGTTGGCAAGACAAATCTAACGATATGTTAATCAATACTAAATAATATACTAGAAAAAATACGACTCGCACCAGATCAATACTCAGACGGGAATCGAACCCGCGACCTTTGGATATCCGGTCCAATGCTCTGACCGCTGAGCTACCGAGTCACTAGTGACATCGTCGAATTTTTCCTAGTATATCCTAAACTCTTACGCTGTAAGCCAGCGTTATTTCACCAATGTGAGGAATTACCTCGACATTCAATTGAAATATCTTTCCAGATATTTTAACAATTGATTAAGATGAAATAGCTATATAATTTTTAAATTTGAGATTTTTGCATTTACAATGCTATTTTTAAACAATACTAAATAATATACTAGAAAAAATACGACTCGCACCAGATCAATACTCAGACGGGAATCGAACCCGCGACCTTTGGATATCCGGTCCAATGCTCTGACCGCTGAGCTACCGAGTCACTAGTGACATCGTCGAATTTTTCCTAGTATATCCTAAACTCTTACGCTGTAAGCCAGCGTTATTTCACCAATGTGAGGAATTACCTCGACATTCAATTGAAATATCTTTCCAGATATTTTAACAATTGATTAAGATGAAATAGCTATATAATTTTTAAATTTGAGATTTTTGCATTTACAATGCTATTTTTAAACAATACTAAATAATATACTAGAAAAAATACGACTCGCACCAGATCAATACTCAGACGGGAATCGAACCCGCGACCTTTGGATATCCGGTCCAATGCTCTGACCGCTGAGCTACCGAGTCACTAGTGACATCGTCGATATGTTAATCATGGAAATCCGTTCAGCCGTTTAAAAGATATGAGGTAATAAAGAATATTACATACAAACAAACATACTTACTTACATACTTACAAGATACGCGCGAAAAACATAACCCTCTTGCAGTCGGGTAAAAATAGCATTGTGAATGCTAAAATCTCAAAAATTAAAATGTAGGTAAATATTTGTATGTTTAACTGACTGTACACTGTTGCTTGTGTGCGTAGTCTGTTGTGTTAAATAAATATGTTATATTCTAGGTACTTATAAGAATTTCCTAGTTGAGATTTCTCCTTACAAGTCTGCAAGTAGGCCACTGGGCACTGCCCACCGCCTTATTGCGACAACGGCCTATTATCTTAACCAAGTTAATGCTCGTTGGAACCTTTACACGATTATCAGATTCATGTTATAAGCAGCGGTTATAAAAGGATTTAAGTTTTATGAAAATGTAATAAAGTACCTAACACGAGATTTTTCAAATTAATAAAAGATCCAAATGTTTTGTGGACCGGTTTTTTAGTGTTCCGTACCCAAAGGGTAAAAACGGAGCCCTATTACTAAGACTCCGCTGTCCGTCTATCTGTCTGTCTGTCTGTCACCAGGCGGTATCTCATGAACCGTGATAGCTAGAAAGTTAAAATTTCCACAGATGATGTATTTTTGTTGCCGCTATAACAACAATAACTAAAAACAGAATAAAATTAATATTTAAGGGGGGCTCCCATACAACAATCGTAATTTTTTTTGGCGTTTTTTGGTACGGAACCCTTCGTGCGCGAGTCCGACTCGCACTTGGCCGGTTTTTTATAAATAACGGGATAGTGCTTGGCCTTTACCTCACCTGATGTTAAGTGACGATAAGACTGAAGGTAGAAACGCACTACTCCCGGAATCCTCACCACTGAGGAACTGGCCTCTAACTGCCGGAACACAACAATTTTTAAATTGTTGTTATGGCGTCAGACTTAGGTAAGATGGTGGTAGCTAGCCAGGCGGACTTGAAATAAGCCCTACCACCAACCAAACCGAGTACAAATTGTACCCCCCACTGGGAATCGAACCCGAGACCCCTGTGTCTTACACGGGTGGGCGAACCACTAGACAACAGAGGTGGTTCCTAATAAGTCGGGATAATCACATTGACCAAAGATGATTTTTTTATTTTATTGAGTGAACATGATGAAAATTGTTACCACACCGTTTTCACAGAGCATTTACGGCATTTACGCAGGTATAAGTAATTTATGCAGTACATAAGCCAATTACGGAAACAACACTTTGCAAACAAGATATAAATGATTACTCAAAAAGCAAAAAATAATTTTACATCTCTCATATTCGGTAAATAGGTCCTTATTACCCCCAAATGGGGCTTGTAGGTAACCAATTAGCGCTCTAAGGTTATAATGTAGCTAGAAAAGCCCTAGGGCGGTAAGTAATTAAAAAAAATCCTGTAAGTAAGTAAAAATCCGGTAAGTAATTAAAAAAAGCCCTAGGGCGGTTAGTAATTAAAAAAAGCCCTAGGGCGGTAAGTAATAAAAAAAATACAGCAAGGTGGCTGAAGGTTACATTGAAGATTCCATACAAAATAAAATTAAAATTACCAAAAAAATAACGGAAATTATTCAGCTTTCAAAAAATGAAACATCTTTCCTAAGAGATGATCCGCAACCATCAACTTCTGCTGAAGAAATCTTCATCCCGTCAGATTTTGTCCATGACCAACAAATATCACAAACTCAAACTATTAACATACCCAAAAAACACCTGTCCCTAAAATTTGAAAATTGTTCTCATTTCACTATAAATTTTAACTAATAAAATGTTTTATTCTTGTAATGCCGGTTTTTTACTACTTACCTCACCATCGAGATGTAAAGCAGAGTAGTTAGCTCGGGTGTAAAGCATCAATTGCACCCTCGAACTATAGGCGCCCTCGCTGCGCTCGTGAATATCTCGGGCTGTAATTGATGCCTTATTACAGCCCTTGGCTACTAATCTGCTATTGTAACAACGCGACTCAGCCGAACGATTGTAGTATAGCAAATGGGCCATAGATCGCACCTTGTTCGCAAAAATACGAATTTTGATAGAAATCAGAAAAGCGATAGGTTCGTTTGAGCTAACACCAAAGTAAGTAGATGTCCACCTACCTTGGAGTCTCTTGCATATCTTTCAGCTCAGCAGCAGTTGTATTTCTTGATGATGGATGAGGGTCCACCGCGTGGTTCACGGAACAGAGCAGTCCAGCTGGCACTTTCACGCACTTCATTGTTTTGAAACCGATTATATAGATGCTAGCACATATAATAAGCAATATTAGAGCGATTTTGGAATCACACACTCAGAATTTATTTGGTTTTTTATAATTTTCAACGCCGCGAATCCGCGATGCGTCGGGGAACCGGCGAAATTTCTTGTGTCTTTAGCCAGCCAATCAGCGATCGGGATCGGTGGATATGCTCGTTATGGTCGTATGAGAGCCTTGCTTTGCTGTTGCGACAAATAACCACTCATATAAACTGCGGGAATATTTGAATTTGGAATATTCGATTTAATGGGGTTGGCAACGCAAAGCTAATTGTAGATGTCGCTGCGTACGCTTGTTCCTAAGACAGTATAGACGTTCAGAACAAAATGTATGGGAAAATAGCTATGTATTTTGTGGTATTTTTTTACCGAAAAAGACCCATTGACCCAAAACGGATATAAAAGACTATTCTACAATGCAAGTGTCGGAATTGAAAGCCAAATTAAGGCGTTATTATACTTACAGAATTTATCAATTTTTTCTATATTCAGATTTTTCGGAAAATTGTAAGTGCCAACATTTTTAAAGCTTATTACACAGAATTTAATCATTTTAAAGCTAAAAATAAGATTTTTTTAAGTAAAAGTCCTTTGTTTTCATAGCTCTCGTGGAACAAGCGTACGCAGCGCTATTTTGACAGTTGCCTTCCCCAGGTAGAAAGCTAGATTTTGAACGAATAGTGAACAAATTTTATACAAACACAATCATAATAAAATCATTTCATTCTTTTACTTATTTATTAACACCATTGTTAAGCAATACGTTCTTTTAGAAAAAATAGTACCTACTTAGGTACGTTACGACCTATTGAGGTCTAAAAAATCAAATATGTACTAATTCAATGTTACGACGCGACGGCTCGTATCCAATAGGGTGGAAACAGGACAATCCATTATTATTTTATTCAAAATCAAGTAGACAAAAAATCCATGGAAAGAAAACATACCAAACGCTTTATCTATACTATGTGGCCGTGTGTATTATGTTGTTATTTATATTTTCTTTGAATTGTTTTGCACTTTCTTCATGTCATTATGTTTTGTTTTTTTTTCTTTATTTTCCTCTGTGTGTGTTGTGTTGTGTCTAACCGCTTACTGTCTTTAGGCCCCGGCAGAATAACAGTGCTTCTGAGTTATTCTGACCATCTAAGAAGACTCAGAAGATTTTTACTGAGACGGGGCCCATTAACTTGCACACTCTTTGTTTAATGTAATGTACTGTACCTGTATCTCATATTCTTTGTAACGTTCATTTATTGTATATTTCTTGCTTTTCTTAACCCTACTGTATGTGTGTTGTTAATAAATGTTTTTCTTTCTTTCTTTCTTTCTTTCAAACGTGCGACCACGCGTGCCGTAAACTGCATAAATTAATGAAAAACAATATCTTCATAGGATTTTCTTTGTTTTTTTTACTTTTATTTGTATTTTTAATGAGAGATTTGAATAAGGAGGTACATACCTATATTTTATTGTTACGGTATAGTTTTATATCGGTAAAGTGTTGAAAATTTTCAGTATCAACATCTATTGTGAAAAAAATTCGGGTTGCACTCCGGGAGTGCCGGCAGAAGGAAAAACTTGAACATTAACGTTGTGCATTTTTGATATTTTGGAATGGTTAGGGAATAATTTTGCACGAATTGCTTTAATTATCAATATAAAAGTACTATCATTTATGAGGTAGAATACAATATTTATTTATTGCGCTATCGTACACGAACATGACAATTTATATTACATTAAAAAGTTTATCTCTCAGAAAAATCAACTCGCCGAACGCCAAAACGACGCGCCGCCATTTTCACCGCGCCGTAGAAAGAGAGCGGGATACTCCCGCCGCCGGCTGTCTAGGCTACATCCGTCTTACGAATTTTCGATCAGGGTCACGTGACCCTGACTGAGTTTAACATTTTTTACCCATTATAAAAAAGCTTACAACGCCGCTAAAGAAGTTTTCACTACAAAAAAACGCGCGTAAAAGTACTCGATAGTGTAATTACTATAGAAAATTTAATTTAGCTATTCAGCGGTAGATGTCGCTGTACAAATTTCCCATACAATTTTTTTTTTATTTATTTATATAAAATACACTTGTAAGCTTACAGACAAAATCCAAAACGCAAACAAGTCAATTACAAAAAAACATACAGCAGCAATAAATAGCAAATCAATTATAAAACAATGTAAAAAATTGGAATCAAAAATTTAAATCAATTGCATGCAAATTAGAAACAATACAAATTACAATAATAATTATTTAGGCATGTCATATTAAAATAAAATAAAAGCTTATTAAAAACATAATACCATTAATATTAAATATGTCAAACAATAAAACCTATGATTCGTACTAAGTCAATCCCAATTTACATGTCATTAATGATACTTTCAAAGCGAGTCACACGTTTCAAAGAATCTGCAAATATGTCAATATCATAGTGCTGTAAGTATGTCACTTATCAGTCTTAACGCGTGGTTCGTAGGCGCGTGGGCTGTCCGTACAATGCGTACAACAGGCCGAAGAAAACAGTTTTGCCGAACGATGATTTCGGCGCGGGGCTTAAAAATTATTCTATCGAATGCTTTTACTACCTAGAATTTCTTGAAAAAGTGCCTACCCAGAGATAACGAATAGAAAACGCAGAAAATAAATAAAAATCAACATTAATTTCTCAAACAAGCCCCTCACGTAAAATATTCGAAACAGGCAGCACTTTATCAACACTGCCATAGACAATAAATATCAAAACTATTCCCCAATAAGTCTAGACCATAGATAACGGAAAGTTATGGCGTCTTCCGGCGGATGCTTCGCGTTTTTCCCGCCTTCGTCGAGTGCCGCCAACTCGAGATGTCCTGTAGGGTTGTTTACAAATCGGGTCATATTTACGGTCAGGGTTTTTCGCTGAGAAATTCAAGATGGCGGAACGAGCGGGAAATTGGGTGAAAAACCTTTTTTTTATGTAGGTACCGTTGTGGCTATCGGTTTGGTGATATGGAGCTTAGCCTCGCGTACCTATACACGGTTAATTTTTAAGTATATCTAAAAATGAAATGGGGTGTTCAGTACCCTTAGCACGAACAGCTATCGAGAAAAAAACGCGCGTAAAATTACTCGATAGAGAATTATCTATGGAAATTTTAATTTCGCTATTCGGCGGTAGATGGCGTTGTATATTTCCAATACAAAATAGCACTATCGAATGATTTTACGCGCGTTATTTTTTTCGATAGCTGTTCGTGCTAAGGGTACAGACCACGTAAATGAACAACTTTTACTATGGGGCCAACCTAGAAATCGCGGAAAAAAAATCAGCTGTTCCATACATTACAGTCGAGTCGATGTTGTACTTTTCTATGGAACAGCAGTTTTTTTTTTGCGATTTCGTGGTTGGCCCCATAGTAAAAGTTGTTCATTTACGTGGTCTGAAATCCCCATTTCATTTTTAGATATAGTTAAAAATTAACCGTATACTTAATGTAACTCAAAATTTACAGTAGTTTTTTAGTGTAGACAAAATCTAGTCTCTTATTTCTTAGGTAAATAAAGTAAAGCCTAGATGTTATACTTGTATTTTAGTAAAATATTTGATCCAAGTAAGTATATCGTGTTTAATTGCTCTTACTTTTTGTTTAAATTTTCCTCAACTATATTAATTATCAATGATTTTTTTTATTCTAAAATTGTATTTTCTTTATATACAATGTAAGACCTTATTTAAGACCTGGGGCCGTACCGGCTAACGAATCGAACTTCGGAAAATTTGCCGAGTTTCAAATTAAAAAAGATAAATTGAAGTAAGGAATTTCATATTGTACTATTTGTTGAAGTTATTTGGAAGATATTGATGTTTGTGTGACCTCATAGGGTTCGCCATTTTGGCACAATTGGGGCTCGATTTATCTGTTTTAATTTGAAACCCGGCAGACTTTTCGAAGTTCGATTCGTTAGCCGGTACGGCCCCGGATCCTCGAAACTTTTCTTCTTTTATCGGAAGATCGATGTGAATATCAGCCAGTATTGCCTGTTTTGTCTATGAATTCGTCAGAACTACAACATAATAACGCTAAAAAAGCCCAATGCATTTTTTTTTAAAACGTAATTAAAGTTATTATGACTTTCTAGCAGCATTTTAACTAAAATATGAAGTTTAAGGTTCTTTTTATGAATAAGGAGGTAAGAGTTTTGATGTTTTCTCATTTTAAAAACCTTTGTTTGTTTCAGGTAAATTTAGTTTATGATTCACCGCAAACAATCACAGGTCATCGACACTTTTCATGGCGAAGGTAACATAACATTCTGCCTAGTTGGCATTGGAAGTAAAAATAAGTTTAACGTTGATGATACATCATTCACTTTTAGCTTATCTTCACTTCAAAACGATGACTTGAAGTTATATAAAAAGTAATCGTCCATTCAACCGTAAATTTTGATGAAATAACGCTGGCTTTTTTATGCACAACCAATGATATTAAAAGTAAAGATAAGTTATACGCCAACATCATTGCCATTTAAAACAGCGTAAAGGTACTATAGATACACACATTGACCGCTGCATGCCCGTTGGCCGCTAATTGTCAGCGCGTCAGCTGTCTCCTTCACTCACACACTCAAAGCAGACAGCGCGCTCTTTGTACAATATGGCCGAATAAAGTAATAGATTTTTATTAAATACAGTACTTACGTGTGAAATTAAGCATTTTTCCGATCTCTGTCTGTTGCTGTATAATTTGTACATCGTCTAAAGACGCAAGTAGACATTTTTTTAATGGAATTTCATAATTTTATCGCGTCTGAATGACGAGAGCCGCGTGTTTCCGTGTCGCGACTCGCGAGCCTGTATGCCTGACTAATTAAAAGTCGGGCAATTACCTGACTTTCGTCTTGCCATTTTGGAGTGCGGGTAACATTGTGCACAACGGGATAGCACTTGGACTTCATCTCACCTGATGTTAAGTGATGATAAGGCCGAAGGTGGAAGCGCACTACACCCGGAATCCTCGTCACTGAGGAACTGGCTATCTTACCACTAACTGCCGGAACACAAAAATTTTAAAATTGTTGTTATGGCGTCAGACTTAGGTAAGATGGTGGTAGCTAGCCAGGCGGACTTGAAATAAGCCCTACTACTTGCAGCGTAAGAGTGGGATTATACTAGAAGAAATTTGATGATGTTATTAGTGACTCGGTAGCTCAGCGGTCAGAGCATTGGACCGGACATCCAAAGGTCGCGGGTTCGGTTCCCGACCGAGAATTCTGGTGCAAGTCGTAATTTTTCTAGTATACACGGTCATTTTGAACTTACCATCCAAATTTTGAGGATGTGTTCAGTCCATGAAACTGAACAACTTTCTCTAAGGAACACATGGTCAAATATGTAAAATAAAAATAGACTTTCCATAGAAATCAAAGAGATCACGTGATCAATTTAGTATGGGATGAACAAAATTTTCTGGCGAAATTAGACACATGTTTCTTAGAGAAAGTTATTTAGTTTCATGGACTGGACACATCCTTAAATTTGGATGGTAAGTTTAAAATGACCCGATATTATTTAGTATTGTAATCGTCCCTCCGTATCCGTTGTAATAGTTCAATGAACCCTGAAAAAAAACAGCTGTTTCATACAAAAAATAATGACGACAAGATCAAAATGTATGAAAGTGATGTTTTTTTTCACGACTTCAGAGTTGGTTGCATAGTAAAAGTTGTTCAGTTTGATGGCCCCTATCTACCATATTCAGCATCGCGAGTTGTTTTGTAACAGCCTGTATAGGTTGTAGTTCAGAAACCCTTTTAATCACACCGCCAATAGTAGATTGTTATACAAGACGCTAAAATGACCCATTGCATACGAGGTAGTTTTATTCCCGAGCTTTAGCGAGGGAATAAATAGAAACCGAGTTACAATGGGTTTTTAGCGTCGTGTGTTACACTCTACTTTTCACTACGATTGCGAGAAAATAAAATACAATAATAAATACCTAGTTTATACTTTCGTAAACGAATCCACTCGTTTTTCTATCCTCCACTTCATAAACTTTTCATACAATATGATTTGTGCTTGACGGCAAAAGATTAAAACTATTTCTTTCCTATTACAGTCACACAATTCAATCAGTTTGCAATTAGTGAAAAATTCAAAAGATTTGGCGCCATGCTTTTTTAATGTCTACTGTAGCAGCTAAGAAACACAATGCACGCATTCTACGATTTAAACCTAAAGTCACAGAGTATAATATTAATAAGTCTATGATTTCACCGAAGAGATTTAGTTCCATTTTCAAAAAGTCGAGCGAGTTTTTATTCGTAATTATTCTATCTATGAATAAAAACTTTTTCGTTTTAGTTAGGCTCATTGGTAATAGACAAACATTAAAAAAGAAAAAACTTTATCCCCTAGGGGTAATTATGCTATTTTATCTTGACTTTTGTACGTTACAATGACGGACTTTTTGAGCAAGAGGAGTGAAAAATAACATTATTAAATCTCAAAATTCCTAGACGAAAACTAAAACTTTTGTCTGTTATGTACTTAAAGCTAATTGTAAACATAAATTCAGTGTAAACAAGAAAATAAATAAAAAACTTAATAAACTCGACTCGAGCCACAGTCTTGTTGTAAAACATCGCAGTAAGAAACATGTTATTTAAAAATAAAAGTAGGCAAACCTAATGCGTGGACGCCCGTCTAATTGTATGAGGTATCTCGACATCTATCATTTTACCGCAAAGAATAGTTTGGGTACAGAACTGGCACATTCTCAAGGTATTACCTGCCTATCAACTTTAAAAAACCGGCCATGTGCGAGTCTGACTCGCGCACGAAAGGTTCCGTACCAAAAAACGGCAAAAAAAAATTACGTTTGTTGTATGGGATACCCCCTTAAATAATAATTTTATTCTGTTTTTAGTATTTTTTGTTATAGCGGCAACAAAAATACATCATCTGTGAAAATTTCAACTGTCTACCTGTTGTCGTTATTAATATCGAGCAAAAAATGGCAAAAAAAATCACGTTTGTTGTATGGGAGCCCCCCTTAAATATTAAATTTATTCTGTTTTTATTATTTGTTGTTGTAGCGGCAATAAAAATACATCATCTGTGAAAATTTCAACTTTCTAGCTATCACGGTTCATGAGATACAGCCTGGCGACAGACAGACAGACAGACGGACAGCGGAGTCTTAGTAATAGGGTCCCGTTTTTACCCTTTGCGTACGGAACCCTAAAAAAAGTACTTAAATAACTTTTACACAGAACAGAAATGCCTCAAAAACCAAAATATTTTTTTTATAAAAAAATTAGAATGTATTGTTATCGAATAATCATGTGTAAAGTAAAATAAAATTTTGTGAACGTTAAAAATATCGACGTATTAAATGAAATCGACCGAGATAATTAGACACTTGACAGCTAAGTTCATACAATACTCAATTTAATAGGATCACATTAAAGATTATTAGACTGAATTAGTCAACACCCGAGCGGCCCAATCGGACCGCTCAACAATAGAAAATATATTGTGGCTCTTTCCCGGGGCTCGATGTCTTGAATAATTAATGATACAATACATAGTAAGTTTTTAGCCTAATTATCTTGGTCGATTTATAGCTTTTACTATTTTTATGATAAGTACTTATTACTTAAATCTTTTTTGAAGACCTTGTGGTTGAAAAGCCGGCATTCTAAGTCTAAACTGAATATGTCGCCTGAAATCTGTTCAGTACCCGTTGCACGAACATCTATTGAGAAAAAAACGCGCGTAAAAGTACTTGAAAGAGCAATGGGGAAGGCAACTGTCAAAATGGCGCTGCGTACGCTTGTTCCACGGGAGCTATGAAAACAAAGGACTTTTAGTTAAAAAATCGTTGTTTTAGCTTTAAAATAAGTAAATTCTGTTTAATAGACCTTAAAAATGTTGGCACTTACAAATTTCCGAAAAATCTGGATAAAGAAAAAAATTAAAAATTCTGTAAAAATAAAAACGTCTTAATCTGGCTTTTAATTCCGGCATTTGCATTGTAAAATAGTCTTTTATATCCATTTTGGGTCAATGGGTTTTTTCGGTAAAAAAATACCACAAAATAAATACATATTTTCCCATACATTTGTTCTGAACGTCTACTGTCTTAGGAACAAGCGTACGCAGCGACATCTACAATTAGCTTTGCGTTGCCAACCCCATTGTCTACGAAAAATTTAATTTCGGTTTTCGGCGGTAGATGGCGCTGTAAAAATTCCCATACAAAATTACTCTATCGAACATTTTTACGCACGTTATTTTTGGCGATAGCAAGTTTTTTCTTCAAAAACTTTTTTAACAAAAAAGAAAAACCTCCTTCAAAAAACCTGAAACAAAAACAGCTTCAAAATTAAATACCTCTAAAAAAGCGAGAAATAATATTCAAATCATTAGTTATGCATAACATTATTAATAAAACACGTCTATTGAAGTCGGGTGGGGCTGGAAGACAAGTATTTTTTTTTATATTTCTGAAAGCCCCACCCGACTTCATTAGACGTGTTTTATTAATAATGTTATGCATAACTAATGATTTGAATATTATTTCTCGCTTTTTTAGAGGTATTTAATTTTGAAGCTGTTTTTGTTTCAGGTTTTTTGAAGGAGGTTTTTCTTTTTTGTTAAAAAAGTTTTTTATTTTCAACTTTTTCGTGGCAGGTATGTAAGCATGTAAATATTTTTTAACTTTATAAAATATTTTCAATGGTAAAATGCCCACAACTCAAATTCCCAATTTACGCTGTTTGTTTTTGAGGAGTTCCATTGTGTCTTCGTAGTCCAAGTCTTGTCCAGAACCTTGCATTGCAGACCATGGTTTGGTTTGTTTTGGATTGTCATAAACCTACCAAAATCCAAATCACTTTACATATACTATTTGAATTTGAGGAGTTCCCTTGTGTATCTTCGAAGTTCAAAGTCCAATACCGATGAAATTAAAATGTGACCACTCTTGAAGTATACCCTTTCAAACAAAAAAAGAATAATCTAAATCGGTACATAAACAAAGATGTTATGTTCGAAAATCCGTAAAAACACGTGTGATGGCAAGCTAAATAATTGTCATTTTTCAGGATTTTGAAAAAACTACCAGCCAGATCTCTGTAATTTTTTTATGGGACCACACACGAACTATGTTCTTTAAGATAAAAAAAGAATTGTATAAATCGGTTAACAACTGACGAAGTTATGGTAAAACATACAAAAAAAAAAAAATAAAAAAAAAAATACCGACGACTTGAGAACCTCCTCCTTTTTTTGAAGTCGGTTAAAAATGGTTGTGTGTGTGGATGCGTCTTTGTGTCTTAATTCCATACCTTATGGTACGCTTTGAAACAATACCCTTGGCACGAATAGCTATTGGGAAAAAAATGCGACGACAAAAATACTAATTTTGTATGGGAAATTTGTACAGCGCCATCTACCGACGACTAGCGAAATGAAATTTTCCATAGATAATTACTTTATCGAGTACTTTTACGCGCGTTTTTTTTCTCGATAGCTGTTCGTGCTAAGGGTACAGAACAAAATAAAATAGTAATCAGTCACGCTTCTTCGTTACATAATCTTTGCCATAACCCATTACGTACTATCCCATTTTAGCTTACATAAAAAACGTAAGCCAGAAAAAGACAGCTGTACCATAAAGTACTAATCCACTGAGCGTAAAACTATACTTATCTTCTTCACACATAAAAGCTTCGATGGTGCCAAAATGAGACAGAAGACACGTGGTCAATTGCCCAATAAAAGTTTTATGGACTATTTTCTTTGCCAGTAGCTGTGCAATGATGAACTTTATGTTGTGGTAATAAGCGCGTGAAAATTTAAGATCAAGATCAATGATCTATAAAATCGATCGTGTTTTATGCGCAGGCACAGTGGATCAGCGGATGTTGTGCGTCGAATTAGATGTAGGGTTGTCACTAGGGAAAAATATTTTTTTTATTAATTTAAATTAAGTGTGGTAAGTTATTAAATATTTACAGAAGTAAGAGAAGATAAGAAGATAATATTAACCTATTCAAACTCATTTTAGTAGTTATATTATCAAAAAAACTAAATTGATATACAATACAATACAATCAGATAAAGAATGGGATTAAAAAAGGCATCTTATGTACAGTCAGCAAAGTTATGACCTTAACAGTTTGACAATAATCGCTTGAAAGGATGGAACTAAAAGTTCGTCTTTACCTGCCTCAATTGTTTTTATACCAAAGATGCTTTTGTGACTTTTGGATAAATGCAAGACAATACAGACTACTCAATCTAGAAAGGAACCTTAAGGTGTTAAACTCATAGCTTTGCTGACAGTACATATTCACTTCTCGCTCTTTCTAAATGCCACAACTATCGCTCTCTCACTCCCTCTCAATGCTCACGCTCATTGCTCATTGTGGCTCACCAGAGCCGCCATTTTCCCATTCTTAATTTAATCCCATTCTTAATTTGCGCAGGTTGTACATAGAATTTATTTGATGAACCTCTGATTTGTTTTAGAATTATAGTTTATAAGATAGACTTGACACGACTCGAATATAAGCTGTTCCAGCTACAATGGCGTCCATCTATTTTCGTTCGTTATAATTCACGTTCTTGCATCACAGACAGACGGAGTAGTATAAATTATATCGAGCGAGTGACGCCTGTCATATCGAACGTTGGAAAAATGATTTTATTTGTTTTTTTCTCGAGAATTGTCTATGCGCCGGAAGATGGTTGTAGGAAATGTCGGCATCTTGTCTCTGGCACAGTTTAGAGATGTCAAGGTCAATCCTTACTAATATTATAAATGCGAAAGTCCGTTTGTTTGTTTGTTTATTTGTTTGTTTGTTTGTTACGCCTTCACGTCTTAACTACTGAACCGATCATCATGAAATTTTACATACACGTTGTCAGGGATACAGAGAAGGACATAGGATACTTTTCATCCCGAAAAAAAGTATTTTTCCCGAGGGATAGCAAAAAAGCTTTCCGCGCAGACGAAGTCGCGGGCGGCAGCTAGTTTCTTAATAATTTAAAAACACAGTTGACTTTTGGAAACGCCTACTGCACTGCAACCAACTGCCTCTGAGCTCTAGTGGTTCGCCCACCCGTGTAAGACAGAGAGACCCCGGGTTCGATTACCGGGCGGGTACAAAAGAAGATGTCCCAGCGTTGCCCCAGTTTCATTTTATTTAATTACTTTCATAATAAAAAAAATGCTAATTACATTTTATTTAGGTATAGTATCAGTCAAGAATTGTTTTATACTTAGAAAAACAATTACAAAAACATTAAGTTGTTTTCTGAAGTATTTTGTGACAAAATTTAAGTAAATAGTAGTACTATCATGTTAAAAATTGTGATTTAAAAGCGTTTTAACTTAAAAATCCCACTTTTTAATGCAGAAAATAATTATTAATCTGATTCTAGAGTTTACTCTATTATTTTACTTGTATTTAGTTTACTCTATAATGGTATTTTAATACCTACTCTGACATACTACTTTGATTAAGACGCGATAGACTTTCATTTTTTGAGAATGGTGGGGCAAATGACATAGGCGCGATGGGACATGTCCTTTGTACTCGGTTTGGTTGCTGGTAGGGTTTATTTCAAGTCCGCCTGGCTAGCTACCACCATCTTACCTAAGTCTGACGCCATAATAACAATTTAAAAATTGTTGTGTACCGACAGTTAGAGGTAAGATAGCCAGTTCCTCAGTAATGAGGATTCTGGGTGTAGTGTGTATCTTCGGCCTTATTGTCACTTAACATCAGGTGAGCTGATTATTTTTTTACGCGCGTTATTTTTTCGGTACCTGTTCGTGCTAAGGGTACTGATTATGTTGGTCTCATAGAAAAAGTTGTTCAGTTTGACGGTCTAAACCACACCATAAAATTTGCCGAGTGTATAAAAATATAGCTGTAGAGTCTAGAACACATGAGTTTGTCATTCAACGAGAATGTAAAAAAGAGACTTTTACGATAGTCCACGCTCGACAAAAACTTGGCACCGCACTAAGAACTAGCAATTTTCATCGTAGTTCTAAAACCCCGAACAAAGCGCACAATACTTCGAATGGCGTAGGCTTTTAAGGAAAGTAGGTACTCGATATAGGCTCTTATCTCAACGAGAAACCTTAGCTTCGAAGACTATAGATACGGTAGACTTTAAAGTTTGCGCGGCAATGTATCCCGCCATCGGTCGCTGATGGATGACTTTTTCTTTTTTTTAAAGACAAACCATGTCTTGTACATAAAGCTTTAAAACAGAAAATGTTAGGTAAAGTAATGGTTGTTTTGCGTCATCGACGACTTGCTGCAAATTAGGCTTTCAGTACCCTTAGTAAGCACGAACAACTGTCTAAAAAAATAACGCGTGTAAAAACATTCAATAGAGTAATTTTGTATGGGAAAGTACAGCGCCATCTACCGCCAAATAGCGGAATGAAATTTTCCATAGAAAATTACTCCATATGCGCGTTTTTTGCTCGATAGATGTTTGTGCTAGGGTACTGATCAAAATATACCTGTTTAAAACTAGGTAATTATTTAATAGAGTTAGCATGTTGACAAACTATCAGAATTATTAGATCTGGAGCAGATTCATGCTAAATATATCTCTCATTAACTACAAGGGTTGCCGCAAAATATTACGTACATTATTTTTTCACGGTTAAGTTCAGCATATTTTATTTTCACGGTTTAAGTTATAATCAGCTTCACTTGTGAACATTTCTACTTATTTATCAGAAGAATATAGTTGATTGACTCAACTAGTGGTTAGAAAATTTAAATTTTGTGCAAGAAGACTTTGCAAGAAGACTTTTTTAATGCATAATGCAAGCATTAATTTTTGAAAATTCCCACCGAAAGTATACCGCTAATAGACAAATTGCGTTTGACCATCCAAGTTGGTCGCTCCTAGACAAAAATCGAAAGTCAAAACCTGAAATATGCTATTAGTTTGGATTTTGACTAACGGCCAATTTCAATGACCCTGCGTCATCAGTAGGTAAGAGATGGGCTTACTAGATTTGTTACCTAGATATTTCTGTTAAATGACGGGAAATACAGTTGCCTAGTAACAGATCGATAGTAGGCCTATCTCTTACTGAGGATATATTTTTAAAATTGTTCGTTAAGATTTCTTGTCAAACCTGAGGTTTGACTAGCAGAATCTAGGAGCGCCGGAGCTACGAGGTTTGATTATAACATACAGTGGCGGTCACATAATTAAAAACACCAGTCGATTTTCATACAAACGAGGTAACTTTGAAGCCTTGGTTCTCCGCCAGGGATTGACCTAGCTATCTGATGATGGCCATGCAGGGAGAGAATGGAGGAGATACAGATCGCTGTACACACTCAACTGATCTGATTAGCATTCTAAAAGATATAAGGATAGGTATGTTAAAAAAACCCACGAAATTAGCACAACAATGTATGAAAATCCTGAAACTGAAACTCTGATCCTTTATATCTCTTAGAATGCTGATCAGATCAGTTGGGTGTGTAGGTCAGTCCCTAGGTAGCCATATCAGATCATAGCTACGTCAATCCTTGGCGAAAAACCAAGGCTTCAAAGTTACCTCGTTTGTTAACTGGTGTCTTTAATTACGTGACCGCCACTGTACATAGATGTCACCGCAAAGTGACAGCCCTGGCAGTAAAATTTGATTTACGCGTGGCCACCGATCGGTTGTTTATTATTGTATACGTATGTATACAAATAACAAATACCTATATGTATACAGTACAGTCATATTATATTTGCAATACAGATCATATAGACTATAAACTTCAGACTTCAGTCATAATTATTCGGTGCTTGTGACAGAGAACGCAGTTGATTCAGCCAAATGTACCCTTGCTTGTTATTGAGATAGAGTAATTGGCTATGAGAAATTTCATTTCGCTTATCGGCAGTAGATGGCGCTGTACAAATTTTCCATACAAAATTACTTTATCGAATGATTTTACGCGCGTAATTTTTTTCGATAGCTGTTCGTGCTAAGGACTTGTATTATTAGTTATTCTGTGGCTAAGGGTAGTACATATTGTATTGCTTATTACCTTGTTCAATTACTTATTCGTCGAATATTCCGCATTCGTTAAAAAAATATCTTGGAACGTTCGGAAACCGAACCGACAGTATTGAAAAAAACCGGCCAAGTGCGTGTCGGGCCACGCGCCATAGGGTTCCGTAGTTACCTTATACCATACCATATTTAATACCACCTATAACTTTTCGTCTGTAAAAATAACTTTGTTTTTCACAGTGTTGGTATGAATGACAAAGTTATATTTGCGGTTTTGGAAAATGTGCTATATCTCAAAAACTAATTACTATATCTCGTTCAAATCAATTTTGGTTGAAAGTGTTTATTAAGATCTACAGCATATATTTTTTTTAGATTTTTCACTCTCTTATTTCAAAAGTTAAAGGGGGGGGGACACACATTTTACCACTTTGGCGGTGAATATCTTTCAAACGGTTGACTTTGAGAAAAAGTTGTCTTAGAAACCTTAATGTCATTTTTAAAGACCTATCTATAGACACCCAACACGTGTTGGTTTGAAGAAAAAAAAATTTTTCAGTTTCAGTTCCATGTATGGGGAGCCCCCCCTTAATCTTTTATTTTTCTTATTTTTGTATTAAATTCGTTAAGCGGTTAACAGAATACATCTACCTACCAAGTTTCAACTGTGTAGTCTTAATACTTTCGGAATAAAGTGGCTGTGACATACGGACAGACAGACAGACAGACAGACAGACAGACAGAGAGACAGACAGACAGACAGACAGACAGACATGACGAATCTATAAGGGTTCCGTTTTTTGCCATTTAGGCTACGGAACCCTAAAAACCGGTCAAGAGCGAGTCGGACTCGCGCACCGAGGGTTCCGTACAATCATAAATATACTTGGATTTGTTATTTTAGGACAGTCTTTAAAAAAGTAGGATAAACGGCAGACAGGTGGAAGGGCGAACAGGCGGACAGTTAATTTACAAATGCTGCTTATGGTGACTGAAAAACGTTTCAGCCACTCCACATTGCAAAATGTTTATATTACTAGTCCATCAGCCATTTTAATGTCCCCACTGCTGGGGCACAGGCCTTCCTTATGGGTGGATAAGGAGGACGGGCCATAACCCACCACGCGGGCCCAATGCGGATTGGTGGGTGTTAACGACTGCAAATGCAGCCGGGACCAACGGCTTAACGTACCTTCCGAAGCACGGAGGAGCTCGAGATAATAAATTTTTGGTCACCCATCCCATGACCGAACCTTGCGAACGTTGCTTAACATCCGCAATCGCTGGTCCAGGCGCTAAACCACTGCGCCACCGAGCTCCTCGTTATTATTATATTACTATATAGTAATATATATAATTACTTAGTAAAGTATGAACTTATTCTTCGTTTATTCGTACGGCAAATAGTAGGTAATTATATTTGAACCAGCCACCAATTTATTATTGTAGTGTTAGGTTGCGCCATCTCTTGACCCATAGTGGAACTACTTTTTGCCCTTAGGTTAGCATGCTTAGGACAGCGCCATCTGTTGACTGGTAGTGAAACTAAAAAAAAATTGTTTTTTGAATTTCTAAAAAAGTGTGTTATATTGAGACATCGTTTTATTTTTCCTGTAATCTTTACATAAACTACTATCACATAGAATTATTTCAGATTTTTCCCTTTGCAAACTTCGGAGATAAGGGGGGGGGAACGGTATTTTTTTTTACATTTTTCATCATAAGTCGAAAACAATGCGGCCTAAGAAAAAAGAAAAAATTGTTTTAAAATGTGCAAACAGCGCTCTTTCATATGATACCCCACATGCCCTAATCACCTCACTTAAAATTTTTAAGACCCCTTTTCAGTCCCTGTTGTAAAAAAAATATTAATTTTATTATTTCTTTCTTATTTGCAAAATAGTTGGGCAAATTTCATCTAAAACCATTCCAAATTTCAAGTTGATACCATTAGTAGTTCTCGAGATATCCAGCTGTGACAGACAGACAGACTGAGTCACACCATAAGGGTTCCTTTTTTACCATTTTGGTACGGAACCCTAAAAAGTCATTCTCTATATTTTTCAACAATTATTCATTTTACTTTTTCAGTGAGTGTCTACGATAGTCATATTCAATTCAAAATTCAAAAATAATTTATTCAGTCTAGGCTGTTACAAGCACTTGTGAATGTCATAGAAGCTACGCCATCGGTTCGCAAACCCTAAGCGGGAGACCTTGTAACGAGAAGAACCGGCAAGAAACTCGTCAAGGGCTGCTTTTTTCTCCCTGTATATTTCATACAGAGTCAACCTTGAAAAATGACCTCCACATTTAAAGTGAGGTCATTTGCCATCACAATTATTATCAAAAGTTTACACACAATGGGTAGGTAGGTTAAAATTAAATATCTACTACATTCAGATAGGTAAATATGAGAGTAAATAACTTTCAACTAGTTGAGAAATCACTCTGTCTGTTACTCGAACCAAAAAACACTTGATACAAGACATAATAGTAGATTATACACCAAGGGGATAAAGCACTGTTTTATATCACGGGCGCTACATCCTGAACGTAACGAAGGACTCCAAATTTAACTCCCGAGCGCAGCGAGGGTGTTATAAGTTAATTCCCTCGTTTTGCTCGGAATTAAGATTGAGTCCTGAGTGCAGTGAGGGATTCAAGCGCCCAAGAAAAAAACAGTTTTATCCCGGTGGTGTATACTCTACTTTTCTCACTTTATGCGAGACAATAAAAAACCAGGCTTAGTAGATAGTGTTTATTACAGCATATTAAAAGTGCAAATTGATATTGGAGACATTAGTCCAATTATGGAAAGATAACGTTATATTTTTATTTGGTACGTTTATCGAGGTTGAGCTAGAGTTTATTTGAGTTGTAGCTGCTTGACTTCTTTGTAGCTGATAAATATTCAAAATAGACTGAGGACACATTCTGTTTAGTGAAATTAGACTTTATGGACATAGCAATAAGAATTATGAAAGTGAAAATCACATTATTGACCAGCGGGTTATAATAGAACATTATAACCCGGCTAAAGCCAAGAGATATAATGTCTTGCTTTCGGTAAGGTTTACATGACATTTTCGGAATTGTCGAGCATGTGGTGTGAAAAAAATAAAAACGCAATTCTTACAATTCAATATGCGTTAAGATCTTCCTTATATGTAGGTATAATTGCATAGTAAGAGAGAATATCATTAAGTTAATATCCATCTTTTAATCTATCTAAACGGAATGAAATTTCCAAGCAATAAACTAATTTTAATAACCGCATCTTAAAATAGTGGTGAAATGAATGTGGCATTTAGTCCGTCAGTTAAAATCTGGTCCCGAGCAATATGTTATTAGGAATGCCGGACTAATATTCTAATAGATTCTGGGAATATTATTTACGTTTCTGCGATTAGATTGGAATAGTTTAGATAGAAATTAGAAATTCAGAGATATTTCTCTATGAGTTTAAGCGAACGCGTAATTTGAGATACCCTCGAGATACCTACTTACCTAATGCCTACCTACCTAAGTATTTTAGCAAAACGAGGAATGACAAGGATCTGTCTTCTTCTTATCGAATGAGGATTAGTGGCCACCTCTGGTGTTAGAGTTTATCAAGCTACCTGTGAGGCCTCTGACTTGGCTTAACGACTGTTATCAGATGACAATAGCCGGGACCGACGGTTTAACGTGCCCTCCGAGCACGGAAGCGCTCAGTTGTAATGCCACTTTAACGGTCACCCATCCGACACATGACCGGACCGAGCGTTGCTTAAAAAACGTGATCGAGTACAATCAGTCTGTCAAGTTCCGCCATGAGCGCTTCTGAGGATCTGTCAAAAATCTTTAAAAAAGTCAAACCTCCTTAAAAAAATAAACAACTCTAAAATTAATGTTATTAAATTATTAATTTTAAAAACTTCTATTGTATATTTTTTTATGGTGAGGGGTGTCGTAGAATGATCATCGTTCAAAAATAATGCTGCAAAAAGTATGTCATTAGTTAATATTTCATAATTACCGAACAGTACCGAGCAATAACAGACTCGCGTTTGCCCAATTTTGTTTTAACATTTATCAGCTTTTACAAAAATAAATTGGACCGCAAGGAGCTCATTTTCAATCTATCGCATATTGGCACCAAACCACATTGATAAGATAGCCATTAGTTTGGTGTTATTAAATATTGTCGTCTGGGTTGTGAAGTAGGAAGCTTCTGGGAGATATGCCACCCTGAACATATGGCTCCCATACAATGATCTCCGATCGCAAAAAATAATTGATCGAATATTGATATGAATGTTGTAGGTGGCATCATTACAAATATGTTTGACATCAGCTTGGTTAGTTTTCAGGAAGCATGCGCGCGGCTAGGGTAGAAACATAGAGACTTTTTTCCAAAAAATAATCGACTACATATTGGCATGTAATTACATTCAAGTGGTGAGGCAGGTCTCAGGCGTATATAAAACCATAGTCTTGCGTCGCTTTCAGGAAGCGACTAGGAGGTCAGGCAGGTAAGTACATTTCGCATATATGCTCCTGTGATCCTTGTTCCTTATTCGATCGATATGAAAACAAAAAAAATAGTTCAGGTAATGATGGCACCCACGACCCTGTTCACCATTTATATAAATATGCGATCGATATTTTTTTAGCGATGGGTGACCATGTTCGGTATATCTCCCAGAAGCTTCCTACTTCGCAACCCAGATGATGATATTTGATAACACCAAGCTAATGGCTATCTTGCGAATTTGGTCTAGTGCTAATATGCGATAAATCGAAAATGAACCTGGTTGGCCGACGGTCCAAATATACTTATCAATAACAATTTTTAATATCTCTATTTGTACCCCTACTACGAACATCTATCGAGAAAAGAACGCGCGTCAAACTACTCGATAGAGTAATTCTGGAAATTTTAATTTAGCTTTTCGTCGGTAGATGGCGCTGTACAACTTCCCATACAAAATTACTGTATCGAATTTCTTTACGCGCGCTATTTTTCTCGATAGGTGTTCGCGATAAGGGTATAGAATACAAGAAAAATCCCCAAACCTAAAGATTTGGCCCGGGTATACCTGTGACCCGTTCACCCGTCACCGGATAATCCGGGGTCAAAAGAAACGCTATTTATGATACCTATGAACGAGAAATACGCTAAGGGGCTGGGGATGGATGGATGGGATGGTTTGTCAAGGAACCAATGTGTAGGTACCTATATGGTTTGTCAGTGTTAAAAAAGTAATGTTTGTTGAGGTTTTATTTAAAACATCTCGATGTTGTATTGATTGGCCTAGTTGTTATATTGACTTAAGATAGCACTCTGCTGAAAGTGGCGCCGCTGTGAATTTTACTAAATATTTCTATTTATTCCAATTCACAATTTTAATAAAACTTCACGTGGAATTTTTAGGGCCCATAGTTTAGAATTATTAGACGGTATTATTACATTCCCTCGTAGTCACTGCTAGAAGTAGATAGCAAAACTGCTAAAAGTGGCCGTTTTTGACACATTTGCTATCTACTTCTACGAATGACTGCGAGGGAATGTAATGATACCCTATAAAAATACTAGACCATGAGCCCTAAAAATTCATCGAAAAGTTTTCTTAAAATACTTTTCTATTAACAACTTATTAAATAAAAACCTCTAAGGACGCCACATTCGGGCAGGGGGACGTGACTTATGGGCCTTAACATAAACATGAAAAAGTTATTTATTTTACAATTATGCTTCAGGATTCTTCCTCAATATTAGTATATTAACACATGTAGTATCGCTTGCATGTATCACCACTTAGCACGTTATTTTAGAGTAATAACCTAAAAAACCTAAAAAGAGAAGGTATTTGATTTAGAATTGACAGATATTTTGACATTTCCGGCTCGAATTCTCCCCGCCGTCTCCGGCGTCAACTATTTCATTCGCTTTTCGTGCTTCGCCACGGACGCACGCATACAATCTCAAAGTGAGAATTCTTCAGAATTATATATTATACAGTGAAAATTTAATTATACTTAGTTAAAATGCTTCGTGCAGAAAGGAAAAAAGTTTTCAAGACGGAAGAGGACAAGAAGAATAATACAAGATGGAGAAACACTATTAAATGCGTAACTGCCATTTTGGGCTTTTACCGTTTACTTGGCTTGAACGCGTAACTGCCAGACTGGGCTTTTACCGTTTACTTGGCTTTTTTGCTTCCCTTTATGAATGCGTAACTGCCATACTGGGCTTTTACCATATTTATTTATTTTACTTTAATGTACATGAGTACAAAAAGAGCGGACTTAATGCTAATAGCATTCCCTCCCAGACAACATTGTTTGCTGAGATTTAAAAATGCGTAACTGCTACCCTGGGCTTTTACCATTTATTTATTTAATTTTGTCTGACACGAACTTACCATACTGGGTACTTTCTGTCATAAGGCATGTGTCTAATAAGGCATGAACCAAATATCTATTGCACTCGAAATAGTCACACTGGACTATTTCACCGCATAGATAGGTCAGACAACGCAACTGCAACAAGTGCAGCAACTCAAAGTGACCCTGATGACGCGACAGGATAAAAAGCAAGCTGCCCTCAAAGGTTACCACGTTGGAACCGTTGCCGAGCACCAATCGGGTGACTCCGCCGTCCGCCGAATTCGCCGCCATCCGCCTTCTAGCCAGGCGGCTGCTCTGCTGGAGCTGCAACAGCAGCCCTGACAACAGCTTAGTTCATCAGGTATGAATTTCGATATCATAGATATCCCTGGTGTTGAGTTGATCCCAACGGAATAATAGAGTGCCATCGGTACTGAGATAAATATCTGGCTTGCAAAATTTATATAATATAATTATGTATGATTTTATTATACACATTGTTGCAACTGTAACGAAAAACTGCCAGTATAACGTTCATAAGCAGAGCTATAAATAAATGCTAAAATTTATCTACTTCGTGGAACCAGATAATAAGTTATGCAGCAACTAGCTGATACCTGATATTTCACAATTTTTATGTGAAATAGCTTCTATTAATATAGGTACGCCTAACATGGGCCTGCTGATAGAAATTTCAATAAGAAATTGAATAATAGAATCCTTACATTTTGTTATCCATAAATGCAAAGTGTTTATTACTGTGTACCACAGTTTTAATAAGTAAAAACTTTAAACATTTGCCTTAACTAGGAGATCCTATGTTTCAGGCTTATTATTTATGTTTAATCACTAACTAATTAGTATGTTTATTTCTAAGCTATGCCCTTGTAAAATGTACATATGTACAAATTACCTGTCTATTAATTTTCAAATTGAATTTGTGTGTGTAAAACATAAATTGATTGATCTTAATGATAATGATTCTGATGTGCAGAGGTTGTTAGCCAAGTAGATATATTATAGTAATAATGAAGCTTAAGGAGCAGCTTTCCAATATAGAACACCTTTTTTATGACAGTAATTTAAGACGGTGTTTTGCACTTTTTACATTATACAATGGGGCATTGCAACATTTATTTGTTGTGCACAACATACATTTTATTATAAACAGTAGGTATATGGTCAACTCAAGTGTAATTGATGCTGTTCACTTAAAAGGCCACCAACAGTTGAGTCGAAAATGAATGATGCAATTGCTACAGGCCTGAGGTACGATATTGATTAACGAAAAAACTGTAAGTAAACCGGGCGCAGTGCTTAAATAAAACATAACTTTTGGGGCTGATTTATATATTTATTTGCTGGTACATTTTGTTTCAAAACAATTTAAACTTGAAAACAACAAACGAAACATGCAGCCAGGTATACCATATGCTTAGTTCCGACGGCAAACGAATATCGAGACGCGGCGACGAGGCCCCATCAACGATTTCTTTCGTCGATAGCAGCAGACCCGCAGGCGGCCGTTACGGTCCATCGAAACGGTTGCCGAGGATACATTCGTCAACATTCACATTCGATCATCGTACGCGGGGTAAGGATACTCGTAAGGATCTAGTGCAGCATTTATCTGTATTCGGCGAGTGCAGGCAGTGGTCGCCAACTGTAGGCACATAGGCGTCCACATAGTTGTTCGGTCTAAATTCGACATGTGTGAAAATACTATTTTCACTGCGCTAGGAGGGCACCAAGATTATTATTATTTTCTTTTATACTCACTCGTACTCACTTGTGCCATCTCCAGAGATATATATTAAATTCTAACATTAATTTGACTAAATTTCGGGCGAAATGCATAACAGCCACATAATACGTTTGTGTTTTGGTGACAGACAATAATTTGTCAACTACACATTAAGATGAAGGTTCAACATCTCTGTTCGAGAAAAAATGTTTTATCAGGTTGTCATATCAGGTTTAGTAAAAATCTAACAGAAGTCATATTATTATAAACTGTAAAAACGTTATCCTATAAAATGCTTATTGTTTATAACAAAACACATTCTAGAAATCCCAGAAGTCGCATTATTATAAACAGTATAAAAGTTAACCTACATTAAAAATAAAAAATGGTTATTGTTTGTAAGAAAACAAGTAATTATTCTAAGAATACAACATAGAAGTCTTTGCATTTTAGAAATCCCATCAACTTTATGGTTTTACTATTGATATGAAAAGTAATAGAAATATACGAATTTAAATTTTTAACTTTTAGGTATTGTAGTGCCCATATTTTTACAAAATTACTGCCGCCGCCTACGACATCTTAGACAACATTATCTCCCTGTTATATTGGACATAATATTTACTCTAACAATGTGTCTCTGAACATTTTTTAAAGAATTGAGATACACAATAAATTTAAATACAATTTTTTTATACAGCTACCTTCACAATTTTCTAGCTACCTTCACAAGGCCTTTCACAAGAAAAACATTCACAAAACTGCAAAATAAATTATGACTATTTTATGAATGGATTAAACCTGTAGATACCGGTATAATATTATATTTTACTTTATATAGTTGAATGTCATCGATAGTTACACCGAATTAAAGATGACATAGTTGTGGACTATTTTCTCTGGTACCTCTCAACAACGGGGTAGACTGGGGGACACTTGTGGCCAGGAATCAAAACATTGAAAAAGAATTGCATATAAATTATCTAGCTAGAACATGTAGCTTATTATATTTTCATTGCCTTTCTTATTATTGTATTCGGTGTAAAGTATTCTAGACGTTATAACTCGATTCACTTATTCAAAAAATTATTACCAGTTTTGGTATTTTCGGATTGAAATTGAGTAAATTCGAATGCAAGTCAAATTAGGTAGTAGAAATAAAATATAGCAGAAATATATTTTTGATTCCTAGCATTTGGATCCCAAAGACGATTATTTTTTTAATTTAGATTTTCGCATTCACAATGCTATTTTTGTTTAGTGCCTATTTTATTTAAAAAGACAATTCTGTCACTGTCAATCGGACAAGCTATTATTTTTATTCTTTTGTAACAGTTTCTTATTGTTACAATTCTGCCATCATGATCTTCATAATTTTAAGCCTTGATACCCATTGTTTACATGTAATATAGTGTCTATTAAAGTACTAACATCCTTTAACTTCCAATTCCAGGGACGGAAATTCATCGCACAAATAGACTGGTTTGTACAACATTATCAAGGTGATATTATTTTACAGGTATATTACTATGTTATTTAAGCTTGGATATTTGCTGATACTATCAGAAAGTACAGAGCTTGGTAATAAAAATGGTTCGATTATTCACCAAATAACAATATAGACAGAATAAACACAGAAGTGTGTAACACAATTATTAGTATTATTTAATATTGGATTCATTATTGATTGCACAATATGAGCTAATCTCAAGGTTTGGTATTGAATTTAACTAAGCCTTGGCGTAGACTTACATTGCTCAAATACAATGGATATCTTAGATTTCTTATTACTATTTATTGAATATTTTCCAATTAGTTTCTTTTCTAACTTAAAAAAAAAAAAAAAAAAAAAAAAAGTTTCTTATTGAGGTACCTTGCCTATTGCACATAGAATGAAAACAATATAATCAATTAATTATTTGTTTAGTTCAAGTATGAAACATGAATTCTTCTTACTTTGACACAAACCATTCTATAATGACCTTCTTTTTTGAGAATGCTATTATTATAATAAACATTTCATAATCACTTCTTTTTATTTATAAATAAAAAATAAAAATAGCAATACAGATTAAAAAAAAAAAAAAAAAAGAAAACTTATATGTAGAGTAGATAGAGGATTGCTGAAATGTAAAATTCAATGATAGTAGAGTAGACTCAAGTCCATAGTAACCAGTTTTAGCACTCGACGTACGCCGATACCTATATAGGTATGTTATGGCTATATAGCCATAACATTTATTTTTATTATAGAAATTCCACGTAACACGGTGGAATGGTAGATGATTTCACTATCTTTGCAAGATATCATCGATTAATCATAATTAAACTGAATTTTCCTAACGAATCTTGCTTATTTTTTTCTTGGTACCAACCATCTGTAGGTACCGTCTTTGCTACCAAAACATTAAGAATTATGTTAAATGTGACTGATTTTTTATTTTAAATTTAAAAGACTAATTACACAAGAGATGATATTTCCATTTTCTTACATAATGCTTTAAACATCTACATGTGTTAATATACTAATATTGAGGAAGAATCCTGAAGCATAATTAATGATTAAACGAACTTACCTGTAAGTGAAGTTCTATCATAATTATGCGAAGGATTCTTCCGAAGATATTAGTATAGAGTCCCACCCTCCCTACTGCTTATTGTTAATTACAATAAGTGTTCACCCACTGAAGAAAATAAGGAAATATCATACGATTTGGACTTTAAACTAAATGAAATAGTTGACGCCGGAGACGGCGGGGAGAATTCGAGCCGGAAATGTCAAAATATCTGTCAATTCTAAATCAAATACCTTCTCTTTTTAGGTTTTTTAGGTTATTACTCTAAAATAACGTGCTAAGTGGTGATACATGCAAGCGATACTACATGTGTTAATATACTAATATCTTCGGAAGAATCCTTCGCATAATTATGATAGAACTTCACTTACAGGTAAGTTCGTTTAATCATTAATTACCTAGTCTTCTTTAAATTTGAGGAGTTTGATGGCGCAGTGGTGCGATTGCGAAGGTTAAGCAACTTTCGCAACGGTCGGTCATGGGATGGGTGACCAAAAATGTATTATCTCGAGCTCCTCCGTGCTTTGGAAGGCACGTTAACAGTTGGTGCCGGCTTCATTTGCAGTCGTTAACACCCACCAATCCCGATTGGGCCCGCGTGGTGGGATAAGGCCCATCTTCCTTATTCACCCATAAGAAGGCCTGTGCCCCAACAGTGGGGACATTAAAAATGACTGTTAGTTGTAGGACTTAGGCCGTCCGCTGCCTTGAGCGGGATCCCGCCGCGGGTACACGGCGCGGAAATATAGATTGCTGGTTTTTGACGGACAGATGCTTGCGGAGTGCATGACTAAGCTCTAATCTATGTCGCCCCGCGCGGCGGAGAGCCTTAGTGTTCAGTTCACCACATTCCAACAACAATCCATAAACAAAACAACAAACAAAATAAACAGACATATGCTTAAAACAAAACAATGGCTCATACGTTTACCGTTAAATAGCGTGTTATAAATTGTGACAACACTATTGTCACGTGCGTAAACGGAGCGCGAACAATTAACAGTAAACATTATTATACACTTGATGTTTTTAACAGTTATTAAAATAACGGGGAAAACAGTTTAACTAGAAAACGCGTACATAAACAACTTGTACCACGGGCAACAGCGTCACTTAACCACTCCTAAGGTTAAAATCGCTCGCACGCCGCGCCGTCACAACATATAAGGTGGGTGTACCATAGAAGGCCATGCTCCTTGTAAGGCCAATCACCGTAAAATGGCAGTTAATATCGTATAATCTTAAAATTTCCTCAATGAACACAAAGATCCAACCAATCCAAAGTCACAAACGCGGTGCCGTACTGGTAGCGACACCATTACGCCAGTAAAGTGCGTCACTTCGTTGAGGTGTGTTGTGAGACCACGTTGATCTAATTTTCGCCCGGAACAAATTGTAACTTTTCAATTAATATTACTGGCATTTTGTTTCAGATTTTTATTCTGAATTGATATATACTAGTTGCAATATACTACTGACGTTTAAATTTGGTAGTTTTGTTTAATTTTAGTTGTAAACATTACTGTGTTCCTAGGAAGGCTAATCGTGCCTTGTAAGGCCAGTCATTTGATGTTTTCTGAAAATAATAAGTAATTCAATAAAAAAAAGTTGTTCACATGTATCTGAGACTGATATAATACTAAGCAAAATGTTTTTTTTCCTAGTTCTTTGTTTATATTCTAAGTTTTACTTTTCCTGTCTAGTGTAGTTCAGTGATGTAATTTTAGGTCAAAACGTTATCAAAGGTGTTTGTTGATTTATAAGCGCACACGAATTTTGTTGCTAACTGGTTAAGCGACGCTGTTGCCCATAGTACATTGGTTTTATCAAGTAAAGGTATGATTCGGATGTCAGCAGCACTGCTGCGCGACACTGCTGCGAAGCACTGCTGCCGAGCTCGGAATTTAGTCTCATATAAACCTATAGAGAATGTATGGGGACCAGTGGTGTTGCGGCAGCAGTACCGCGCAGCACTGCTGCGCAGTAGTGTCGCGACGCTTCTCCGCTCACATCAAATTGAGCCTTTCAAACGTAACATTAGGGTTCAATTTGGAGTGCACTGCTGCGGCAACACTGCTGCTGCTGCGGCAACACTGCTGCTGCTGCCGAGATCGGAATTATACCTTAAGGCTCTATTAATTTCACCATCTTACCTAAGTCTGGCGCCATTACAACAAATTAACTATGAAAAGAACGGTCGCAAAGAACTTACCAGCTTTAACAGAAATATTATTAAACCGCCTCTGTGGTTTAGTAATTCGCCCATCAAAAAGAAATCAAAAAAAACAAAAAATGTTTATTTTGTTCACAAAACATTGGTTTTCAAAACAGCAGGTTGGGACTGCCTAGTGAGTATTACAATACTTGTGACAGACAGCCCCGCTCCATCGTAACACTTACATACTATGAATGAACAACTAAATTAGTTAAGTTATATAAATATAATCATTTTTTTTAATTATATATGTTTGTGTGTGTGTGTGTGTGTGTGTGTTTGTGTGTGTCCATCACCTGAGTAAGACGCAGGGGTCCCGGGTTCGATTCCCAGGTGGGGTACAATTTGTACTCAGTTTGGTTGGTGGTAGGGCTTATTTCAAGTCCTGGCTAGCTACCACCCATCTTACCTAAGTCTGACGCCATAACAACAATTTAAAAATCGTTGTATTCCGGCAGTTAGAGGTAAGATAGCCAGTTCCTCAGTGGTGAGGATTCCGGGTGTAGTGCGCTTCCACCTTCGGCCTTATTGTCACTTAACATCAGAGTTAGTTATTGTCAATTCAGTGAGGTGAAGACCACGCACTATTCCTTGTGCGTAAAAATGTTAGTAACGATATTTACAAACTTAAATTTACCTACCAAATACAGTACCTTCAACAGATTTTTTTTTTTAATTGTGAAGATTCATTTCATCAAGTTTTTGTCCCTTTCATTCGCTTCGTATTAGACAAGACAAACTGTAGGTACTTTAGGTAAAATACAAAGGCTTTTCAGCCTTTTAGCGATTCATTGTACACCTGAGACTCACAAACGACTTCCTAACGAGCGAACTGTACCCTTAGCACGAACAGCTATCGAGAAAAAAAATCTCATTGGAAAATTCTCTATGGTAAAATCTCATTTCTCTATTCGGCGGCAGATGGCGCTGTACAAATAACCCATACAAATTACTCCTTTCGTGCTACCACCTCTAGCTCGAACTCCATCGAGAAAAAATACCCGCGTAAAAATTCGTTAGAGCAATTTTGTATGGGAAATTTATACAGTGCCATCTAACGCCGAAAAGCGAAATTAAAATTTCTCATAGAGAATTACTCTATCAAATTCTTTTACGCGCATTTCTTTCTCGATAGTCCACAAACTTTTATATAAAAGGCTAACAGACTGACTGATCTATCAACGCACAGCTCAAACTACTGTACCGATCGAGCTGAAATTTGGCACACTAATAGTCATTAAGACGTAAATGTCCGCTAAGAAAGGATTTTGGATAATTCTTACCCCTAAAGGTGTAAAATAAGGTATGAAAGTTTGTATGAAAATCCGTCAGTTTCATAGCCAGAATCTTCTGTGTTTTCCCGAATGTCCACGCGGACGAAGTCGTGGGAGGAACCTAGTTTATAATATTAGTAGGATGGGTACATTTATTTCTTTCAACTAAGTTTATAATTGTCGCCATTTAATATTTATTCCCAATAAATATTTTTGTCATCATGTTAATCAAAACGGTCTCCAAATTCGTATGATCATGCTGATAAGGCAGCTGCAAAGGTGCCGAAACGTCGGGAAAACCAAAAATCAAACCAAATACCAACTAAATACCAAAGTACATTCAATAAAACCGCGCTAGTATCCGTTAAAAATTGTTTTATTTCATGTCTAGTGAGCGCGTAAGCTTGAGAAGTGAATATCGTATGATCAAATTAATGCAAATAAAAACACTTTATAACATATTTGCTCGTAAAGGGTCTCTTATTACACCAATTTCAATATCGTATTGTATCTCATTACGAACTTGTGCGGTAATGTAAAGTAAAACGCACGGTTTCCTTGATAAACCGTGCGTTTTACTTTACATTACCGCACGGTTTATTAAGATGCTTAGTCTAAAACACTTTTTTAAATCTTAGCAAAGAGTTTATATATCAGAAAAGAGGTCAACATTTTATGAATAAAATTAACTTTGGGAGATAAATAAACATTTAATTATTTAATTTAATTAATGTTGGCAATAAATTACAACCATTTATCTGTAACAAAAACACAAAAATATTAATTTACTTTATTAGTAATACTGGCTGTTTTTTTATGCCTTTGCCTAAAAAAAAGCGCTGTTGCGCGCGCTTGCTAAATTTTTTTTGCTGTATTTGAAAATGTCGTCAAGTAGTGATGAATTTATGAATTCAACACCGCTAGAAGTCTGAGAGGCAGCGAAAAAGGCTATTCTAAGCCTCTTGCCCGAAAAATTGAGCGATAAGATACTTACAAGCGTATCAAAATTTAATCATATGGAAAACAAGCAAAGGTGCAAAGTCCGAGTTTTATTTATTTCCTCACAAATATGTTATAAAACGTCGTATGACATACGTGCGCTTTGATAATTACAGCCTCTGCTTTCTTGTAACCCTCGCCTACGGCTCGGGCTAGCAATATCGCCTCGGCTGTAATTTTCAACTTACCGCACTTATATCATAACTAGCGGCCCGCCCCGGCTTCGCACGGGTGCAGTGCAATGTAGTTACTAATGTAAAACTGTGCTAATGTGGTGTCAGTGTGAAGTTATTTGATTATACTACAGGATATAGAATAAAATAGAATAGAATATCGTTTTATTGGCAGCACATATCACATACACAAAGCATAACAATAATTTATATATTTATATATACATATATACTTAAGTTACAAAAAATTAACAGAGTTACTATGTTACACTGTGCAGCGCTATGTGATGCCAAGAGTGACCTCAACTCAGTGTAAGCAGTAGACGTTAAAACATATCTACATATATACGACGTACGCAAGGGGTGTTAAAATATAATTGAAGTGTGTGTGTGTCTGTCTGAGGACTCTGAGGCAACCTAGCTCCCAAACTTAAAGATCGATTTTATTGCGATTTTTATGTATAGTTTAAGAGAAGCGTACAGACGGCGGGAAGCGACTTTGTTTTATACTATGTTTAGCTTTTGCCCGTGGCTCCGCCCGCGTGGGAGTCGGTAATCGTTGTAAGTCTTCCCTTGGAAACCAATGATCGGCATGAAAAGAAGCCTGTGTTAAGTATTCCAGACTATAATCTATCCCTGTGCCAAATTTCGTCAAAATCCGTTCACCCGGGTAAGACGTGATTGAGTAACAAAATGAACAACATCCAAACATCAAAAATTTCACATTTTTACAACTTTGTGATATGTAGGTAATAGCTGCACCCCGTGGTTTTACCTGCGCAATCTGTTGATTCTGTAATTAAACTCGTATCTCACTTCGAACCTCACTTCACTTCGCGTGAATTGTTATTAGAAATTAGCTAATGTAGGGGGGGGTGCTTCTACAGACGTGAAGTGCAGGAAAACGGACTTCCGGGCAGGCAGGAGCAGAAGAAAAAAAGTCGTGCGTGAAGATTTGCGCTTACTTTTATTAAGTAAAGAAGCAAATTACATATACACGTAGCGTAGTAGGAACGTCCCAACGGCCTTTTCCACTGAGGACGAAGGCGTCAGATGCGTACCGTAGTATCTAAGCAACTGTTCCAAGTAGTACTCTTTCCCAGGGAGGACGAGAGCATATGTGAGGATGCAGTAGCCTCGATACGAATCGAATGACAAAACAAAATTATTGGGCTTACTTATATAAATGTACAAAAATCTCGACACCGCCGTTCAGGATTTGCACCATGCGGATTTAGCGCCATCTAGTATCGAGTAGCGGTACTCTTGTATTATAAGTTAAGGTAAAGTTGGTTTGTTACAATCTCCCCCTCAGTCCCTGAAGTCGCCCCGACGAGAGGGACTGGATTATTGGGTGTGTTTTCTAGGCCGTCCTCTGCCTCTCTTCACAAGAGTTTGTTGACCATCTGTAACAGGCTTCTTCTTGGGTCGTCCCCTTTTGCGTAGAGGTTGTACGGGTTCAGGTATGACGGACAAGTCTTCATGCTTAAAGGGAGTCAAGGCTGACGCATGATATACTCCGACGGGAATATCAGGAGTAGCTGGTGTAGCCACTTTGTATGAAGCTGGCCCATGTTTTTGCATTATTGTGTATGGTCCATCTCTGCGAGGGGCAAACTTAGCTGTCACTCCTTTAGATGCGTTACTTATGGGATGTAGGTTGACAAGCACTAAATCTCCCACTTCGTACTGAATATACTTGCGTCTATGTTTGTCTACATATTTCTTCCGATCTTCTTCTTTCATTTCTTGAACTTCTTTTGCTCTTATTAAAATGTCAGCTAGTTGTTTCAGTTTAGGCGTTATCTCAGGTATTAGGTTCTCTGACACCATTATCTTTCTGAAATCAACCTCGTTATCATGTGGAGCTCTAAGTTCTCGACCAAAGGTCAAATAAGCAGGTGTTTGATCGGTAGTCGAACAGTGAGTGCTGTTCATAGCAAATCTAATGGCGGGTAAATATGTCGACCACTCGCTATGATGTCTCTTGCAGCAGTATAGCTAACTGTGTTTTTAAGTCACGATTTTTACGCTCCACCGGGTTTGCTTCGGGATGGTAGAGGGGTGTGAAGTTATGCTTTATCTTTAAACAAAATGTCACCTGTTGCATAACTGAACTCACGAATTGTGTGCCATTGTCGCTTATCAAACGTCGTGGTACCCCGTATCTTAAAAATACCTCATTGACCAAAGTCAAAGCACAACTTTCAGCGGAGGCAGTTTGCAATCCAAATAATTCTACCCATCGTGATGCCACATCCTCAACAATTAGTATCCACGTTTTACCGTCATTGGTTTCCGGGAGTGGACCAAACAAGTCAAAAGACAATACTTCAAACCTCTGACTCATTGAAGTAGTTTGTAATAGCCCCGCAGGCTTTTGATTTGCTGGTTTATACCGCTGGCATTCCACACAGCGTTGAACATAACTTTGTATATATTTACGTATGCCTCTCCAAAAATAGCGTTTAGCTATCTTTCTGTAGGTTTTGTCAGCTCCGTAGTGTCCAGCTAACGGATCATCGTGATAAGTGGCTAAAATATTTGCCCATTCGTGCTCTGGTACTACTAATTGTACATCGTCTGACTCACCATCCGGGCTTAACTTGTACAACGTGCCATTATTCATCAAATAACCTTTGTTGCTCCAATAGATACCATTTTCATCGTCGGTAGAGCTCTCTAAGGCGTTTATAATTCTTTCTATGTTTTTATCTTTAAGTTGTTGTTCTCTAATCTCCTTCACACTTTTCGAAGGCATGTCTATTGTTATTGTACATAAACCGCAGCTCTCTGATTCATTGTCACACGAAGGTCTTGATAAAGCATCTGCGACCTTATTCAACCTTCCCGGGAGGTATTTAATTGTGACATTATAAGCTTGTAGCAACATAGCCCACCTTGCCAATCTACCAGTTGGAGACTTTAGATTTATTAGCCACTTCAAAGCTTGATGGTCTGTCACAATAGTTACTGAGAGTCCTTCGATATATCCTCTGAACTTATTCAATGCCCATATAACGGCTAAAGCTTCTCTTTCAGTAGTTGCATAATTTCGCTCAGCCGATGTAAGCAACCGGCTCGCATATTCAACTGGGTGTTCTTCGTTAGGCTCCCCCTGTTCGAGAACTGCCCCTAGAGCGTAAGAACTGGCATCTGTTTTTATTATATATGGTAAGGTCTCATCTGCTTGACGCAACACAGGTGCCGTAGTTAGGCAGTGTTTTAATTCATTGTAAGCGTCTTCTTGTTCTGGGCCCCACATCCAAACAGAGCTTTTCTTCGTCAACCTTGTCAGTGGCTCAGCTATAGCGGAAAATTTATTAATAAATCGACGATACCATGAGCACATCTGTAGAAATGATATGAGATGTTTTAAATTTTTGGGCGCTGGCTGCGCAGTAATGGCTTTGACTTTATCAGGGTCCATTTGCAATCCGTCTGGCGTAATTAAATGACCCAAATACTTTAATTGGGGAAGGCAAAATCTACATTTGTCTTTGTTGGCTGTCAAATTATTCTCCTTCAACTTTTGGAAAACGTCTTTGAGATCAGATAAATGATTCTGATAAGTGGTAGAGAAAATCACCAAATCATCGAGATAGGCCAAAAGTTTGACATGTTCTAAGCCATTAACTCGGAATCTATCAATCAGGCGTTGAAAGGTTGCTGGTGCATTTCTTAAGCCGAAAGGCATGCGTTTAAAGTGATAAATCCCGAAAGGTGTTATGAATGCCGTCTTCTCTTCATCTTCCTCCCTCATTTTTATTTGCCAGTACCCTGCTTTAAGGTCTAATGACGTCATGAAAGGCGTGGGCTTAGCAGCATGTAACAAGTCATCTATTCGTGGAATAGGATAAGTGTCTGGGATAGTGATGGCGTTCAGTCGTCGGTAATCAATACAAACTCGTACCTCTCCACTAGGTTTCGGTACTAAAACAACAGGTGCAGCCCAGGGTGATAAAGAGGGTACTATAATATTTTCAGACAGCATTTTATCTATTTTCTTTTTAAGAATTTCCTTTCGGTTAGGGGATAATCTATACGGAGGAACTGATATAGGTTTGTTTGTGGTAACATTTATGTGGTGTTCACCCAGTGTAGAGGGTAAGTTATTATTATTAAGGAAAATGCTTTCGTACTCATCTATCAATTTATTTAAATGTTCATGTTCGGTTTGTGACAGTTGGCCTACAATTTGAAAAGAACAAATACCAATATCAGAAGTGGAAGGGAAAAGATTTGCAGACTCTGGAGACAGCTCGATATCCGCTTCTTCAACTTGGCACTTGGCATCCTCCATCATGAAGTCCGCAAATCGAGGCGAGTACCCATCGAATAACGGCTTCCCTCTCTTTGCTGGCGAAATCTCGATTGGCGTCAATTTATATTTTGAGGCATGCGGTTGCGGTCTTGGGCATGCCGCTGTTTCCGAATCTAATGGTTTCTGAGCCTCAAAATATTTCAATTTCTTGACAGGGTTTACAGATGGAGTGCCCTCGTCGAAGTGGACAAAATCTTCCTGGTACAACTCATACTCCCCCTCCCTGTCCTTGAAATTGAAGGTGTACTGTGGCAGGTCCACTACCATCATGGCATCCTGGATAAACCCCACACCCAAGAGTGTCCGGTTATCCTTTGATTCGGGTAGGGCAATAAAAGTTGTAGACACCATGCGTCCCTCCAGAGTAACGTTCGCCGTAAAACGCCAAATTTTTTGCGGTCTGTTAAACCCATCGGCCAGTGTGATCTCAACATATTCTTCATGATATTGTTTCCCCTGAGTCACCATTTGCTTGAAGAGGCTGTAGGAGGCTACGCTTGTTTTTGCGCAGGTGTCGATGTAGGCGGTTCCCTTCATGCCATCGATTTCGATATAGACTATTGGTCTGTTTCTGGCGTCAGTGTTTGCGTTTACCGCACAGAAACTTACATCTCGATCCGTTTGGGGTGCTTGATGCTTACTAGCGCAGGTCGGGCACTGGCTGCGAACTACACCGGGTGTTCCACAGCCGTAACATGAAAATTTTGGCGTTATAGAGGTAGATGTTGAAGGTGCAGCAGAAGCGGCAGCAGCCGGTTGTGGCACAAAAGTGGTAGTAGGTGCTTGTTGTGTAGCCTCCAGCTGTTTCTGCTTAGCCTTTAATTTCCGGCATTCTTCCGTTGCATGGCCCCCAAAATGGCAGAAGCTACACTTCTTTTTATTTTTCGGCACCACAGCTGAGTTTTCTGCGTAGTGCCCTGTATGTCTTGTGTCCAAGAACAATTGTTCAATGTCACGCGCCGTTTCTAGCAGGTTGTGGTAGCTGGTCACCGCATTTCTCGGCATTTTCTTCCTTATATTTATGTGCAGCTGACCATAGATCATGTCTATCTGCTGGGATTCCGTAGGAGCTGGACCAGGTAACTGGGTAATCAACATTCGCTTATGGGCGACAAAAGCTTCGGTCGAGACTTTCGCATCTTGCTTTTCTCCAACAATTTTCTGGTATAATATATACCCAGGAGTCTTGGGAGCGAACGCATGTCTCAGACGCTCATGAAATTGCGTCCACTGCGTTACTTCTCCTTTGATGCCTTGCCACCAGACTGCAGCCTCCGATCGCAAAAGGAGTGGTATACCGGTCAGAGCGTCTTCATCAGATATGTGTTCGACTTTCTTGAACACGTCGACAGCTGCGAGAAAGGCTTCAACTACTTCCGTACTCTTCTGGCCGTCAAAAGACGATTTACACGTAGCAAACGAGCCGCCTCTTCGGGGTGATAGTCGCGTTAGAAGCTGCTCGAACTGCTCATCTGACATCTTGCTCTTGGCCTTTTGCGTGGCTTTTGGCGGATTGACGATTGCCCTGCGTCCCGAGCGTACCAAGTATCTTGCGCTTCGTGCTGGTTGGCCCACCGTTGGTCGCCAGTTTGTAGGGGGGGGGTGCTTCTACAGACGTGAAGTGCAGGAAAACGGACTTCCGGGCAGGCAGGAGCAGAAGAAAAAAAGTCGTGCGTGAAGATTTGCGCTTACTTTTATTAAGTAAAGAAGCAAATTACATATACACGTAGCGTAGTAGGAACGTCCCAACGGCCTTTTCCACTGAGGACGAAGGCGTCAGATGCGTACCGTAGTATCTAAGCAACTGTTCCAAGTAGTACTCTTTCCCAGGGAGGACGAGAGCATATGTGAGGATGCAGTAGCCTCGATACGAATCGAATGACAAAACAAAATTATTGGGCTTACTTATATAAATGTACAAAAATCTCGACACCGCCGTTCAGGATTTGCACCATGCGGATTTAGCGCCATCTAGTATCGAGTAGCGGTACTCTTGTATTATAAGTTAAGGTAAAGTTGGTTTGTTACACTAACTAAATGAGCAATTTTACCGATTACAATAAATTTAGGTAGCTATCTAAAATATTTTGTGATGAAAAAAAAAATCTTATCATTATCTTATTTATGATTTAAAGTTCCCGTCCCGTGCAGTGAAGTGAGATTCGAAGTGGGGTTCGAGTTTAGTTACAGAACCGACGCCCTACTGTTCACGATTTTGTATTAGGTAGGTAGGTTTTTAATAAAATTTCTTAGCAGTAATATAACAAAATAAGTATAATAATATTATGTAACATTTAATACTCATACTTAATAGTTTGGTAGGTATCTTCATTTTAAATAAAAATCTATGTATGTTTATTTGTTCCTGGTTCCTGGCTAAAATAACGTGACATTGCAAATTATGTCGGGTGCAACATATGTTGTGCATTATTATCCGGCTCTCAATTTTAACACTTTACACCACATTCCTTGCCACGTTAGATATCTGATAGATTTTGCCACGTTTTATAAGTAGACTAATATTTCGTAAAATAGGTAGTGAAAATCAGGATAAAATCTTATACAACATGAAAATGTCAGCTCGTGCGGTGACATAATTACAATCTCAGGGGAGGTGACAACCTGACAACTGACATTTATTTTTCTTAATCGTACAAATGCACTAAGAAGTTTTGATTCCGATATCGAAGTCAACCACCCTAAAAATAGCTTTCTACCCCTTTTCAACCCTGTTAGGGGATACATTTCAAGAAAATACGAAACACATATTCAATTAATTTCGTTAAAGAATGTCTATGCCAAATTTCAAGTCAATCGGGCCAAGGAATCGCTTTCTCCCATACAAAATTTGCCACCCTGTTTTACCCCCTTAGGGGTTGAATTTCGCAAAATCCCGTCTTAGTGAGCACCTCCATCCTAAAAGGAACCCCCATGCAAAATTTGAGACTCCTAGCACTTGTAGTTTCTGAGATTTCGTGATGAGTCAGTGAGTGATTTTCTCTTTTATATATATAGATGTACTATTACTTACCTATTTTTAATTTTTGACCGATTTTAGGATCTTTCTCTATCAATAGTGTTTTCTGTCGCCAAAATAGAATCGACCGTCTATCGTCTAAAACAAGGGTCACCAAATGGCGGATCGCGATCCGCATCCGGACCGCCGACCCATTTTGTGCGGACCGCGAGAACACAGGAACTTACAAAAATACCTACTTTAAGTGCCTAATAATTACATTTCTGAACTTTAATATTCTTTTCTATAAAATGTTGTGCGGACCGCGATGGTCATTTCATTTCATAAAACGGACCCCGAACGAAACTAATTGGTGACCCGTGGTCTAGAATCTAGACTACCAGATAGATTTGATTACAAAATTGAAATCACCTATTGATAGGTTTGTTTCGGCGCTTCGCCGGACGGTTACGGTAATGGTAAGTGTAAATTCAGGTGTAAGCGGCAGCGAATAAAGTAAAAAAAAAATTAGAAAAAAGTCATAAAAAAGTTTAGAAAAGTCAAAAAATGTCTAAAAAAGTCTGAAAGAGGGAACAAATATTTCTCACCGTACATTATAAATTATAATTATTCTGCTTTTTAGAAAATTACTCCCCTGCATTACTGCCCTTGTCGCTAGATGGCGCTGTTTCTTTTTGAATCGCGCTATGTAGTTTGTTACGGCGTAGGATAAGAACTAATAGCGTCTAAGTAAGTTCATTCATAAGCTTGTTGATAAATAAAATAAGGTTGTTCATAAGATCATCTTAAATGATGAAGGGATTTTTGGAAAGTATTTCGACGCTTGCGCGTCATGAAATTCTTTAAGTGATTTATTATTAATAATTATAAATTTAAACTCACTATTTTTCTTTAATCAAGCGCGTATTTTATTTTCGTTTATTTTTTTTTAAATAGTTGATTTAAAAAAATTAAAAACGAAATAATATAATTGAATCGTACAAATATGAATCCGACACCCTCAATTCATACGTATATGATATCAAACTGGGCATAGCAGCTAAACTAATACATCTATCGAGTTTGGACTGAAAGCCAAAACTTCAAAAAATTTACTACAAAAATCGAGGTGGCTCCACTTCTTATATCCATCCTAGGGTCCTAAGGACCAATCCTACCAAAGGAAATCTCTGGTTCACAAAACGCCGTATTTTTACCGTACTGACGCCACTACGAGCAGATGAATATTTTTGTCTGTTTTCGGAAAAGTCATAGAACAAATGTTGTTGTTTAATGATGTTAGTAATAACACTAAAGTGTTTTACAAATAACACCGTAAATATAATAAGCGAGCGCTCGCGTAGCTTGAGAAGTGAATATACAAGTTGTCCCAAAACTTTGCCACACGGAGGGAAAGTACCTTAAATATTGGAGATAAGAAATTTTACTGAAAGAAGACTTCATTTTGTTTTTAAAAATAAATCGAACTGCATTCAAAGATGCTATGCGATGTTCCAAAATGGTAAAAAAGGAACCCTTATGGTATGACTCAGTCTGTCTGTCTGTCTGTCACAGCTGGATATGTCGAGAACTACTAATGGTATCAACTTGAAATTTGGAACAGTTTAAGATGACATTTGCCCAACTATTTTGCCAATAAGAAATAAATAAAAAAATAAATATCTTTTATACAACAGGGACTGAAAAGGGGTCTGAAAAATTCTAAGTGGGGCCGTTTCCCCCCCCCCCCCCCTTATCTCCGAAGTTTGCAAAGAGAAAATCTGAAATAATTCTATGTGATAGCAGTTTATATAAAGATTACAGGAAAAATAAAACAATGTCTCAATATAGCACACTTTTTTAGAAATTATCAAATTTCTAAAAAAGTTAACGTTAGTTCCACTATCGTTCAAGAGATGGCGCTGACCTAAAGCTGCAATACTAATTTTATTATTCTACTCTGCAGTGTGGTTTGATGGTGCAATTATGATTCCGACTCGCTCTTGACCGGTTTTTTTAATAATATTGACTTGGTTAACGTCCATGTAATAAAATAATATAGCACCATAAACTTTTATTTCCTTCCAATGTCACAGGAACAGTTTCCACGTACGAAGTAAGCCAGCAGCTTAATTGTTCTTAACGAGTCAAGTTACAGAGCTGCTGCAAGCTGCAGCCAAGTTACAGCTGCGAATGAAATACAATCGTTCAGGGCTGAGCTGAGGCCCCGTTCCAGCTGTTTAAGCTAAACTTAACGTATTCCAGATGAAATTGAACTAAATGTTATGTTTTGTTTATTCCATAGAAATATATATAATAGGCGGGACGCTAGGGGGCTCTTACTGTAAAAAAAATATTAAAACACGACTGCCCTGCCAAAAACGAACTAAAAAGTTAAATGACAAGTGTCATTGCAGTTGGGGGACCCTTTTGTGGAACAATTTTTAATCAAAGAGGCCCCCCGACTGCAATGACACTTGTCATTTAACTTTTTAGTTCGTTTTTGGCAGGGCAGACGTGTTTTTAATATTTTTTAAATTTATTTATTTTTATTTCACACATTTTAGTGACAAAATTTAAAGTTTTGAAATGTGCTCATTAGGGCCTTTTATTTGATGCCCATATTGTAATAATTAAAGAAAATATTTTTTTTTCACATTTGAAAATGGCGTCGTACAGTCGCCATATTGCCTTTTTTTTAATATTTTGCCAGTGTCACTCGGAACAATGTAAGAATTCTAACGATACCCCATACATCCAAATCCGTTGAGCCATTTAGAAGTTATGGTGGAATAAAGAAACTCACATACCCACAAACATGAACTCTGAACACATAATACATATACACTCCTTTTTGGGCAGTCGTGTAAAAAAATGTTGGCACATTGTCATTTGATTCTTTGTCTCTTTTTTTCACAGACCGTGTCCCTATAATGTTAACTTCTCTTTTCCACGCTTTGTTGGTTTTCTTGAGCGAAGCGAAAATTTTTCTATGTCTATGGTTTATTCAGTAGCACGAACATTAGCTGTTGATGAAAAAAAAACGCGCGTAAATGTACTCGATAGAGTAACTGTATATGAAAAATTTAATTACGATTTCGGCGGTAGATGGCGCTGTACAAATTTTGCATATAAAAAAAATACTCTATTAAACTGTTTTATACGTGCGTTATTTTTTTCGATAGCTGTTTGTGCTAAGGGTATACCTAGTTACAATTTTTTCTTTATTCAATGTTACATTTCGCATGTCACTTTTTTATAAAAGTCACGAATTCAGCAACTTAGTTTCAAGATTTATAAATAGTGAAAAAAAAAATTTTGTACAAATTGTGTACACCATGGCAACGTAACATAAACGTAGTCACTAGGCAACATAACGTATTTAAACGTAAAATAATTAAAGTAAAAGGCCTCTCTTTTAATGTTTCTTTTTATATTATACCTATTATTTCATTGAGTTCATTGAGGAATGCGTTCATTTGTTTAATCTAATATGAATCTATTTAAAATTTTAAATAAAACTGTATTTGAAATGTACTGAATGATATAGTATAAGTGTAACAAGTGATTTTTTTTTATAAGTTATTTAGTACTTAGCTTCTAAATTTTATAAAATATTTTATCTACTCTCATATCGTAAAACTCGAATTATGAATTTCAAAGCGAATTTATATTGACATACTTTATACACGCAATACCGAAAAAAAATTAAAAAGTTATTTTATAACATACCTTCGCTAACTGAAGTATGCTATAAAATAACTTTTTTTCTCATTACGATACAGGGCAAATCCAAAAAGAAGGCAGTGCCGCGATATTAAAAAAGAACAATGATATTTCCACATACTTTCCATGATAAAAATGTACTCTATGGTGATCGATGACTTAGCATAACGATTAGTATGCTGGAATGCACTACCTCATTTTAATTTTTTCTAATAGAATACGCGCCATGTTTTGATTTTGATTTTTACTTTTGCTTAAAAATAACTGATAGTAGTGAGTGTGGACTCCACCCGATATTTTAGATGCGGCGACGGAAAAACGTCTTACTTAACCTAGGTAAGTACCTAAATACTACCTAGCAAGTCAAGAAACTACTCGCTTACTCTTTTTATCATTGATAATTTATTTTGTAGGTTCAATCACAAATTGTATGAGAGTAGATAAAGTAGTGTATGAAACTGCACATAACTAGGTATTAAAACACTCGTGTGATACTATTAAAAACCTCGCCTACGGCTCGGTTTTTAAACACACACTCATGTTTTAATACCCCTCATTATGCATCAGTTTCATAAACTACTATTATGTAAAGAGTGTTGACTAATAACTTTGCGTTAACATTATTGTTTGGAATTTATTAATTAAGGTAATTTTATGGAAAACCTGTGATTGGCCTTGCTAGTGGTTAGGATTAGTAGTAAAAACAAATTGTAACGCTGTTGGTTATCAAATAAAAAAAATAAAAAAAATGAGGAATAGATGATATATTTTAATACTATTAGTATAAACTATGCCGGAATTTACACCATGTACTTGTTTATTTTTGAGACTCCGATATTTCGGCGCAGTTGCATGCGCCATGATCGCGGAAGAAATCTCTATTTTTGCATGCGGGTAGGTCTGAAAAATAAACAGGTACCTACCTGGTGCAAATCCCGACATAATTTATTCTAATAACGTCAATAACCATGGAAATTTAAAACAATATATTTGAATGCAATAATTATTTATTTAAACTTCAAATTATTCGTAACACATATTGCCCACTTGCCCACCCATTATCGATTTGGTCGCCTTTACGGCAGTTCGCTCCACGTGGCGGGTTGGAGTGCCGCCAAGCAGTCTTAGGGCACTGCACTGTGAGGCAGCCACTAAAATATAAGTTAAGGCTTATAACATTATAAGTAATTATTAGGCTTGTATACTTAAAAACTCGAGGAGCTCAGTGGCGCAGTGGTTTAGCGCCTGGCCCAGCGATTGCGGAGGTTAAGCAACGTTCGCAAGGGTCGGTCATGGGATGGGTGACCAAAAATCTTATTATCTTCACTCTCCGTGCTTCGGAATGCACGTTAAGCCGTTGGTCCCGGCTGCATTTGCAGTCGTTGATACCCACCAATCCGCATTGGGCCCGCGTGGTGGGTGGACAATAAAAATGGCAGATAGACAATACTTAACAAATGTAAAATAAAAAACTAAACATACAATGAGAAAAATGATCACAAAACTTAAAATTGTGATCATTTTACCAGATGACAGGAATTGTCATGACATGACAGGAATTTTAAGAATCCGTCGGGAAAACCGGGAAAAACTGTAGTTGTCAGGGATTTTTGAAATCCCAAAAGGTGTAAGTACTTAAGGCGGTTGTGGCCCATGGTCTAGTATTTTTAGAAGGTATCACTACATGCCCTCGCAGTCATTCGTAGAAGTAGATAGCAAATGTGTCAAAAACGGCCACTTTTAGCTTTTTTTCTATCTACTTCTAGCAGTGACTACTAGGGAATGTAACGATACCGTCTAAAAATACTAGACTGTAGGCCCTAAAATCTCCACGATGAACATTATTAAAATTGTGTATTAGAATTATAATATTAAATAAAATTCACCGCGGCGCCACTTTCGCTCACCTTAATGAAAACACATAATTTGTTAATCATTTCGGTGAGAAAGAATAGGGATGACGACTAATGAATAAAATAACGAAATACTAATAAAAATCGTTAACATATTAAACTTTTAAATTAGTTTGTATACCTCTTGGTTTTATCTATTGCGTATTTTTTTTATGATCCTTCAAAGTTGGGTGGAAAAGACCATTTAAAAAGTATACAATTTACTAAAATAAATAATTCCTTTAATTGTGTATGTATACTAACATAGTCTATATTGTTTGTTACTAACAAACTATGGATCTTTGGTCTGAAAATAAATTATTTTTATTTTTATTTTATTTATTTATTAGTCCGTAAAATGTATAGCAAATTGCAGCGTTGCAGACAACGTAGGAAGGCGTGACGTCATAACTTGGTAGCCGTTAGTATGGAGCGTTTCCGGGTGAGTCCAATTTTGTGCATTTCAAACTGTGATATCTCGGGCAGTTTTCATGCTAGCGTAATAATTCTTATACAAATGTTTTTTTTAGGGGTAATTTATGTAACATAAAATAAAAAAATAGTCAACATGCCTATTCGACAGAGTAATTTTGCATGGGTTTGTACAGCGCCATCTATCGCTGTAAAGTGAAATGAAATTTTCCATAGATCAGAACTCTATCAAGTACTTTTACGCGCGTTTTTGGCGCCATTTCGTCAAGTTCGGTTCGGTGACTATTTTAATTATTTGCAAATTGATTCATAGTGGATATTGTGTCTTAAAATTGGTGCAGTTTTGTGGTACAAGTGTCTACGCAACTGAACAATATGTGGGATAATTGAAATAGGCGCGATCTTGGTTGTGTGAAGCTGAGACTTTTACTGTAGTGGTGGCTACCTCGGCAGAACTTACCGAGTAAACTGTCTTGATATACTTGGTGCCAAATGCTCCAAGCAGCATTGGAATGCAATGCACCCGCATTCTAATGTAAACTCAAACAATCTACCACTGAACTATTTAACACTTGACACTGGCAAAAATTACTTCCAAGAGGAAAGTAGATTGCCAAAACAAAAATAAAAAGAAGAAGAGTTCTTTGTTGTGGTTATCACTCACATTCCCTAGTCGAGTGTCTAACAACTAAAATACAACAAATGACCAATTTTAATAAAATTATAACTTAGGTCTCTTTTGGCCCTTTAAGGTAATTTGTTACAGAGCATAAAACAATTAATTTTAAGCAATTTAAGGGCCAATAAATCGAGAATAGGAGTTAAGTATGGCGGCCATTCATCTCGGAGGTATGCCCAAATGGGAATATTTGCGTATTGTCCCAAACGGTCCTTTTGCATGACAGATGGGCCGAATTACCACTCCCGTTACGGTGAGGGTGTTTAATACTCTGTGTTGCAGGAAATTAAAAAGTATTAGTGGACCAAGTTTGTTTCACAGAAGATTAAAACGGTTGTAATTTTAAAAAATACTTAAAAGTGTGTTGTAAAACGACAATATTTAATGATTTCCCTAGTTTTACTGGTTGTTACTAGGGCAATACCTATTGCATATATTTTTTTTAAATAAATTAACATATTTTTAAGTCTCTATTAACAAGAATGGATCTTTGTTACCAAAATAAAATAAATTATATTATATTATAATTATTGCAATTAACAAATTATTATATTTTTAATTGTAAGCTAGCAATTAATTTACTGTTTTAACTCCTACGCAAAAAGAAAGGGGTTTTAAGTTTGACGTGTGTATGTCTGTCTGAGGCAACGTAGCTCTTAAACTAATGGACCGATTTTGATGCGGTTTTTTAAATAATAAACTGGTGAATAATAATTTGCTTTGTTCAACTACTCTTTTAACCAACTAGGAAGTAAATACGTACGCACGGCATCACGGTAAGTTAAACAGTTGAACTACGTAAATAGTTTTTATTACGTACGGCATAGAGGCAGTCTCAAGGTGACGTACAGTCTGACGTGCCATTGACTGTAAATTGACTGATTTAGGTATTTATTTAGAAATAAAACACCTTTTACGGATTACAGCGCGTATATTGGTTAATTCAGATGTTATTTTAGAATTATTTGGTTTCGATTTTTGATATTATTTTTATTTCTCGGAGAGGCCTCCCAATTTGTGAACTGGTGGTAGATTCAGTAGCTAGATCGTGTTTTCTAATTAAATTTAATCAATTTAATTCAATAATAATTATTAAAATCAGAACGCAGCTTTAAAATAATTTAATAAACTTGAATGTATTTTTATAAAGTTCCGAGCGGGTAATTTCATAAAAATATGAGCAGCTTTTTACTTCAGTCGTCCCGTGACTACGGCCCCTGGAAAGGTTTCGAAACGTCGGGAAACCCAAAAGACCAACAAATCAAAACCAAACAGTTCTAAAATAACATCTGAATCATAACATCCGTAAAAAGTGATTTATTTCTAATGAACTATATGCGCGGAATCCTTAGAAGTGTATAGGTATTTATTTTTTTATAAATATAAATAAATATAAATAAATATAAATTTATTTAGCAAAACCAGAACGAATAAAAAACACATATTTACTTATTTTTCAAAACATAAAATTCATCCTTAGTCTAGTCTAGCCCGCAAAACATCAAAAATGTATATAAAAATGCATCATAAAAAGCGAAAGACAGTATTTATTTAAGTCGCTGTTGAAAATACATCAGCCCATCTCTTATCAAGTGAATTACATAAACTCACTGAAAGAAACTATAAACACGGCCCTAAAGTTTATTACAGTAGTAAACTAGGACTCTAGTCTAGAATATAGTTACTAAGCATTTTCACTTCTCAAGCTTACGCGCTCACTAGACATGAAATAAAACACTTTTTAACGGATACTAGCGCGGTTTTATTGAATGTACTTTGGTATTTAGTTGGTATTTGGTTTGATTTTTGGTTTTCCCGACGTTTCGGCACCTTTGCAGCTGCCGTGGTCACGGGGGACTGAAGCTACCCGTGAGCCTACCCTCAAGGGATGAATTTTTTTAGACGTTCAGAAATTAAAATTTAACTAAATTTTTAATTATTTTATGTTGATTTACAATATAATTTAATGAATTATTTAATGCTAAAAAGAGAGAGAATCTACTGAAACTACCACCATTTCATAAAATTGGGAGGCCCCTCCAAGAAAGAAATGGCGAAAGAAAACTTGGAGAGGAAGCCGACCCAAGAAACCGAAAACCAAAAATCAAACCAAATACCAACTAAATACCAAAGTACATTCAATAAAACCGCGCTAGTATCCGTTAAAAAGTGTTTTATTTCATAACTAAGCATTATTTAGCAAACGGTAAAGCAACTTCTTAAAAACAGACACTCATTGAAGAATGCACAGAGAAATAAAATGATCAGTAGTAGGTAAACAGTTTAAATTAATTTTCTAATCAAATCTAGATTAAAAATAAAGATTTAGAGATTATTTAACACCCCTAGCAGGAACATCTATCTAGAAAAAATGCGCGTAAAAGTACTCGATAGAGTAATTTTCTATGGGAAATTTCATTTCGCTTTTCAGCGGTAGATGGTACTGTGCAAATTTCCCATACAAAATTATTGTATACAAAAATATTTTATTTGTTTTGATAGCTGGTCACGCTAAGTGTAGGTATTGAATATTGATGTAATTTTTTCATCGTACGGCAATTTTACGATTTAGACATTTTCACTAAGTATTTATAATACCTACTATAAATTATGATGTTTCAATTTGAATAGAGTATGGTCAATCAATATCAACAATTATAGGATAGAATATACAGGTGTCCCAAAACTTTGCCACACGGAGGGAAAGTTACCTTAAATATTGAAGATAGGAAATTTTACTGAAAGAAGACTTCATTTTGTTTTTAAAAAGAAACGGAACTGCATTCAAAGATTTTTTTAAAAATCGCTTACGATTTGATACAAATTGATACAATTTGTAATAATTAATATTGAAATGTTAAATTTCATGGTCAACCTTTTGTTTAAGATGGTGTGTCACTTAAGAAAAAATAATCATTTTGAGTAACCCTTTCGATTGGTATCGTAAAAATAAATAAAAAAAATTTTCGTTTTTGGTGGGTTCGATTCCTGGTTAAGGCAGGCGATTTTTCAAAAATCTATTATATTTATATTAAAAATAAAATGAAGTCTTCTTTCAGTAAAATTTCCTGTCTTCAATATTTAAGGTACTTTCCCTCCGTGTGACAAAGTTTTGGTATATATTCCACAAAATTCCTGTATATATTCCACAAAAACTGTTTAATAATATATAATTTAGCTTAATAAATAATTTAACAAATCACATTCATTAATAGCTTTTAAAATAATTCCCATAAATTGCGTTGAATACAGCCTGCCTTAACGGGAGTTCTAAAATGCGTATAATGGGCGACAAAGCAAAGAAGACAATGAGTCTATGGCAATTAATTAGCTTTACGACTTCGCCCACCGCTTGTGTGATCTATGGGCCCGGGTTCGATGCCTAATGGAAATTAAACGCATTTATATTACCTAGTTGAAGTCTTGACAAAACGTTTTTACGCGCGTTTTTTTTTCGATAGCTGTAGTGTACGTGCTATCGGTACAGTACCCTTAGCACGAACAGCTATCGAGAAAAAAAACGCGCGTAAAATTACTCGATAGAGAATTATCTATGGAAATTTTAATTTCGCTGTTTGGCGGTAGATGGTGTTGTACAAATTTCCAATACAAAATTGCACTATCGAATCATTTTACGCGCGTTATTTTAGTCGATAGCTGTTCGTGCTACGGGTACAGACTCCAAAAGTAAAGCACTATTGTTGTCATGCTGTTACCCAACAAAAGTGCTTCAGTTATTTACAAGATACAGAGCAACTAACCCGTAAATCTATTGTTTTTTATTTGTATGGAAAACTGCAGTGACAACCCTAGACGCAAATAAACTATAATCAATAATCAATCCCAGATAAACTAAAGCTTTTGAGTTATGCAAGGTGTCATTATTATTATTATAGCCTTTTATTTAAGTTATACAAGGTGTAATAAAAAACAAAATTTTACGGGTTATAATGACTTATAACCCGTAAAATTTTGTTTTTAATTTGTATGGAAAACTGCAGTGACAACCCTAGATGTAAATAAAGTATTGTCGATAATCAATCCCATTCAGGCCCCTTTAGCATGACCGACGAAACACGATATATATTGCGTGATATAGCGTTTTATCGATACCCTACTGTCAAAATCCATTGTTTTTTGACAGTTAAACGTGATAAATCACTATATAGTTTGTCTAAAAATTCAGTTTACATGGGTAATTTCAAAGGTAATTTTAATACCCACCTAAATCCCCAACCACCCCACCAATACCCATCTAAATAAAATTGAGTAAAGCTATGTTTACAATTAGAATTTTGACAGCACCAACAGGGTTACCAGTATAAGTTTTTATAAATAATTTAATAATTTCTCATGTAAACTGACTTTTTAGACAGACTCTATCATATCGTGTTTCGGTGGTCATGCTAGGCAGCATGAGCAAAAGCAAAACGTGGCAAAACACAATTAGGTCTAGGGATGCCACTTTGCAGTTTTTTATGACTTTTCGGCTCAAATTTTGTGAATCTCTGCTTAGTTAACACACCTTAGTTTGATCCGAAATTAATTCAATTATATTTTTATTTTATTACAGGTAATCAACACGACAATCTTATAGATTTAAATTGGTGTTACCAGCTTAAGCGTTCAAAAAATGTGCGTAAGTATTATTTACATACTAGTGGTAAATTAAACAAATGTTAACACAGGAAACTACTAAATATTACTAAAAATGTAAAAAAAAAACAATATATATGTCACGGCTAATACCCGAAGTGCGGCTAAACCTAGTTTTAGCCGGCTAAAGCTAGGTGTAGCCGATAGCTGTTGGCTAAAACTAGGTGAAACGATTTGCTTTACCCCTGTAGGTCCCGAATATAGGTTAGAAATTTAAGGCGAGCGCGAAGCGCAGCGTAGCGTGAGCCTTAAATTTCGAGGTTATTTTTTTTTAACAAACAACAGAAATAACTTTTTTAAGAGTAAATCGGCTATACCTAGTTTTAGCCAACAGCTATCGGCTACACCTAGCTTTAGCCGGCTAAAACTAGGTTTAGCCGCACTTCGGGTATTAGCCGTAACATATACACCTTTTTATTTTTTTTTATATACAAAGTGTTACAAAAAAGACCCCTAATGCCGTATATGGAAAATTGAGAACAGAGAACAACTTTTACTATGGGACCAACTCTGAAATCGCAGAAAAAACCAGCTGTTTCATACAAAAATTAATAACGAAAATATCAAAATGTATGAAACAGCTGATTTTTTTCGCGATATCAGAGTTGGAGTTGTTCAGTTTGATGGTCCCTATCTACCATATTCGGCATTAGGGGTTATTTCGTAACACGTTGTATGCAAACTTGTTTCAAAAGGTAGGTATACTTTATAAACAAATAAACAAAAAAAGTTGCCTTTGTGAAACTGCACCTAGCTCACGTATGTAAATGTAATCCGCTAGAGGGCGCTACCAACAATAGACTAAAGATTTACGACCCCAGAGCATTGTTAGCTGTTTTGTGGTTTAATTTTCTACACAATAAAATAGGTCTGATATTTATTTCACTAACGAATTAATGAAATATCGGTTCCCGAATTTTGTAATGTAATAGAAATTCCTTGGTTACCTACTCTAGTAAAATGTGTTTTTAGGAATGTTAGGCCACTATATTATGTGAACGATCTCCGGCTCACCACAGCACCAAGATGAACACACTCACTTCTGTACACCAGGAAACTCCATGAGTTCCCATACATTATATTACTTATTTGGTTTCCATCCTCACATAAACAGCCGCTGCCTCCATCCCGACTGACAGTGACAGTTCCGTGTTGCCATATACTGAGTGTTGCCATCTTGTGCGTGTGAGGTGAGACAGAGTATTATATCTATTCCATAGATACAAACACTATAATTAGAATTTAATTTTTTTCGTCGCTTTGATATTAGAAAACCTACAGTTTTTGTTTCTTGACCTGTACCTGTAATGTCAAAGGGAACTATGTAATAGTAGTTTGTTACACAAGGGATGTAAGTGAGCTATTACAGAACAAGATCCAATTTGGCGCCCGTGCGAGCGCAGCTCGCAAAGGGCGCTAATGGATCGAGTGCACCCGAGATATTTAGACGCCCGAGCGAGCGTAGCGAGCGAGGGCGAATATAGTTCGAGGGTGTAATAGCTACTTACATCCGAGGTAAGCATACTATTTTACATCATTCATGCGAGGTAAATTTAATAAAAATAAAAACAAAACATTAAAACACAAATAAAAATAAAACGTTAAAGGGTTATTTCATTGAAACTCATTGAAAAATATATTAATAGGTGACTTTAACATGAGCTTCATTTCGTGGAAGGATGTGAATAGTGATGGTATATTAACTGCTGAAAATTATCAAAATAAGCTGGGATTCCCTTTAGTGGACTTTATATCTCTGTCAGGCCTTAATCAAATAAATTCCATAACCAATAGTCAGGACAAGATTTTGGACTTAATATTAACAAACATACCATGTAAAGTCAATAAACCTAATAATCTCCTAAGCAAGCTGGACCCTTTGCACCCTCAACTAGAAATTGTTATCGAAGTCGATGTAGAAGTTGCATGTAATAATTTAAAAAATGTATCTCGAGTTAACTTCAATTTTTTCAAGGCTGATTATACTAGAGTTTCAGTAGCTTTAAGTTGCATAAACTGGACTCAAATCTTATCTCAGTGCTCTAATGTTGAAGATATGGTCGCAATATTTTATGACAACATAAATTCAATTATAGAAAAATACGTGCCTAAACGTATAACTCGAAAGGATATATACCCACCTTGGTTTACTTTGGACTTAATCAAATTGTTAAAAGAAAAGGAAAAGCTAAGACTAAAAGTTCGCAAATGTAACAACCCGCGGGACAGGTTCGAGTTTGAAATGATCAGAAAGCGGTGTGATAAGTATACTGGAGTCTGTTACAGAAATTACATCAGAAATGTGGAATGTAATATTAGAAAAAATTCGAAAGCCTTTTGGACATTCGTCAATAGTAAAAAAGGTGGATCCAATAATGTACCGTCTGTAATGTATAAAGACAGCAGCCATCGGGACGTTGCTGCTTCAAATGGGTCTGATATCGCAAATTTATTTGCTTCTCATTTTTCGGGGGTCTTTAACAAATCAAAATTACCTGATGATTCTTTGTCAGTCAATGCAACGGATTGTGCAACCTTGTGCTCTCGTCTTGATCGGATAGTTATTGATGAGAAAACAGTGCTTAAACACTTGAAACAGTTGAATCCGAATAAGTCTACAGGCCCCGATGGTATCCCTCCAGTTTTCATTAAGAGATGTGCGCGATTTTTAGCATTACCACTAAAAGAAATTTTTAATAAATCTTTATCTTCAGGTGAATTTCCCTCTGTATGGAAAGAGGCACGGGTATCTCCTGTATATAAAAAGGGTGAAATTGATAACGTACGAAATTATAGGCCAATCTCTATCCTTTCCATTTTCGCCAAAGTTTTTGAGGCTATTATCTGTCCGATCATAACAAGCCACACACGGAACCAAATAGCAGTTGAGCAGCATGGGTTTCAATGTAAAAAGTCGGTTATTACTAACCTTACATCGTATTTGACTCATGTTATGGAATCTGTTGATAAGGGTGATCAAATTGATGTTGTATATACAGACTTCGCTAGCGCGTTCGACATGGTAGATCATAACATCTTGGTTGCCAAATTATATCATCAATATGGCATCTGTGGTTCTTTGTACAATTGGTTCAAATCATACCTAAGAGATCGCAAACAGACAGTGGTAATAAAGGGCTATGAGTCTGAAAAATATAGTGCTTCTTCCGGAGTTCCGCAAGGCTCGCATCTGGGTCCAATGTTGTTCCTGTTATTTGTCAATGACATTGTATCTTGTATAATGCATAGCAAGTGCTTGATTTTTGCTGATGACATGAAGGTTTTTCGGCCTGTCAAAACTTTAGCCGATGTAGATTTATTGCAATCTGACCTTTGTAGGGTTCAAACATGGTGTAACAAAAACCGCATGTCTTTGAACGCTTCAAAATGTCAACATATAACGTTCACAAAGAAACGAAATCCCTTAAAATCGACTTACAGAATAAATGACGAGATAATTCAAACAGTTTCTCAAATACGTGACTTGGGCGTTATACTTGATTCTCGGCTATGTTTTGTTCCTCATTACGATGCTATTGTATCTAAAGCAGCCAAAATATTGGAATTCATAAAGCGGACTACAAAAGACTTCAGACAGAATGACTGTAGGATATTACTATTTAACTCACTAGTTCGTAGTACGTTGGAGTATGGTAGCGTATTATAGAATCCTATGTATGAAGTTCACTCGGCCCGCTTAGAGTCTATTCAACGATCCTTCACTAGGCACTTGGTATACAGGACCCCTGGTCTCAGCAGTAGGTGTGCCTACGAGGATAGACTTCGATTGTTTTCGATGACTACATTTGTCGCGACCAGACCGGGACCCTTTATAATCTCTCTCAGTGAACGACTTACATATTTATAATTAGTCAATATATAGTTTAGTAATTTATTATTATGGGTTGCTTCGCATTGTCATTAAGGTTATAAAGGGTATCCAGCGCGACACTGTGTAGACACATACCTTCAGGATGTCGTCCTCTCAACCAACCTTTCCATATTCTCCAGTCCCGGGGGCACTGAAGTGGTATACTTGTATTATCCGTTACTGTTTCCTTCTCTTCATCTTATTTATGTCCCACCTGTAAGTATAATGTCCCATATTTATCTGGGCTAAGCACACACCTACTTTCTCTAGTTTATCAGATACTAATAAGACAATTTACTTTATACTGTTAACTTTAATATGTATTATTAAATCATTCAACGCTGTTATGTCTTTTATTCTTTATGATATTACTTTATAAACATGTACTACTGCCAATCTTTCTTATCAAGCCTGGAAGATGGCTGCCTGTGACAGGCAGCCCCCTTCCAGCGCTGTTCTTTCATTGTTTCACTTTATCAAACTTTACTAATATGTTTATTACATCAAGGAGCTAATCGAATCAGGACCCTGCGTTCCTCATTCGCCTTAGCCTCCAGTATGCAGTTGTTCATTCCCTCTTAAGTGTCCGGACCTGGCCACCCGTCGGTGAACACATTTAGGTAAAGGCTTATTCTTGGGACTGCATACATCTCGCCGCCGATGGTTTCTGCTTGCCTAAGGCATCCACCACCGGCGAACTACGTGATCAGGCCTGGCCACGTTCAGTCGATCCTATCACGACCAGGATCGAACATTTGGCTCAGTAGTATTGCTTTCGATACTCTATAAATCTAGATTAAGTAAGTATGTGACTTAGCTGTGAAATCCTCGGTGCTACTGCAAACTCGGCCTCCTTTAACTACGATTACACTGGTGTTGAAGAAGATCATCACATTCATTTTATGAGGTTAGAATGACAGATTAGTTCAAGCGCATACGCGCTAGGGAAGGGCGAAAGTGGTGAGTTGTCTGTCTGATTTAGTGTTGCCATTTAATTGTTATTATGTTTAATCAATGTATTTACTTTGATAGTTAGAGACATCGCGATACCGTAATTCGCGACACTCCCGACGACGACAGAAGTTACATGTTCTCCATTAATCTACGCGTCCACTCGCGTATCTTTTCACGAGCCTTTAAAGACGCATCTCTTACTTCTCTCACTTCTTCGGGTTGTGTGTTTTCATTAATGTTGATGCTTTTAGGTGTGCTCTTATCATCACGTCCTTCATCATGTACTGATTGGATATCATCTTCTGTGGTAAGTATTCTATGAGGTATTTGGTCTACTGTTTCTATTATACTTGTTTGTCTGCTTTCTGTTTCAGGTTTGTCGACGAGTTCTTCTGTGGTTCTTGGAGCTGAAGAGATATCTTTGGTGAGACTAGTTATGTCTAATTCTTCTAACAGAGGTAAGTCGTCTAACGTTGCTGTTACGTCTTCTCTTTCGAATTCAAACATAACCTCTTCTCTTCCAGGTACTTCTTCATCAACTTCCAATGGGTAAAGATGAGCGATGGAGCGCGTGAATTCCGTGTCGTTCACCTTTATTCGTGCCACCCTGCATTGACCGTCTGCTCCCTTAAGCAGAGATGTGATCCTTCCAACTTTCCAGTTTTCTCTATTTTTCGTATCTCCTTTAATTTGTACTATGTCTCCTATTTTTGGGATTTCTGACTTAGTAATCCTTGGTTCTTTCAGAGCGTGACGATATCTTTCCCTTAAACTCGGCAGGTATTGCTCGATGAACATCCTTTTAAATTCCTTTAACATGTTTTGTCCTATTTTCCAACCGTCTACTAGGTTTTGTTTTGTCACCGTGCCTTCTTGTGGAAATTCAGCATCCGAAGGTGTTGTCGTGATGCATTTGTTCAAGGTTAGAAAATCTGAAGGCCTAAGAATGTCTTCCAGATCAGATCCTACACAAGTTAATGGTCTCGTATTTATCACCGCTTCTATTTCTTTTATAATGGTGTTAAGTTGATTATCTTTCAATAGATTCTTTGTGAGTGTTCTCTTGAGACAATGTTTAACTAGTCCAACTAGTCTTTCGTAGAATCCTCCATGCCAAGGAGCTAGTTGTGGAATAAATTTCCAGTCTATTTCGTTAGTGATGCAGTAATTGCTTGACAGTATTTCTGCAGTCAGTTTGAATTGTAGTGCATTATCTGAAACTATTCTATCCGGTACGCCTCTACAAGATATAAATCTTCGTAGTGCTAATAAGCATTCTTCTGCTGTAAGATCTTTGACAACTTCTAGGTGTACAGCGCGTACTACCAAACAAGTGTACAGGCATATCCATCGTTTTGCTGTTTTACCGTCGGTCCTTACTTGGAGAGGACCTAAGTAATCCATGCCGGTGTATGTAAATGGTGAGCTATAATTTACCCTTTCCTTTGGAAGCGCAGGAGGTGGTGGTAGTTTAAATGGACCTCCTCCATGCTTAACGCAATTTGTGCATTTTTTAAGTATTTTCTTAACTTGACTTCTTCCTTGAGGAATCCAATATAACAATCTGATCAGACTTAGAGTGTGGTTAACACCTACGTGATAGTTCTTTTTATGTGTTTCTAAGATCACGGTGTTAGTAAATTCACAGTCCTTTGGAATCAGTATTGGATATCTTTTGTCATAAGACCAGTCAGCATTTTGTAGTCTTCCTTTGCAACGTAGGATTCCGTCAACGTCAGTGAACACGTTTAAATTTCTCTTTAAATTTGTATCTTTACCTACTACTTCTTCAGGAAAATGTTTTGCTTGGATTCTTTTGATTTTTTGTACGTATGACAGTGTATCGTCCTCGCATTTCTCTGAGGGATTCTTTTGCAATTCTTCATTTAATTGTTGTCTCTGATTTTGTGAGCTTGGTTCTCCACTCGTGAGACCCTCCCCAATGGGAAAAGAAAATTGACGATCCACAGAGGAATGCGTGGCAATCAGTACACTTTCATCTTGAGTAAGCGGAGAAACTTCCCTCCTACGACTCTTTGGCCATTTCTTGCAGTCTTCTAGCAGGTAATCTGGTCCGGATAACCATTTGTGCTTGAATTTTTCAGAATCTGTGGGTCTAGTCGCTACATCAGCTGGATTTAGCTCTGTTGGTACATACCTTATCGTTGCTGACACATTTCCCTTTATTTCTTCTATTCTTTTCGCTACGAATGGTGGTAATAGCTTACCGCCGTAGTACCAATCGATTATTATTTGACTGTCCGTCCATATAGTATTCTTTTTGGATTCGAAATTCAGAAATTTGTTTACATACTTCAGTAGCCTGCTACCAATCAGAAGTCCTAATAATTCAAGTCTTGGAATTTTGAGATTGTCTTGATCTTTGATGGGTACTAGTCTTGATTTCCCTATCACGAAACTTAACTCTCTTCCGTTAGAAATGTATACTACAGCTGCGTATGCTTTGGTCGACGCATCTGTAAAGGCATGTAGCTGAATGTCTTCATTGCCCTTTTGTTTGAAATATCTTCTAGGTAAGACAATATTCTTTGTTCTTTCTAGTCGTTCTCTAATAATTTGCCATTCTTTAGTTATCTCTTCTGGTAAAGGAGTGTCCCATTTAAATTTGTTTACCCATAGATCTTGAAGTAGAAGTTTTGCTGGCAGCAGATCTGGCGCAGCATATCCGCATGGATCATATACTGAAGCTACGTTTTTTAATATTTCCCTTTTCGTATTAGCCTCTGTTATTTTCTTTGGCCTTAAACTGATAGTGTCCTCTTCTGTATTCCAATTCAGACCTAGTACTTTCACTTCTATGTCTTGGCAAACGTCAGTTGGATCTATTTCCTTTGAGAATTGTCTGGAGTTAGAACTCCATTCCCGAAGATTCATCGAAATTTCTTTGAACGCAAATTTGCATGACTCATACATTTCAATTGCTTCATGGATGGAGTCCGTTCCCGTAACTAAGTTATCCACATAAATGTCGTTCATTATCCTTTTCAGGATTTCTTCATTGGAACGCAGTAGATGGTGTTTCAAAGTAGCGTTTAACAGGAATGGGCTCGATATCACTCCGAACGGAACACGACAAAACCGTAAATGTAGAATATTATCTTCCGTGGCTGCCTTTTCTATGTCTTTTAGCCATAGGAATCTAGTCACGTCCTTGTCTTTTTTGTGTAACGCGATCTGCAAAAATGCCTTCTCTACGTCCGCGGTTATTCCCACTTGATGTGACCTAAATCTTAACAACATTCCTGTCAGGTCTCCCAACATGAGTGGACCACAGTGTAAGCATTCATTTAAACTTTTGCTGTTCTTTGTTTTCGCTGACGCGTCGTATACGATACGTGTAGGTTTTCCTGGATGACTTACTCCATGATGTGGCAGGTAATGGATAGGATGGTCTATACCAATATCACACCTTTCTTGATCGGGTACGCGTTCTATAATTTCTTTCTCTAACTGCTCTTGTAACGTGGCGTTATATGACTTTAATGCTTCTGAATCTAGTTTCTTCAATAAATTTACTAGTCTACCGATTGCAAGACCATAATTGGTTTCTAGTTCAGGTGGATAATCGATCCATGGCCAGCTGATCGTATATCGGTCATCTATTAACTCTATTGTTTCATTAAATTGATTGATGACTTCTTCGTCTCTAGTTAGATTTGGTGAATCGCATATCCCTATAGATTCCAATTCCCATAAACATTTGATGCTTCCATTGTATAATGGTAAGTCAGGCGGAGTTAATTTGTTCTCTACTCCTTGGAAGTACGTTATCACCGATAATGGGTCCACATCCTTAGCCGTGGTTCTTCCGGTCAATATGTAACCAAATCTTGATTCAATCAAGTATAAATTATTTTCCAGTTGGATTTTGTTTCCTAGTATGAATGAAAAATAGAAGTCGTTTCCAATTAGAATATCTACTTTCGGTGACAGTGAGCCGTCATCAGCCAAAATTAGATTTTCTTCTCTTCTGCTTAAGTCTATATTTGAATAAGGAACTCCATGTGATATGTGTGTGACAACGTTTGCTTCTATTTCCAGAATATCGTTTGTTCTGGTTTTCATTTGTAGCCTAACTATTGGACTTTCAATGATTTGAGGAGTTTTAGCACCGAATGTGAAAACTGATAGAGTATTTTCTTCTTCTATGGGCAGTTTTAGTTTAGAAGCTATTTCTTGTGTGATGTAGGTACGCTGGCTGCCAGAGTCTAACAAAACTCGACAAGTTTCTTCTTTGGTATCATCGTTTTCACGTCGGGCTTTGACTATTGCTGTTTGCAGTATAGTGGAGTTAATGGAATTGGCGTGAAGAGTTGTGACACTTTCAGAGTTAGATGTTTGTCCTTTTAAACAAAGTGCTCTATTGTGAAGATTAGTTTCTTTACAGTGAACGCAGAAAGTAGATCTCTTGCAATTATTTCCTTTATGGCCGAGGCCTAAGCAACGATAACATCTGTTCTTTAATCTTCCTTTCCTTTCTTTTATGGTTTTGAATTTATCGCATTGATCATTAAAATGTGATCCTTGACAGAAAACGCATTGCCCTCTCCTTTTCTTTCCCGGTGGAGCATCCCTATTATTTTCTCGTTCTTGAAGCTTCCTTTTCAATGGAAGTCTGTTGTAGTTATTGTATTTGTGAGATGATCCAGGTTCGTTGAATCTATCTTCCTTCTTAATATCTTGCCTTTGTTGTATAAATTTGTGTCTCTTGAAATCTCTTTGGCTTCGGTTGGGTTTTCCTGGTTTCCCTCCTTTTACGTACGTATTCACGTGTAGAGATTGAGTAGTGTACTCTTCTACATTTTCAGAAGTAATTCTCTGCGCATCTTCTCTTGCCGAAATGATCACTTCCAAATGTTGCCGGATCTCCTCAATAGATTCAGTATTCGCTCTCAACTTTAGCTCGTAGACTACGTCCGAAGGCATCTTCTCCAAGATGAGAAATCTCAGATGATCATGGTTGATATTTTGGTTTAATGAATTTAGAATTCTAAGGTGCTTCTCAACTTGGCTAAAGGTCTCCCTCAGGTCCTTTATGCTACCCTTAGAAGCCTTAGGAATCTTATGTAGAGCTGCGTAGTGTGCGTCCACTATGTGACTCTCCTTGCCGTACCTCCCCTTTAAAATAGATACAGCTACCTCGTAGTTCTTGTTGGTAATTTCAAGTCCATCGATGATCCTCTTCGCATCGCCTCTCAAAGAACCCTTGAGATAGGATAGTTTATCCACATCAGACAGATCTCGGTTCCCTATGTTGGAACTGAACTGATCCCAAAACTGGTACCATTCTAGTATATCTCCTGAGAATTCTGCTAATTGTAGTTTAGGTAACTTTCCGGTCAATGCGATACTTCTACCAGGCGTTGCTGCAGGTGTAGCACTTTCTTTTACTCTTTTCAGCTTGATATTTAATTCTGCGAAAGTTTCTTCGCCCCGTAGTTGTATCTCACTGAACGAAGTGATCTCTTCCACGAAGGATCCTAGTTCATTTATCGACAAACACTGATTTAATTCTGTACCAAACCTCTTTACCGCATTGTCTAGTTTTGTGAGCAATATTTCTACGTTTTCAGCATCTTTTAGGTTAATATTATCTTTGTACTCGAGAGCCTCTAAGGTAAGCTTTTCTATGGCGTTAGCTATAGACTCTAGCCTATTTAGAATAATTTTTTCCATGTTTCTGGAAATCAAAAAATTTTAAATTTATACCATATAATTTGATTTTCTAAAACCCTACACCCTATATAGTGTTAGTTTCAAATCGCCTAATACACGTAATGTAATATTTCTTAGAAAAAAAAAGTTTTTTATTTATCACCCTGTATGTTAAAAACACGAGTCGAAAGTTTGCACCTCAAAAATGAGCCGTCTGCCAACCGTCGACCAACCACACAAACAAATAACATTTCAACAATTGACACCCTGTATACACTGTGGCGTGTCAGCTGTCGGTACCCTCCCTAATAAGTAGCATACCAAAAACTGACACCCTGTATATTTTTTAATTTTCATCAAGATGTGAGAAATAAGTTATTTTCTATAAAGCGGTGTGTTCTCTGAGTCGAACACATCCATAAACTTGTAATTGTAATATAAATTCCTTCATTTAAAATTATTTCTATAATTGTTTTAGAATTCAATTGAATTCAGATTTTATTTCATCAGTTATCATCCTTATTGACGGATAAGCAGGTTCATTTCATCAGTTTAGTTTCAAAACTTTAAATTTCTAAAAGTGTTTCATGCTCTGCAATTTACCCCAGTATACCCTTTCAGATCATATGAAAATATTGGTATTATTTTTGTAACTCATACTTACACATGTGAAGAACCAACATTATTTGTGTATGCATCCACAAAGAATGTTACGTTCCCCATGTATTAACATAATATTTATCTAAACGAGTACCAAATCAGATTAGAGGTACTTTGGTCAAATGGGACTATTGTTTTGCATGAAATACAATCAAATTGAATATATTCATTTAGAAACATGTTTATCCGTTGGTTTAATTTTGTTTTGCAAATATTATTTAGTTTGTGTTTACTATACCTATCATGAACATAAGAAAATGTGTACCTTAGTTCTTTCTATTAGTTTATTATTTATGAATTTTAAGTACCTATGTAGTCATCAGCGACTTGATTTAATATTTATTCGATCACCTATTTAGAAATATCAACCTTTAGGTTAGTAATCTTTACATAAACTCAGATGATACAACCTTATTGTTAGGTATACATGAGTATCTCACCTCATGCCACAATCGCTTGCCTACAGAACCCTTAGAATAATTTTACTGTCAGACTTGACAGAATATGAGTTGACTTGGTAACTACCACAGCTTAAAATGTCAATAGTTTACCTTGCTATCTTCCTTGTCGATCCTGATCATCAATTCAATCAGACCTTTCATTCAATTTGGAAATATGCACTTAAAGGTAGGTAATTTTCTCATAGGAATCTTCTTACTTCTTTGCCACAACTGTGACCTTTCCAACGTCAACCAGTACTTAGTTATGTAGTCTACCTGAGACTAATTTGTCGTTTAATCACAATTTTATTACTGAATTATGACGCTCCTGTGGAAAATAAACAGTACTATTTAGGATTTTATCCTTTTCAGGCAGACTTCTCAACACCTTCCCAAGACGCCATCTTCAAAGTACGAAAGAACTTCCCTGTCTTCAAAGAGACCACGCGTAACTTGTTTACTTCAACCTATCCAGTGTAATTGTTTACAACATCATTAAGTAAATTAGTTGCCGAATTTTACATAGTTTATTTCTTAAATCAAATACAGTTTCCAATTGAAATCTATTAAGAGTGCGTTCATTTGCCCTCTTACATGACGGATGACGTCTTTTACATCACTTCCGGTTAAGGTTCATTTTCATTTGACAAATAAAGGCCGCGTTCCGAATCACGCTGACAGCGCTGTCAGCGCGAAGTCAAATACACACCAAACTACGAGGTGGACATTTCAATTAATTCCAAACGCTATACATTCTATGTGTACTCGTTTTATAATCTTTCAATTTAAGGTATCTTTAAGAAACTTTCAATTTAGCATTTATTTGTGCGCCGTACATGAATAATTATACCATGCTTTTACAATGATGGTATAATTTAACTTTGGCGCCTTTAAGTAGCTTTCATGTGGTTTTGCTTATAAGGAACCAGTACCAAAAATATCTCATAGATGTCACTACTATTCAGTTTTACAGAAATGGAATAGGATTTAATTGTTTCTGAGAATTTTACCAATGGAAAGTTTGGTTGAGATTTCGCTTTGGGTTGCTTGATCGGGATTCTTCTATATCCCAGCACCTCCACCATTGTCGCGACCAGACCGGGACCCTTTATAATCTCTCTCAGTGAACGACTTACATATTTATAATTAGTCAATATATAGTTTAGTAATTTATTATTATGGGTTGCTTCGCATTGTCATTAAGGTTATAAAGGGTATCCAGCGCGACACTGTGTAGACACATACCTTCAGGATGTCGTCCTCTCAACCAACCTTTCCATATTCTCCAGTCCCGGGGGCACTGAAGTGGTATACTTGTATTATCCGTTACTGTTTCCTTCTCTTCATCTTATTTATGTCCCACCTGTAAGTATAATGTCCCATATTTATCTGGGCTAAGCACACACCTACTTTCTCTAGTTTATCAGATACTAATAAGACAATTTACTTTATACTGTTAACTTTAATATGTATTATTAAATCATTCAACGCTGTTATGTCTTTTATTCTTTATGATATTACTTTATAAACATGTACTACTGCCAATCTTTCTTATCAAGCCTGGAAGATGGCTGCCTGTGACAGGCAGCCCCCTTCCAGCGCTGTTCTTTCATTGTTTCACTTTATCAAACTTTACTAATATGTTTATTACATCAAGGAGCTAATCGAATCAGGACCCTGCGTTCCTCATTCGCCTTAGCCTCCAGTATGCAGTTGTTCATTCCCTCTTAAGTGTCCGGACCTGGCCACCCGTCGGTGAACACATTTAGGTAAAGGCTTATTCTTGGGACTGCATACATCTCGCCGCCGATGGTTTCTGCTTGCCTAAGGCATCCACCACCGGCGAACTACGTGATCAGGCCTGGCCACGTTCAGTCGATCCTATCACGACCAGGATCGAACATTTGGCTCAGTAGTATTGCTTTCGATACTCTATAAATCTAGATTAAGTAAGTATGTGACTTAGCTGTGAAATCCTCGGTGCTACTGCAAACTCGGCCTCCTTTAACTACGATTACACTGGTGTTGAAGAAGATCATCACATTCATTTTATGAGGTTAGAATGACAGATTAGTTCAAGCGCATACGCGCTAGGGAAGGGCGAAAGTGGTGAGTTGTCTGTCTGATTTAGTGTTGCCATTTAATTGTTATTATGTTTAATCAATGTATTTACTTTGATAGTTAGAGACATCGCGATACCGTAATTCGCGACAACATTAGCACATCGCCGGAGATTGCTGGATCTCACTTTCTTGCACAATGTTTTAAATGGTGAGTCTGTGTGTCAGGATGTTCTTGATCGTGTCAGCATTAGCGTTCCACGCTTGTCTTCCCGTCGCTGTTTTCCGAGTTCTTTCTTTAGTGTCCCCAAAAGCAGAACCAATGTGGGTAAAAACGCACCCGTGTCAAGAATGTTAAATACCTACAATGGCTGGCATAAAATTTTTGATATTGACATCTTTCACGACAGCTTGCGTAAATTCAAATTAAAGATATTGCAGACCCGTAAACCAAATTAGCTTTAATCAGTATTTAATGAATTATATTATTAAAATTATAAAAAAAAAACATGTTATAGTATTTACTTTTTTTTTCTTTGGCTTTTATTTGTAATTTCAATATGTTAGACTAAGATTATAGAACCGTTGCAAATTAACCATTTGTACAAATGCTGTGCATATCTGTAATAGTCATATACACTAGCTATGTAATGTGAAATGATATTCTATAAATGTACTGTGTATATGATGTTGATGTGCCTTATTAAATAAATAAAATTAAATAAAATGAAAACTCGTGGGGTTGATCAGACCATTAAACTGAACAACTTTCATTATGGGACCAACCTCGAAATCACGAAAAAAAATCTGCTGTTTTTGCATTGCAGAATTTTGCCTAGCCTAGCTTGAACTGAAGTTAAATGCCGCCATTTTCATTGTTTTTTTTCAGCCAAAAGTTTCGTCAGTTAATAATAAAAGAAAAGAGATTGGTTCACTAAGGAGTTTTAAATGCTTGAATTGTAAAGTAACTTTACAGTTAAAGCATTCACCATACTTGAATTGTAAAGTGATTTGAAAATGGAACGTTCTATCTAAACAATGCACTGTGTTGCACATGCCAACTTACACAGCCTCATACTATATAAGTAAATCCTAGTTACCGAGCAAGTATGATGTAAATATATTAGAAAATATTTATTGTTGCCTCTACAGCACGGAAAGGGTACTTTTGGCGCGTTAAAACTCGCAGCAAAATCTATTTTTGCTGTGAGCGTGAGGCAAAGTGGTTTTTTTTGGAGCAAAACTTTAGTAAGGGTAACTTTTATCTAGAAAAAAAATGATTGTATAATCAGCATGCCTTAGGCCCGCCACATACAGATGTATGAAAATTTCGAACAAAAAATAACGCACGTATGAGGTAGGTCCATAGATTCAAAATACGGAATTCCATAATCCATGGATTCCATAAGCGTTCGGAATCATTTCGATTTGGAATTCCGTATATAGCGTTTGGCCAAGCCACGTCAAGCTTAGAATTAAACCATTTACGACCGAATAACAAAATAAAATAGGTTTAATCTTGTTGTCAAAAATTGCCGCGTTCATTTTTCACCACCCACCAGACATACAGACAGACTATTCAATAATTAGTGTTCACTTTAAATATGATTTGTGATCCGTGTGTCATCGCACGACAGCTGTTACTGAGACGCAATCGTTGTGTCAAATGACATTTGTCAGTTCTGTCACATTACAAATCGAGTCTCGAATTCATTTGACGTGTGCACTGCGTAGAAGCACAAATGTTAGAGTTTACAGAATAGACATTTGGAAAACACACACTTTTTACAATTTTACAATAATTTTCGAGTTTCGTTGGTTAGTGGTCTGTCATATATCATTAGAAAAGCTTTTGTAGTTGCTGCAAACATACCTTATATAAATCAATTGTTAGTACTTTTAGAGTTATAGGTATACAGAAATAAAAGTCGGGTTAAGTATATTAGGTATTTAAGTATAACTTAAAAATTGGTCAACGGATTCGAATGAAATTTGATATACAGATAGTTTATAACCTGGATTAAAACATACGATACTTTTTATTCTGATCAAAGGTTCCCTATGCTCCACGTGGATGAAGTCGCGGGCGGCGTAAAACAATAAAAGATCCTGTTACGAGTCCAGAGCCTCTCACTATACCATATACATATATGCGACCGCAACAAACATTCAGATGATTTTCTCCGAAAGACTTTGGAATGTGCAGTGCTATAGTAATTTCGCAACCAATTTTAATTTCGGATGTTCTGTACCGTGCTCGGTGCCTTTGACGCTCCAATCGGGGAAGCGACAGGACGGATCAATCAAGATCATTAGCTTATAAGTCCTAATTGTAATTTTTATTAATAAATCTATTTTATACAATTTTATTTTTTTTTTAAAAACGCCTACCGGCGGCCCAAAATCGTATTTGGCGCAGTCGGTAGGATAGTCGAGTCAGTGCGCGTAATCCAACTTCGATACCGCCTGATAGTCGTTTCGTCGGCGCGTCGACTATCGCTACAAAAGAATCTACGAGACCGTCGCGTAGGGCGTTCCCGCTGAACCGCCTCAGCACACCGACAGCATCCAGAAATCGATGGGTCAACATCTTCACACCATGCAGACTACCTTACTTATGTGAGTCATAGATTTTTAAGACACGAACCCTATTGGTTGCAAATCCTTGCGTATCCTGTAGGAATATTCCTTACTTCGGAATCTTTTAGCTAGTTACAATTTAGGATAAAATTAGTTTCACAATTTCTAACATCGAAATTGAAATTTAAATAGATAGGTATAGATATATATAGTAATTCGTATTCCTCATATCGGAATCACGAATATTTTTATTAAAAAAAAAATTTGATATATAAGTAGAAACTTTTTATTAAATTAGATAAAACTACATTACCAAAATTTTTCACCCACGTAATAACGGGGCAAACAACCCCGATTCTCGCCTTAATACTAGAAGGTCTAGATTCCATAGGGAACTATTAGAAACTTTATACAGTATTCCCGAAATTTCAGAAACTGAAAATATGTCTATACATGAAGTGACGATGCCGAGCGTAGCTTCCTCTGTAATTGCAAATTCTAATGATTTGACAGATAAAATTTGGAGAGCACTAAGATTAGTACCAGAGTTTGATGGAAATTCGCATGTTTTAATAAGATTTTTAGATATTTGTGACCAAATAGTTTTAACCTATGTGGATCCGGCCCCTGGAAATGAATTAAATAATTCGGCTGTATTTAACGGCATTTTAAATAAAATTACAGGGCATGCAGCGAAAACGCTAGCTGCCAATGGCATTCCCACGGACTGGCAAAGCATTAGAACTACTCTAATTAATACTTTTTCCGACCACAGGGACGAATCTACCCTTTATACAGATTTGTCTATGCTTGTTCAAGGTTCCGACACGCCTCACGTTTTTTACGAGCGCGTACAACACTTGCTCACGACCATAATGACTTATGTCCAGTTGCATGAGACTATTAGTTCAACTATCGAAGCGAAACGCACGCTCTATAAAAAGTTAGCGTTACAAACTTACACCAGAGGTCTGAGTGAACCTCTCGGTTCCCGAATCAGATGCATGCGTCCCGAATCCCTTGAAAAAGCATTAGAGTTTGCGCAAGAAGAATTAAATGTGTTATATTTACAGAATAAAAATTTTCAGTCTTCCAGAAAACCAGCCTCTAATAATAAATTTTCTTTTTCACCTTTTAACGTACCACTTTTACATAGACAGCCTCAAAGTACTTTTAACGCTCAATTTCCCGCGAATCAAAATAATTTCGAATTGCCTAATAATTTCTCTAATAATTTTAGAGTAAACCCACAAAATAGTTTCAGATTTAATTCCCCGAACTTAAACTGTAATAATAGACCTCAAGGTCAATGGTTAACTAAAACTCAACAGATGATGCGAGCCTTTGACGCTCCAATCGGGGAAGCGACAGGACGGATCAATCAAGATCATTAGCTTATAAGTCCTAATTGTAATTTTTATTAATAAATCTATTTTATACAATTTTATATTTTTTTTAAAAACGCCTACCGGCGGCCCAAAATCGTATTTGGCGCAGTCGGTAGGATAGTCGAGTCAGTGCGCGTAATCCAACTTCGATACCGCCTGATAGTCGTTTCGTCGGCGCGTCGACTATCGCTACAAAAGAATCTACGAGACCGTCGCGTAGGGCGTTCCCGCTGAACCGCCTCAGCACACCGACAGCATCCAGAAATCGATGGGTCAACATCTTCACACCATGCAGACTACCTTACTCATGTGAGTCATAGATTTTTAAGACACGAACCCTATTGGTTGCAGATCCTTGCGTATCCTGTAGGAATATTCCTTACTTCGGAATCTTTTAGCTAGTTACAATTTAGGATAACATTAGTTTCACAATTTCTAACATCGAAATTGAAATTTAAATAGATAGGTATAGATATATATAGTAATTCGTATTCCTCATATCGGAATCACGAATATTTTTATTAAAAAAAAAATTTGATATATAAGTAGAAACTTTTTATTAAATTAGATAAAACTACATTACCAAAATTTTTCACCCACGTAATAACGGGGCAAACAACCCCGATTCTCGCCTTAATACTAGAAGGTCTAGATTCCATAGGGAACTATTAGAAACTTTATACAGTATTCCCGAAATTTCAGAAACTGAAAATATGTCTATACATGAAGTGACGATGCCGAGCGTAGCTTCCTCTGTAATTGCAAATTCTAATGATTTGACAGATAAAATTTGGAGAGCACTAAGATTAGTACCAGAGTTTGATGGAAATTCGCATGTTTTAATAAGATTTTTAGATATTTGTGACCAAATAGTTTTAACCTATGTGGATCCGGCCCCTGGAAATGAATTAAATAATTCGGCTGTATTTAACGGCATTTTAAATAAAATTACAGGGCATGCAGCGAAAACGCTAGCTGCCAATGGCATTCCCACGGACTGGCAAAGCATTAGAACTACTCTAATTAATACTTTTTCCGACCACAGGGACGAATCTACCCTTTATACAGATTTGTCTATGCTTGTTCAAGGTTCCGACACGCCTCACGTTTTTTACGAGCGCGTACAACACTTGCTCACGACCATAATGACTTATGTCCAGTTGCATGAGACTATTAGTTCAACTATCGAAGCGAAACGCACGCTCTATAAAAAGTTAGCGTTACAAACTTACACCAGAGGTCTGAGTGAACCTCTCGGTTCCCGAATCAGATGCATGCGTCCCGAATCCCTTGAAAAAGCATTAGAGTTTGCGCAAGAAGAATTAAATGTGTTATATTTACAGAATAAAAATTTTCAGTCTTCCAGAAAACCAGCCTCTAATAATAAATTTTCTTTTTCACCTTTTAACGTACCACTTTTACATAGACAGCCTCAAAGTACTTTTAACGCTCAATTTCCCGCGAATCAAAATAATTTCGAATTGCCTAATAATTTCTCTAATAATTTTAGAGTAAACCCACAAAATAGTTTCAGATTTAATTCCCCGAACTTAAACTGTAATAATAGACCTCAAGGTCAATGGTTAACTAAAACTCAACAGATGATGCGAGCCTTACCGCGTTCTAATATGAGTACAGGATTTAAAATTCAACCCCGTACTTATCAAAACCATCCTCAACCTATGAGCGGTGTTAGTCATCCCGTGGCACGTGCCTTACCACCCACACCGCAACAGAATATTCACTTGCACGAAACACTCGATCCTTACGGTTCACAATCGCACGACAGCGAATGCACACCTGACTTTTACTGTGACGACTACTATGAATATGATCCGACTATGTTACCTGAAAATGACATGCAAAATTTTACGCAGCAATGTGAAATTTCTGAACAGGACGACCGTGTAAATTTTTCTATGGAGCCTCAGAAAACTGCCCCCGAGTAGAATTAAACACACAAAATAAGCGTCAATTGCCGTATATTCAAATTAGTAATCCACCTTTAAAATTATTGATCGATACGGGCGCGAACAAATCATTTATCAGCCCAGAATCTGTGCAAATTTTTTTTTCAAATTTCCCGATTTCTTACGATCCTTTTGTAGTTACAAATATTCATGCAACTACGCAAAATGACTTTTCCATAACTATACCATGTTTTTCTGAATTTAAAGACGAAAAGCCTATAAAATTATTTATATATAGATTCCACGAATACTTCGATGGATTAATTGGTTTAGATCTTTTAGAACAATGGAAGTCGAAAATCGACCTTAGTTCATACGTATTACGTACTCAGTTTGCTTGCAACCCGATTCACATGTATGAATCACGTCAGAGTAATAACTTGATCGAGACAATCATCCCGGCACTATCCAGTAAATTTATTCAGATCCCGACAAATATTCAAGAAGGCGACATTTTTATAAATCAACAATCAATTAGTGATTGCTACATTACGGACTGTATTTCCGCCGCGGAAAATAGCCTTGCTTATGTGGAAATTCACAACCCTACTAATAACGATTTGATTTTTAGTTTATGTCAACCAATTCACGCGGAAATTTTTAACGAAAATACTTTACCCATATCGGAATTATCGGAAACTTCGCCCGCGCTCAGTAACAATAAGGCCGCGCGTTTCCAAGAAGTGTTACCGCGATTGCGCATGAATCATATGAATGCCGAGGAAAGAGCGAACATGATCAGTCTTTGTAAAGAATACTCGGACGTATTTTATTTAGATAATGAACCGCTTACATTCACAAATAAAATTAAGCACCGAATTAAAACATCAGATGAAATTCCCGTACATAGTAAAACTTATAGATATCCTTACGTACATCGTCAGGAAGTTCAAACTCAAATAAAAAAAATGCTTGATCAAGGCATCATTAGGCCGTCTACTTCCGCCTGGAGTGCACCTATATGGATTGTACCCAAAAAAGCCGACGCTTCCGGTAAAACTAAGTGGAGGTTAGTCGTGGATTTTAGAAAACTCAACGAAAAAACCTTGGATGATAAATACCCCATACCCAATATTACGGACATTTTGGACAAATTAGGCAAATGCCAATACTTTAGCTCGATAGATTTGGCTAGTGGCTTCTACCAAGTCGAAATGCACCCCGAAGATATTCATAAAACCGGTTTTAGTGTTTCCGATGGAAATGGGCACTTTGAGTTCCTCAGAATGCCTATGGGCCTAAAAAATAGTCCATCCACGTTTCAGAGGGTCATGGACAACGTCTTAAGAGGCCTTCAGAACGTAATTTGTGTAGTATACCTAGATGACATCCTAGTTTTTTCTACTTCATTGCAAGAACATATTTTAAACTTACGTAAAATTTTTGACAGACTTAGAGACTCAAATTTCAAAATTCAGATGGACAAATCCGAATTCCTAAAACATGAAACCCCTTACCTTGGTCATATAATCACGCCTAATGGAGTGAAACCCAACCCTGATAAAATCTCAGCAATTTTGAAATATCCCATCCCTAGAACGACAAAACAAATTAAAGGATTTTTAGGACTTATTGGTTACTACAGACGTTTTATACCAGACTTTGCTCGTTTGACAAAACCCTTAACAAACTGTTTGAAAAAAGGACGTAAAATTGAACTGACTACTGACTATATAAACTGCTTTGAACATTGCAAAACTTTACTTACCAATGACCCTATCCTTCAGTACCCGGACTTTTCCAAAGATTTCATACTTACAACGGACGCTTCCAATGTAGCATTAGGAGCAATTTTGTCCCAAGGCTCTATTGGCTCTGATAGACCAATAGCTTATGCATCTCGAACGCTAAACGATAGCGAAATCAATTACGCAACGATCGAAAAAGAGCTCTTAGCAATAGTTTGGGCAACCAAATATTTTAGGCCCTACCTTTTTGGTCGAAAGTTCAAAATTGTAACCGATCACCAACCGTTAAAATGGCTTTTAAATCTAAAAGAACCAAACCCCCGTCTTACAAGATGGAGACTGAAACTTTCAGAATATGACTTCACTATCGTTTACAAAAAAGGCAAATGTAACACAAATGCCGATGCGTTGTCACGCGTCGAGATACATAATAACGACATGGAATCCATGGTGGTGAACATCAGTTCCAGTTCATCATCAGCAGGTTCATCAGCAACCCTGACAGCACCCGACGAACGTGCATTCATTAGCCAAAGTTCCACTGATACCGCACCCAGCAGGAGACCACTAAGCAGCCCTGTTGCTGAAAATCAAAATTCTAATCGAAGTGTTTCTTCTTATACTCTTACAGCCCCAAGCCCCAACCCCTTCCTAAGTCCTAACCCCACCCAAAGTCCAATTGCTATTTTAGACTCACCTGAAATTGAAAATGAACAAAATGACGACTTACCTTGTGAAACTATCCACACCAGCGCTGAGCACCCCGTTCTTGAAATTCCTATATCAGAGGACCCCTTAAATAAATTCAAAAGACAACTTATAATTAACTTTACAACTAACTGCAATAAAACTAAGCCTAAAGTGACTGTACCTTTTGACACTTTCCGCAAAACAGTTGTTCAAGTATCAGAAAGCACCCTGGAACAAGATTTGATAGCAATTGTAAAAAATCACATAGACCCTAAAATTCGTACAGCCATACTTGTGAAACCATTAGATAAAATGTACTCTATTGTGCCAATTTTGCAAAGGACGTTCAAAAATTCTTCTATCAATTTAATTTTAACAAAACGCGAAGTTGAAGATATTAGTGACTATTTAAATCAGCAAGATATTATTTCAAAATATCACGATGGCAAAACCAATCATAGAGGCATAAACGAAACTTGTCTATCCTTATCACAAAGATATTTTTGGCCAAAACTTAGAGAAACTGTAACAAAATTCATAAACACATGTTCAATATGTAATCGTGCTAAATATGATCGAGTTCCGGTTCGACCTGAATTCCAAATTGTCACACCTCCCAGTAGGCCCTTCGAACAAGTTCACGCTGACGTACTCACTATAGAACAAGACAAATATCTGACTATAATTGACTCTTTTTCTAAATATGCTCAAGCATATAGACTACCAGATTGCACAGCCCCGAATATAATAAAATCCTTTGTAACACTATGTACACATCATGGTTTCCCAATAAGACTGACGACTGATAGAGGAACTGAATTTACAAATCAAATAGTGGCCGAATTTCTGAGATTCCACAAAATACAGCATCATTTCGTAGCCGCGCATGCACCGCACGAAAATGGCATTGTCGAACGATTCCATAGTACGCTCTTAGAACATTTGAGACTTTTACGAGTACAACATAATAACGAACCTGTCCACAACCTGGTTCCATTTGCACTTATTGCATACAACAGTTCCGTCCATAGTTTGACCAAATGTAGACCATATGACTTACTAACAGGACATTTTGACCCCAGGGACCCGACAGACTTTAATTTAGAAGAAAGACTTATGCAACAATACTTACAGGACCACCGACAAAAAATGGAAACCGTTTACAAAATTGTACATGACGAATCATTTTCTAACCGCGTATCAATTATGACTAGACAAAACCTTGACAGAGAACCTGAAAAAGACTATGAAATAGACCAAGACATATATATCAAAAATCCCGCAGCATCTAGACAAAAACTTGCACCCCGCTACACTAGTGATAAAGTAATAACCAACTTACCCATTCACATATACACGTCCAGGAAAAAAGGACCAGTAGCTAAAACTCGACTGAAACGAGATAAGAAAAATAATAACTCTGCACCTTTGCAGGACCCTCGTGCTCGCCCTCGCAACCACGACGAGCCAGGCCCAAGTAGAGACCCGACAAGTGACCGACCTAAGACTTGACAGCCTATCAGAAGGACCAGGACTCTTACCATTTGAACTAGGATTGACTAGAATCATTTCCCATCAGCATATTTTCCTTGAAGACATTGACCTTAACAGATTAGAAGAACAAATTAACGTGGTTAAATCAGGACTAAATGATTTAGCAAATAATATTTCAAATCATAATTTCTTATTATATAAGAATCAAATTATACATATTTTTCGCAAATTAGATAAAGTACTCACTCAGTTACAAAGTTTTGAACCCAAAAGAGCTAAGCGTGGTCTTTTCAACCCCTTAGGAACCTTTATAAAAAGTATATCGGGTAACCTTGACAATGATGATGCCCTTAAGTTGGAAAATGCATTAAATATTCTAAAGAAAGACCAAAAAGAATTATCTAACAATTATAATAAGCATATAAGTTTACATAAAGATTTTACTTTCCAACAAACTCAGTTATTAAGCAATTTGAGTGATAACCAGCACAAGTTACAAAAAGCGATTACCTACTTACTGAACGTAAGTACCGTTAATCAAGGAAGCTTATCTCAATATGCTAAGATTTCTCAAATTCTTAGCATACTGAATGAAAATACCCAAGATCTCTCTCTTGAGGTATCTAGATTAGAGAATATCGTAGCTTTTAGTCGCACTAATTCTATGCACCATTCAATTATATCAATTGCACAACTTTATAATTTGATAAGCAAATTAAAATCACTATATGGTTCTAATTCGATCTTAGACATTGATATTAGGTATTATTATGATATAATTAGCTTAGGTTCATATTACATTGATAAGAAATTAGTTATTGTCCTGAAGTTTCCCATTTTGTCCTCAATTGCCTATAACCTATATAAATTATGTCCTGTACCTAACAAACATTCTTTAGTTATTATACCTCCTTATCCCTATATTGCAACCAACTCCAAGGAGTTTGTGTATATGGAGGCTGAATGCCCGAAGATCGACACGTGGTATGTCTGCAAGCAAGAAATCAACCATCAGGCCCGCAACCAGCGTGACTGCATATCTCATCTTATACGCCATCAAGAAGTGGACGAAGCCTGCCAGACCACCTCCGTGACGCTCTTCAAAGAAGCACTTTTGGAACTAGACAGCCAGCATTACATCATAACTTTCCCTAAGAAAACTAAAGTAAAATTATCATGTACCCGGGAAGATCAACATAAAATACTGGAAGGAAGTTTTCTCGCAACAGTTCCCCGAAATTGCATCATCAAGACTCCCGAATTTACAATCATTAATATCGATGACAAAGTCCGAGGAAAAGCTGTCGAAATAATGACGGTACCAAAACCAATGATATCGAATTCTGCGAATCGACCACCTTATTATAATCTGACTACAATTGATTTAAATAAATTGCACAATATACAACACCAAGTACTTATGGAGCCGCAGGTGTCTCATGAATCATATGACCTGACAAGTATATACCACACAACCATACCTACATACGTCATCATCTTGTTAAGTGCAAGTGCACTCGTTATCGCAGTTCGATACTACCGCAAGCATAAGAAAATTGCACGCGAAGAGGAGAATCCAGTGGCGGACAATATAGCAATGTCTACGCAACAGCGTCGAGCCGCAACATTTGCATTAGACATTGGCAAATAGTTGCTCATCTAGGAGGGGAGGTGTTACGAGTCCAGAGCCTCTCACTATACCATATACATATATGCGACCGCAACAAACATTCAGATGATTTTCTCCGAAAGACTTTGGAATGTGCAGTGCTATAGTAATTTCGCAACCAATTTTAATTTCGGATGTTCTGTACCGTGCTCGGTGCCTTTGACGCTCCAATCGGGGAAGCGACAGGACGGATCAATCAAGATCATTAGCTTATAAGTCCTAATTGTAATTTTTATTAATAAATCTATTTTATACAATTTTATATTTTTTTTAAAAACGCCTACCGGCGGCCCAAAATCGTATTTATCCTCAAAATATTTCCGAAGCATTAAATAATCATTTTATTGACATGACAAATAAACAAATAAATTCTAATAATACTAATTTGACATATAATATTGATAATAATTCAAATAGTATTTTTTTGACAGCAGTGAATGAATCTGACGTATTAAAAATTATTAAAAAAATGAAAAAGACTAACTCAACTGGGTATGACGAAATTAACGTTAAAATGATTATTGAAAGTGCTAAGTATTTAGTAACAGCTTTAACTCATATCCTGAATCTCTCTTTTTTAGAAGGGCATTTCCCGTCTCGTCTGAAACAATCGGTGGTTAAACCTCTACACAAAAAAGGTCCTTACGACGATATTAACAATTATAGACCCATTACCCTCATTCCTACATTGTCGAAATTGTTTGAGAAAGTTATGTATGACAAAATACTAAGTTTCATAGAATCACATAACTTATTAACTGGCGCACAATTCGGTTTTAGAAAAGGGAAATCCACGAGTCTAGCATGTTTTCACTTACTTCATCACATAACAAATAATTTAAACTTAGGCAATAAAACTGCGGCGATTTTTCTGGACATGAGCAAGGCGTTTGATTTCATATCTCACAAAATTTTATTAAGCAAACTTGACAAATATGGAATCAGGGGTAATGCTCACTCTTGGTTGGAATCATACCTGTGTAATCGGGAACAATATGTAGAAATCTCTAAAATTTCTGGAAAAACAAAATCTATCTTCAGGTCCAATAGTCGTCCGAATAGGTGTGGAGTACCACAAGGAAGCGTACTGGGTCCACTCCTATTCCTTATTTACATAAACGACCTACCGTTAGCATGTAGTGCGCTAAGCATTCTATTCGCTGACGATACTACATTGATAATCAAGAGCAGAAACAGTGACGAACTTGCTGCTCTGGCAAAGGACAATTTGGAAAACGTTGACAAATGGCTACAAGCCAACAACCTTCACATAAATGTTGACAAAACTAAACTTATGACTTTTCAGGCTAGAAATAATAATGACATAAAATTGAATTTAGAGTTTAATAATAAATACATTGAAGAAGTTGACAGTATAAAATTTTTAGGCTTGACGGTGGATAGATTCTGTAATTGGAAATGTCAGATTCAGACCCTACTTAGCAAATTAGATAGATTTGTATATGCCTTAAAGAGAATAAAGCAAAGTGTATCTAGAGAAGCTGCTCTTATGGCATATCATGGCTACGTTTCCTCCTTATTACGGTATGGCATTATACTGTGGGGTAATTGTACGGATATTATTCGTTTATTTCGACTTCAAAAAAATGCATAAGAGCGATATGTGGTGCGGGATACTTAGATAGTTGCAAACCTTTATTCAGGGAACTAGGAATTCTGCCACTTCCCTGTCTATATATTTTAGAAACTTGCCTGTTTGTGAAGAAGCATCTGTACCTATTTAAAACAAATAATGACTATGGCACTAGAGGGAGAAGAGGTGATAAATTACGTATTCCATACCAAAGGCTGAAATTATATTCTAAAAATTCATATTGCATGGCCATTTATATGTACAACAAACTCCCATCTGAATTGACAAGTTTAACGCTATTTAAATTTAAAGATAAATTAAGGCAATTATTATTGACGAAAAATTATTACTGTGTTTCTGACTTTTTAAGTGACAAAACAATTAAGTAAATAATTATGTTCTGCGGTATTCAATTAATTCAATATTTGTAGTAAGAGTGTATTTTTTTAATATAACTAAATGTTTTTTTTTTCCATTATATAATTATAATTATGACATAGCTGAAATTTGTAATGAATGATACTTGCCATTTACTTTTTTTATTTGCTATCAAATAGCTTTTAATTATAGTTAATATTTCAAATATTTGCACGCTGTTTGCATACGGCAGCATGTAACGGCACATTTTATGTTTAAGACCTTTGTTGACCACATGTTTGCAAATAAACGATTGATTTGATTTGATTTGATTTGGAAGCTAGTGACCTCTCAATTTTGGGTGTTCTGCTAAAAAAAGCCTAAGTATAACATTTTGTACAACTTGTAGTTCTATACACTTTGTTCGAATTCTCAACCGTTTTTGAGCTACTCTCCCAGGAAATGTAAAAAATCAGCCAAGTGTGTGTCGGGCCGTGCGCCGTAGGGTTTCGTAGTAACCTTATACCATACCATATTTAATACCATTATCATTTTTCGTCTACAAAAATAACTTTGTTTTTCACAGTGTTGGTATGAATGGCAAAGCTATATTTGCGGTTTTGGAAAATGTGCTATATCTCTAAAACTACTAAATACATCTCGTTCAAACTAATTTTCGTTGAAAGTGTCTATTAAGATCTACAGCATATATTTATTTTGGATTTTTCACTTTCTTATTTCAAAAGTTAAAGGGGGGGGGGGGGACACATATTTTACCACTTTGGCGGTGTATATCTTTCAAACGGTTGACTTTGAGAAAAAGTAATCTTAAAAACTTCAATGTAATTTTTAAAGACCTATCTATAGACACCCCGCACGTATAGGTTTGATGAAAAAATTTTTTTCAGTTTCAGTTCCATGTATGGGGAGCCCCCTCTAACACTTTTATTTTTTTTATTTTTATGCAAAAATCATAAAGCGGTTCACAGAATCACACTACCAATTTTCAACTGTGTAATCTTGATAGTTTCGGAATAAAGTGGCTGTGACATACGGACGGACAAACAGACAGACATGACGAAACTATATGGGTTCCGTTTTTTGCCATTAGGCTACGGAACCCTAAAAAATTGATGATTGAAAACTGAATTAAGTATTTTAACGTATGAAATTTTTATTAAGAAAAACAAGTATTCGTAATATTGCTACAGTAGGTATGCTCTTTATTTTAACTGTTAGGAAGTTGTGTTTTAATTGTGAAAGTTACAATTACCTACCGTCACAATTTGTCTTTACTTATTCTCTCAGGGGTTAACATATTATCCTAAGTATTTGATTGAATCAGGCGTCACTTGGCGGAAGTCCCAAACCATTTTAAAAAAAGAAATATATGTAGCTTACTTCCGCAAACAATATAATATGCAAGATGCACCGCCCGCCCGCCCGCAAAAATATGCACATGCACACCACAAAATAATCAGTGCACAAACCTGCATTTAGCAAGACAGCAACACAAATCCTATTAGAGTAGCCTAATTGGTGAAGGTGCAAGGTGTGTTGCTGTCTTGCTAAATGCAGGTTTGTGCACTGATATTTTGTGGTGTGCATGTGCATATTTTTGCGGGCGGGCGGGCGGTGCATCTTGCATATATTGTTTGCGGAAGTAACCTACATGTATTTCTTTATTCAAAATATTATCCTAAACCGGAAGTATAGTGTCTATTTTTTACTGAAACCGTCCCTAAATACGTGACCCATATTTGAGCGTTATCAGCTTTCATCTAATTTATGTGTTCATCTGGCCGACATCTTGGTCGCTCTGATAATATCGCGATATAAATAGACGGCCGTCGTTGCGCAATTGAACACGAAAACGGATGGAAAATTCAAAGAAAACTTTAATAAAATTCCATCACTAATCGACTGGAAATATATTTTTTTCTAAGATCTTCGTGTTCAGTTTTGTAACCAAATAAACGATAAGTGATGATAAGGCCGAAGGTGGAAGCGCACTACACCCGGAATCCTCACCACTAAGGAACTGGCTATCTTACTTCTAGCTGCCGGAACACAACAATCTTTGTTGTTATGGCGTCTGTTAGGTAAGGGTGACGGTTTCCGGGATTTATAATAATTTTCCGGGATAGTTGCATAGTACCCTTTCTACCATATTCAGCTTTATAAGGCTATTTTACCAAAAAAGCCTATATACCTACAAAATTAGGCTAAAAATTGTTTTTTTTCTAGGTTTCAGCTTTCGTAAGTCTGCCCGCTGTCTGTCCGTTCTCCTCTACAGGTCGCATTTCTCATCCAACTCTCGTAAAATTTTGTGAACAGGTTCTGTAATTATGTAGATTTTTTTATCGATTAAGTTTTCCTAAAACTTTCAAAATGGCGGAGATATGGGGGAAAATAATTTCAGCCATTTCGAAAAATGTTCAAAAATTTTACAAACGCGAGTTCTTGCAGCTTTACAAAGCCACTAAATAATATCTAGTCAAAAATAGCGTAGGCTACGCTAAGCTAGTATTAAAACAAAACGGTAACGGCTTAACCACGATTAACACTCTGCCAGTGGCATGGCACTATCTATTCCGCGCGGCTGCGCTCACTATCGGCGGGGGCACATCCGCGCCCATTTCCTACCAACTCAATAAATCCGCGATGAACTGGCAACACCGGGGATACCAGCGGCGCGAGGCTACTGATTTAGTAGTATTTTGGCATGCATCGTGTATTAGCTACTTAATAGGGAATTACACCATTTTTTGAAAACTGTTTTAAATTAATCCTGAGGTCGAAATAAGCCAGCAGAATTTTTAATTTAATTTTATAAAACCATTAAATGCCCTAAAACACGTTTTTAATTTATGATTTTGAATTTTCGCGCGGAAACACTAGCCGCCATGCTGTTTAGGCTCGTGACGTCACTCCGTTAGTAAACAAACAATAGTGCGAACGTAGACAGAGAAACCTATAGACTCCTGCACGCGTAGCATGAGCAAACGAGACTCTTGTCTACGAAGACTTGTCGTCTCGACCTTCTCGATTGCTGAGCACAGTTTGACAGACAGGTGGGACTCGTTCTCAGAATTTCGAAACCTTTTAATGTCTTTTAATAAAAAAAGTTAATTTTAAAGGTAATCTTTTTATTTCAACACCGATAAACGTCAAAATTATCTAATTTGATCCAAAATAATTTAGTTTAAACATGATTCTCATTTTTTTATAAGTTCTAAGATAAAGAGGCACTCAAGAAAGCGTTCTCTTCCGTAGACAAGCTCTCTCGAGTTCGAGAAGAATAATATTGCCAATAGAAAATAATTACTTTATTTCTCAGAAAGCACCGTTCCTTTCTATAGATTTCACAACGCTAAACTCTTAAAAAATTCGTTTGCCTTTCTTTTATTGAGAGTATTTTGAAAAGATAACACAGACTACTAACGAAATTGTTGATTTAGTAATCTGTGTAAAATGACGAGAAAATTACGAAATATTAAAATCAACGTATGAAAATAATTTTAATTTAAGTTTTTAAGCAATAAAATATAAACACGGATAATTTAGATTTATTTTTATTGCGAAATTTAGATTCATATAAAATAAAATACGTAGAAAACTATTTTGAATCTTCTTATTAGTCTGTGATTCTTTCTCGACCTTCTCTACTACTCAAAGGGTGGTAGACAAGTTTCTCTGATTCAACTGTCAAATTAATGTCAGTTGAAGAGAAAAGCTCGTGTTTGTCGACTTTTGACATTAGGCCACGACAAAGAACAATACGAGTCTACTAGTTCTAAATGCGAGCATGAGTATCTCGATCTCAACCCGACAAAAGTGACATTTCGGTGTAGACAAGCCATTGTTCTCTGAGTCGAATCTTATCTCGATGTTGGTCATGCTACGCGTGCTGCACGCGTAGCATGAGCAAACAAGACTCTTGTCTACGAAGACTTGTCGTCTCGACCTTCTCGATTGCTGAGCACAGTTTGACAGACAGGTGGGACTCGTTCTCAGAATTTCGAAACCTTTTAATATCTTTTAATAAAAAAAGTGAATTTTAAAGGTAATCTTTTTATTTCAACACCATTAAACGTCAAAATTATCTAATTTGATCCGAAATAATTTAGTTTAAACATGATTCTCATTTTTTTTATAAGTTCTAAGATAAAGAGGCACTCAAGAAAGCGTTCTCTTCCGTAGACAAGCTCTCTCGAGTTCGAGAAGAATAATATTGCCAATAGAAAATAATTACTTTATTTCTCATAAAGCACCGTTCCTTTCTATAGATTTCACAACGCTAAACTCTTAAAACTAATTAAATATAGCTGTATGGATATAAATTCATTTGCCTTTCTTTTATTGAGAGTATTTTGAAAAGATAACACAGACTACTAACGAAATTGTTAATTTAGTAATCTGTGTAAAATGACGAGAAAATTACGAAATATTAAAATCAACGTATGAAAATAATTTTAATTTAAGTTTTTAAGGAATAAAATATAAGCACGGATAATTTAGATTTATTTTTATTGCGAAATTTAGATTCATATAAACTAAAATACGTAGAAAACTATTACGAAACTTCTTATTAGTCTGTGATTCTCTCTCGACCTTCTCGACTACTCAAAGGGTGGTAGACAAGTTTCTCTGATTCAACTGTCAAATTAATGTCAGTTGAAGAGAAAAGCTCGTGTTTGTCGACTTTTGACATTAGGCCACGACAAAGAACAATACGAGTCTACTAGTTGTAAATGCGAGCATGAGTATCTCGATCTCAACCCGACAAAAGTGACATTTCGGTGTAGACAAGCCATTGTTCTCTGAGTCGAATCTTATCTCGATGTTGGTCATGCTACGCGTGCTGCTTAGCGTGGCCACAAGTGAGAAAGGACGATAAACAGGTGGTGTTGCTACATAAACAATTTTACCCCAGTTTTAGGGTGCCCGCATAACAAAGCAGCTTACTAATTGTCTAATTTTAAAAATCTATCGCAATCGCTTTCGTTTGACAGATGGATGTGACATTGCTGCATTTCTTTGGTAAGTTTTTATTTGTGCCAAAATGAAACTTCAATGGATTACATCCTGAAAGCGATTGCGATAGATTTTGAAGTTAGACAATAGAAAGACAGTACCGACCTGTAACCTGCTATGTTATTCGGGCACCCTTATGCATTATATAAGGAGCCCCTTAATTAGTGTCAAATATTTTCAGGGCTAAACATACAAGTCATAATGCATAGGTCAGCAAAAAATGAGGTACTATTTGCAGGTTAGTTTGCGAGATAATAAGGTAAACAACTTGGTTACATAATCACAAAAAACATCAGCCTTTACAGCTGGGAAACAACTACATTCAAACAATTTACACACACTAGCCTACTGAACACATGCGCCGGGCCATCGACCGCGGACGCGGGCGCCGGCCGCCGGGTGGGTATCCATTATAATGCCGAAAATTCTACGACCGAAATATCGATGCATAAAACACCTATTTTCAAAATACCGAACATACTAAAAAATGTTGAAATCCGATAGACCGAAACTTAAAAGATCGATTGTCAAATGACCGAAAGTTCGACATCCCGAAAGTTTAAAACCACGTAAGTTAAAATGTTGATACTTATCACTGTTACTCTACCTACACAAACACATACATTTATGAAAGTAGGCGATGCTGTTAATTTGTTTTACTCAAAAATGCTTGTAAAATGGGCATTATTTTGACAAAATCCACCAATCCAAAGTTTGAAATAGTTTTTTTCTGGCGCTTCGCTGGCCGCTGCCACGGCACGCTCGCTTCGCTCGCTCGACTTGCGCGCTGGGTTCATGTCAACCTAACATGCTCGTCGCTACGCTCCTCGCACAGTCGCACCTACCTCGTGAACTACGGTCTACGGTTTAGACTCATTTCCGGCAGCTAAATTTGCTATAAGCATTTCAAGTGAAGCCCAAAGACACCTCCACAGCCTCAATTAACCTCAAAGAAGGCGACTCGTTTTAAGATCCAACCCAATTCAAATAAATAATTGTGAATTTATTTGAATTTTTACCCCTTTTGTAATTATTTACAGCTTGTTGTTTTTGACTTACTCGTTAATTCGGTATTAAATAGTTCGGGGTATAAAACGTAGGTATTTAACTTAGGTTTTTTAAGCTTCGGGATTTAGTATTTTCGGTAAAATGTCATTTCATGATTTTAAACGTATGGCCAAACAACCATTTGACCTTTTAGGCTGGTTTACATTATCTTAGTCTTTAGTAGAGTGCTTTAGGAGAGTAGAAGTTCATTACGTGGTGTGTTTGACGTTCTTTTAAAATCGACGAACATGCCAAGCAATGTATTTCTACTCGCTACTCGACTCGGTCGTCTACTTGACTAATGTAAACCAGGCCTTTGATTTTCGGTTTTTCGTCCATGATGGGTCTTGTAAAATTCGGTCTTTCCTACTTCGGCATTGTAACACATCCCCGCCGGGCAGCGCGGCGCTTTCAAAGCAGCGCGCTGCCACGCGCCTGTTGTCTACACACCAACCCACACGCACACACAAACGTCGAAGCGCGGGTTATTCCTGATTCACTAAAATTTTATGTCGTAGGTTTGTTAAAACCCTAATAGCATTTATTGTTGGCATTTGGTCGGGCCACGTGCACGTCGTTAGTTGGACAACGGTTGTAATTGGCCATCTTATTGTGGCAGGGCCTACTTCGAAGGGCCATTGTAGAATATGCTTCTGAAGGGCCATTGTAGAATTTCTTTCTGAAGGGCCATCGGTTGTTTATCATTGTGGGGCCTATTTAAACAATATTTACGGTAACCCTACAGTTGGCCATTGGTTGTTTTGCATTGTGGGGCCATCCTAAAAATATTTACGGTTACCCTACAGTTGGCCATCGGTTGTTTTGCATTGTGGGGCCATCCTAAAAATATTAACCGTCACCCTACAGTTGGCCATCGGTTGTTTTTCATTGTGGGGCCTTCCTAAACAATATTTACGGGTACCCTACAGTTGGCCATCGGTTGTTTTGCATTGTGGGGCCTTCCTAAATAATATTTACCGTTACCCTACAGTTGGCCATAGGTTGTTTTGCATTGTGGGGCCTTCCTAAATAGTATTTACCGTTACCCTACAGTTGGCCATCGGTTGTTTTGCATTGTAGGGCCTTCCTAAATAGTATTTACCGTTACCCTACAGTTGGCCATCGGTTGTTTTTCATTGTGGGGCCTTCCTAAACAATATTGACAGTTACCCTACTGTTGGCAAACGGTTGGAGTTTGGGTAAAAGTGGCTGGTCAAACCGAATGCAGCACAGCGCGTAACAGCAAGCAACGTTGTAATGTATGAAATGCTATGGTATATGACAGTACATGTCACACCGAACGCAGCACGACTGGCTGCGCATCAGTCATACCATAGCATTCATACATAAAGTCGTTTACCGTCACGCGCTGTGCTACATCCGTTTGACCCACACTAAAGATGAATACCCCCTTCAGTCGTAGAACTTCAAAAGCGCACGACGTTTTGCAATGGCTTGTCATTTTGCGATTTTAACGTTTTGCGACCGAAGGGTATTCCAGTATTCCAGCTGTGGAGCAAATAAAAAATGGTATTATAACAATATATATCTTTTATTTAAAACTTTTTTATAACCATATGGACTCACAATACAAGGGGAATCTATAATCTGCAGAACTAGCGCCTACTTCTTTTTATCAAACTAAACGGCAATGGCCACGCCAGCCATTGCCGTTTGATGAGAAAGAAAAGTGGAAAATTGACCCATGATTTCATCCAGACAATTTATTATTTTGTTTGACACTAAAATTGACATTTGTACCTATATTTTTTTCTCGCAAATGTATTAAATACTTTCCTTTATCATCAAACGGCAATGGCTGGCGTGGCGTCCATCTTGAAAATTGCGAAAAGTAATTGCTGAGAAAGTTTTTGATTTGTTATGTATAAAAATCTGCATTTCCTTATTGAAAAGTGCAAGTTACATGTTGAAAAGTCCAGAATGTTTTCGTATAGAGCTGCTGTTGTTAGTTTGATCTTGATCTTCGTCTGTTCTCTCGTCCGCCATTTCGGTCTCTAGCAAACCTAAACCAGCTTGTTATATTTGTAATTTCAGATTCAGTTGCTAATTCTGCCACCTTGTTTCTTCGCACTGCAGCTGTAAACATTACACCTTACTTTAGAATTTAATTTAAATTAGAATAACACAATCGATAAAGTTATTAAATAGGTTAAGTACAGTACGAGGAATATATCTTGAAATCGGGTGGGGATTGCGCGGAATGCGTATTTTGGGCATGCGTAGCGGTGAGGGGCGCGGGCGGCGGGAGAGAAGGGCGCGCGCTATTGGTCGCACACAAGAGAACATGCGCGAGTTTATTCCCACTCCGTCGAAAAAAATTCAAGATACATGCCTCGTACGGTACAAAATAATTTATTTATGCTATTATAATATGTATCATAAAAATAAAATTTCCTTAAAGCATTTGCTTGCTGTATTGCATGGTTTTATATTTTAAAATGTTTGTTTTTAATTTGACAGTCAAAATCCTATCATTAACTATAAATATATCTAATATGTGTAATTTTCATAGTCATACATACCTATTATGACTTTAATCAATTCAAAATTTTTCAAACTGAACTTATTATTCTTTCCAATCCAGTTAAATTGTATTGCCAAAGAGTCTGTGAAAACTCGTTCCAGAATTCTTCTTGTAATTGAGCCTGTTCCTTTCCCACCAATATAGCTCAAATTATTTATCTGTAGCCGTAAAGTCAATATTTCAATAATAAGCAATGACAAATAAAAGCAAAACAATAATATACACTCAACAGCACGTCAGGTTATACAGTTAAACTGCGAAAACAGATTTTATAACGTAGGACATAAAGGCAGTCTCAAGGTCAACATGTACAGTTGAAGCGCTGTCATGTGTACACTATTTAATTAAATTTTATATAATAGTAGTATTATAACTACATTACATAGCATATTATTTATCATCAGTGCCTCCAATGGTCTTGCTTGCTTGTATATTTCTAATAGAATTTTAATAGGCTTACCAATTTTTCTTTGTGTTCTTGTTCTGGAAGCCAATTTTGAATGTTTGTTAAATCTTCAACGGTAGTGCTGCAGTAGTATGAGATGATATTTTCAAAAGAATATAATTTTGAGTTTGTTTAAGATCTTCAACTTCAGTTTTCATGTGTCCGAGACAGTCGGCAATGACATCTAAAACAATAAAGTTATATTCTTATTATAGTAGATTCTAAAACTATATACCTACCTACTTAAATAAAATCTATCAAACTAATTATCAAAGTCATCATGTATCCATTAAGAAACTCTAAAACTCCGATGTGAAGATATAAAAAAATGGTATTATTGTAATTTTTATTTACCGAAAGAATTTATTTTTTCCATTACTGATTTTTGTGCATATTTTGAGCGCAATGTTGTTGGTGTGGTTTCCACAGTATTAGTTGGAGTTGGATTAAGTGACGCTGACGATATCGGAGAATCTGTAAAGTGGGCACTATTATTATTAGAATCATTAATTATAAACAATCTTACTTGACGCTTCATGTATATGTAGAAATTAGAAATTTACCAGACAATAAAAAAAAATGTTTCGATTTTGAATTAAGGGACAACAAACTCTATAACTCAGATGCAAAACATAACTCTATTCTTGTAATATTTACCTAAAGAAGCATTTAATCTTTCCAGGAACGTTTTCTGGTTATGTTTCGACCGCAATGTTGTTGGTGTGGTTTCCTCGTTAGTGGGCTTATAAGATATCGGAGAATCTGTAAAGTGGGTACTATTATTATTATGATAATGAATTATAAACAACTAGCTGCCGCCCGCGACTTCGTCTGCGTGGAAAGTTTTTTTTGCTATCCCTCAGGAACAAGCCTTTTTCTATGTCCTTCTCTGTACCCCTGAAAACGTGTATGCAAAATTTCATGATGATCGGTTCAGTAGTTAAGACGTGAAGGCGTTACAAACAAACAAACAAACAAACAAACGGACTTAAGGATCTCATTGGAAACTTCATAAATTTATAAATGACACTTTATAAATAAATGTAAAAAAACTAGTTAGCCAGTTCTGATTAAATAAATAACCTATAACCTAATAAATAAATATAATTTACAATCTTACAAGTAAGAAACTTTGTTTTGTTACTTACCAACATTAAAATCTCATAACAATCTTGGTGACGATGTACGTATAGGTACATACAGGTGGTGGTGGTAAAATTGATTTTGGTGGAACGGGATGTTTGATTTGACATTCATGATCACTTTCTTCATAGTCATCAGCATCACTATCAATTTTACGAGGACGAACTTTCCTCTTCCTTGGCTATTTTTCGGCGGTATCTACTTCAATATCAGTTGGAGCTAATTCCGTTTCACTTTCAGCCTTTTTACACTTTCGTCTGGCTTGAGATATGCCATCTGTAAAATAATATTTTATTATTAAGGTGAATTAACAGGAATACGCTAAACTACCTACCTCTGAAACATTATGACAATAAATCGAGTAGGTATGAATCAGTTGTTGAAACTTTGGCTAAGTAGGTACCTACTGCAACTGCAAACAAATATTAAATATGACGACACAATAGCCCGAACCTGTCTCTCCGACCGCTTTCTGTAGTTTTCTTCTCACACTACACACCCTTAACCAGACGTTAGAGCTGTAGCAAACCGTATGTATTCGTTACTGAGTAACGGGTACACAGCCTGATTCGAAGTACCGAATCGGTACTCTCGATTAAATTTCGTTACTCGCATCGCTCGCATCTGTAATCGAATCGGGCACTTCTTCAATTAAATATTATTAATTGCAGACATACCCGCAATTCATTAAATAATAAATAATAAATAAATATCTTTATTCTCACCATAACCCATTAATAATCAAGTTACATTAATAAAGAGCTTAATACAGTTTGCTTAAATATATGAACTAATAGAATAGCTAAATTAGGCATATGTATAGCGAAGAGGGTTATGGCGGGCTAACACCTGAAGTAGGAAAATCCTGTGTCTCAGGTTGCCAGCCCTCCACCCTTAGTTAGATACACAGTTAAAAAGCAAGTAGGCTTAAGCGTTACAGTATTATAAGATTTGACGCTTACAAATATTGCGAAGATAACATGTAAATAGAGTCATGGAAATGCAAAATTTCAAGCAATAACTACTAAATAAGATTTTAGAACTTAATTAAAATTAAAGATAAAGATTAAAGATTATTTCAATCCAATATAAAACCTTGTTTAAATATACTAGTACAGTAACGAAACTATAATAGGTAAAAAAGTAGGCACCAGACTGGTTCGTGTGCGAAGAGTACGAAGAGAAGACACGCATTTCAACACGATAGTTGGTTGTAACGAAAGTAACGAGTAACGATACGATTGTAACGAGTATTATCCCCGTCAAATGGTAATGCGCGTGGCGGCCACGTTGATGACGTCAAAATGACGTAGTGAAATCGAACACTCAGTACCGTTAGCAAAACTGGCTGGCGGGCGAGTAGGGATGATAATCGATAATCGATGCCGAAATAATCTATTATTTGGTATTAGATTATTTCAAATGTGTAAAATCCGATTATCAATTTCTTAGAAAAAAGGTAAACAATGGTGTTACCAGAACAAAACAACACAAAATGAAGTAGTATATTGCTATGTCAAGAAAAAAAAACACTAAAGTAAATGGTTTCACCACGAACCTAATATAAATATTAATTAGATATATATTATGATTATGAATCATCCGATTCGGATTCGGAATCCGGATCCGCTTAACGCAGCAGACGCTCTTATAGTACGTAGACTAGCGGCCGCCCGCGACTTCGTATGCGTGGAGAGTTATTTTTCGTCAGGAGTCAGGAGTCGGAATCTGTTGGTCACACTTCTTCTCTATCACCACTCGAAGTATCTCGGTTGACTTTGTGTTTCCACCTGCTTGTAAAAATGTCCAACCTCAAAAGGCTTTATTTATCAAAACAGAAGCTTTTACTTTATTAAGAGCACACAAAACAGAATCAGTTCCTGTTTTTTTGGACGAAAGGTACCCTATGTCCTTTTCTGTACCTGTGACAACGTGTATGCAAATTTTTATGATGATCGGTTGAGTAGTTAAGGGTCCATGATAGGAAAACATGGTTGCGCAGGCCATTTTTTTATATAGAAAACGTAAAGTTGTAGCCACAAAAAAAAATATACGACAAGCTAAAGTGCTTTTTTTCGGGATGAAAGGTACCCTATGTCTTTTTTGTACCTCAAACAGTACCTCAGACAACGTGTAAGGTCTATTGGGGTAATTTCGATATATTTTTGGATTAGTTGAGACTATGTTTTTATTTTAATTATTTATTAATATTTGTGCAAGTTTTAATAGATAGACAATAAAGTTTTATATTCTTGAGTATATGATAAACTATTTTCAATAAATTTATTCTTCTAATGTCACTGCATTCTGTTGAAAAAACCCTTTTAAAAAAAAGTTTTTTTTTCCTAATGAGAGGTGTAATTCCGAAATACATTGGGGTAATTCCGAATGAAGCTCTAAAGTCGTCTTTATGAGCTAAAACTTAAAGTTTTAATTGCATTTTCTATCGAGATTACCCAGTTATTAAAACCAAGAATAAAATCTATGTAGTTTACCTAAAACACATGTTTGCTCACTTTTATTTTCGGATTTACCCCTTGTAGTGTCCAGTGGTCCTAAACATTTACCTTTTATTTTCGGAATTACCCCTTGTAGTGTCCTGGACACTAGATGAAGAAGAATATAGAAGATGAGAAATGATTATTTTAATATTGGTTTAAAGGAGGCAATTAACAAAAAATGCTACTTTTAATTAGTCAAAATAGGAGCCTTTATTAGGAACTTACTTAACTTGCATTAACAGCAATTCTGTCGTAAAAAAATCAAAACAAAATTTACACAACTCTCAAACAAACATACAGGAAACACAATTAGTAAGTATATTATGCTCATTAATCTGAAAACAGTTCTTTCTTATAAACCAAGACAATAATAAAATCAAAACTGAGAACTAACGTTCAAAAATGATAACATGTTTAAGCGGATGAACACAATAATGTAGGTACTTACTAGCAAATAAATTTGTTTATGAAAAAAATATTTGAAATTTTTAACAATTTCTAAATGAGATAAAACAAAATTACCGTTTAAGCATTATGCACTTAGAAGATATTACTATTGATTGATGAACATTTTTTTCTTGAATGTAACAAAAAAGATAAGTTGTCTAAAATAATGATAGTAGGTACTTAAAGATTTTTACTGTACTTAACTGCTTTTTAATACCTACCTTCTGTCGAACCTTCTGTCAAAATGTCAAATACAAATTGAAAGCCTATGTTTAGAACCACTGGTTCTTTCGGATTTACCCCTCGGGGGTAATTCCGAAAAAAACACAAAATCGGTACCTAGCCTATTCTAACCTACACAAAAAAGCGCTAAAAACTATTATCTATCGTTAAAAAAGACAATCATCATGTTAACTTACCTAGATCCTGAGATACTGGACACGGGGTAATTTCGATAGGCCAAAAAATGTAAAAACAGCAGTAGATTCATAAAATAACCTCTAGCACACAAACTTTCGGTCCGGGGTGCGTGACATGACTGACAAGCGATAGAAAAATAAAATGGCGACTTCATTAATGTAGCCAGACAAAAAAATAATGCCTATTTTGGTAGTAATTTATCATTTTCGGAATAGACCCATTTTTGGTTTTACCCCAATAAACCTTATGTAAAATTTCATGATGATCGGTTCAGTAGTTAAGACGAAGGCGTAACAAACAAACAAAGAAACGGACTTTCGCATTCATAATATTAATAAGGATGAATAAGGAATAATGATAGACCTATTTTGGTTGAATAGCTTACGTGAATATATTGGCAATATTCGAATTGCACACCGGAAAATCCCCGTTAGGTTTATGTTTGTTCAAATGCAGTTAGGGATACGCAAAATGTCAAAAGTATCGATACCAAAAATTTTCTGAACAAAACTATCGATATCTGAAGGTATGGAAGTACTTATATAATACATTTATAGAAACCTGAATGGAGTGTTGTTTTTATTGCCCTAGCAACAACTTATTTATTTCGCAAAATATATAGCGCTTTTCGCTTAGCAGTAATCTAGCAGTAGCAAAATAATTTTGTCTCACAAATTTAGAAACATTTAATTTGCTAGTAGATTCTTTTCTCAAAAAAATCGGCGTTAAATTAGCAATTAGATCGATCATTTTAATTCTTAGATTAATCGACCAATTCGCAATAAGTAAGCAAGGATTAATCGTTTAATCGAATCAATTTCGAACATCGCTACCACCGAGTTGACAGACATTCAAGAGCGGATATCTCGAAAACTATACAAGTTATCGAAAAACTTGTCTGAATAAAACTTGTAGCAAATTTAATCAGCTTTTATTTTGTACGCAGTCTTATGTCGCTTGAACGCATAGTTTCTGAGATATATGTAAAAAACCGAAAAATGGGGCCTACATACATCCCCCCTCCACCCCGGCATAGGGGCTACTGGCGGCGAATTTTGATTTGTTCACCTCCTAACAGGTCCGAATAAAGTTACGAAGTCAAAAATTGTGTTCCAAGCATAGACATAGAAAAATTTTCGCTCCAAGCATTTCCCTCTATACATTTTTTTGAGCTTTCTTTGCCTGAACTATTATTTAAATAAAGAATATTTCATTTTCATTTATTTTGAAAAGATCCATACAATTATTATATTTTCACTTAACCCTATCTTATTGACAATAATAATCATTATATCAAATTAATTATTATTTACTTCAACTTTTTTTGCTAGCTGTAGCGGGTGACGTCACGATTAGGTTAATTTGACAAGGTTCCAGCGCATTACCATTTGACGGGGATAATACAATTTTGTCCTGTAACGAGTACATACGGGTAAGGATTTTTTCGTTACTTTCACAGCTCTACTAGACGTAGGTGCACTGGGGCGTAAAGATATCAAAGGCGCCGATAGAGAGCTTCGAGCTTCGACGCGAGTGCCGATTGCTGACCGGCTGGCCAGCGGACCGACTGCGACTCTGGCTGGCTGGCTGGCTAGCCAGCGGACCATCCGCGTCAGTTCCAAAATTAAGGTCACATAAAGTAGTGTATCAAAGAGAAAAATACATAGGTAATATAATTTCACCACAAGTGACTCGACACGACACGCACAAGCAAGTGCTGTAATAATGAGATACGCTTTTAGGTTGTTATTAGGTACTATTTAATTTAAAAAACAAAACTCACCGGTTTCATAAAAAATACGTCTGATGGCGTGCACCGGCTAATCATCATCCGGAACCTTGGATTTGTGAGGTGGCCAAAGACACTGCCTCTTTCTAGGCGTGAGCCATTCTTGGCGAATAATGCCAAGACTGGCACCTTCAAATTCTACAACTTTAAACATTTTTGAAAACAGAAAATGTCGCCTGCGACGCGGCGCGAGCGAGCGCGCGCGAGTCCACTACAAAAATGGCCGCTGCCCGCCGCTGCCGTCGTTCCGTTTCCGTTCGTCCGTCACCGTCTCGCTCACCTCGCCGGGCCGCGTATTGCCATACTGGGGCCGTATTATGATCTCTTATTTCCTGGCAGTTTTCTGACTGGCTATCAATCTATCTCTTTTAATTGCTATACAGCGAGAAAGAGATGTAACTATAGCAATTCATAAACCTGGCAAGTTTTAAGAGATTGTAATACCCCCCCTGTACTGTGTACTACTTCAGACAGGAGTTGCTCTGAAATCGCACGCAATATGCTCTTGTAGCTGGAGAGCATAATGCATGTCAGTACAGAGTCTGAAATAAAATACACTTTGCTCTAGTCTGTAAGAGCGAAAAACATACGAGTACAGACAATTTAAGCTGCTATAGTATGTAGAATGGCATGCTTCAGTATGAGCAAAATACATGTGAGTGCAGACATGGAGTGCAGACATGCCCTCTCGCTTTTATTGAAATGCATTATGCTTTATAAAGTATTAGAGTCTAATTTCAAATGAATATAAACATCAATCCGAAAGCGAGTCTGAAATTTTATAAACAGTGTTTATAGATACTGCATATTGTAAATGTCCTCAAGGTACGAGCGGAAGATACTGTAAACATTAATGTTTTATGAAAAGGATTTTTAAAACTTTAGACTTCTATTCCAGTGTCAATTTAAATAGTGGCAAAAATTCATTGAAGATTCTGTCTCTGGCCCATCAACTCAACCCATCCCACTGGTTTCGTCTGACAGTAATCATACCAAGTACGTCATCGAGATAAAATATACAAGAGAAGCAAACCTCACTACCACGCGCCACAAAAAGCGTGTAACTTTTTAACCGTGTAGGATGAAGCTTTAAACCACCAAACATTTTTGAGTAAAAATTTATCTGACTCACTCACACACGTCCCAAAAACAATACCGTCACCAAGATTAGACAAAGACCACAACAAAATTAGACAAAGACCGCGATATCAACCTTCAATATTTTTTTTAGAAAATTTGTGTTGCCTACCATGTGAAATTTTACTCCAAAATAATCAATGAAAACAAAAAAAAATTGGTAAGGCCGCTATAGAATGAAAGTATTTTATAACAAAAGCTATATGGCGGTCAACTTTTTTGTTTGTGGTCCGATTTCGATGAAACTCGGTATTTGGTAATTATTTGACAAGAAAACAGTAAAGCTATGTTACAAATATTAAAAAATCCAAGATGGCGGTCAACTTTTTTGTTTGGGGGCCAATTTCAATAAAACTCGGTTTGTGGTACTATTATGTCACGAAAATAACAACGCAATGTTGAAATATTAAAAAATCCAAGATGGCGGCCAACTTTATTGTCTGAGGGCCGATTTAGATAAAATTCGGTTTTTGGTACTATTTTAACACGAAAATAACAACGCAATACAAATACAAATATCTTTGTTTGCTTTAAATAGGGTACAAATGGAGATCTTAAAAGTAGGTGAATCAGAAGCTTAACCTATTTAGCCAACTTAAGTAGCATGCAAACATAAACAGAAAATATTAATGTTATAAAGGATTAAATTACATAATGTCATTTCATATTAATTATAAATTATTTAAGGGGGGCGCAATGTTGAAAACCTTAAAAAATCCAAGATGGCGGCCAACTTTTTCATCTGAAGGCCGATTTAAATGAAACTCGGTTTTTGGTATTATTATGACACGAAAATAACAATGCAATGTTGAAAATATAAAAAAATCTAAGATGGCGGCCAACTTTTTTGTTTGAGGGCCTATTTAGATGAAACACGGTTTTTGGTATTATTATGACACGAAAATAACAACTCAATGTTGAAAATACAAAAAAATTCAAGATGGCGGCTAACTTTTTTGTTTGGGGGCCGATTTCAATGAAACTCGGTTTTTAGTACTATTTTGACACGAAAATAACAACGCAATGTTAAAAACTTAAAAATGCAAGATGGCGGCCAACTTTTTCATTTGAGGCCCGATTTAGATGAAACTCAGTTTTTGGTATTATTATGACACGAAAATAACAATGCAATGTTGAAAATATAAAAAAATCCAAGACGGCGGCCAGCTTTTTTGTTTGAGGGCCGATTTAGATGAAACACGGTTTTTGGTATTATTATGACACGAAAATAACAACTCAATGTTGAAAATACAAAAAATCCAAGATGGCGGCTAACTCTTTTGTTTGGGGGCCAATTTCAATAAAACTCGGTTTTTATGGTTTCGTATCCAAAGGGTAAAAACGGGACCCTATTACTAAGACTCCACTGTCTGTCTGTCTGTCACCAGGCTGTATCTCATGATCCGTGATAGCTAGACAGTTGACATTTTTACATATTATGTATTTCTGTTGCAGCTATAACAACAAATACTAAAAACAGAATAAAATAAATATTTAAGGGGGGCTCCCATACAGCAAACGTGAATTTATTGCGGTTTTTTGCTCAATATTAATAACGACAACAGGTAGACAGTTGAAATTTTTAAACGACTGCCCAAAGCAAAAAGAGTGTATATGTGTTCAGGGTTCATGTATATTTTTGGGTATGTGAGTTTCTTTATTCCACGATCGAACTTCCAAATGGCTCAACGGATTTGGATGTATGGGGTATTGTTAGAATCCTTATATCATTCCAAGTGACACTAGTTATATTTTTTTTTTAAAAGTTAATATGGCGACTGTATGACGTCATTTCCAAATGTGAAAAAAAATTCTTCAATTATTACAATATGGACATCAAATGAAAGGCCTTAATGAGCACATTCCAAAAATATATAATTTGTCACTAAAATGTGTGAAATAAAAATAAATAAATTTAAAAAAATATTAAAAACACGACTGCCCTGCTAAAAACAAATCTAAAAGAAGCGGCAATGTTATGTTAAAAATGACAAAAAGTCGAGAAGGCGAGCAACTTTGTTTTGGGTTGATTTCGGTATAACTCGGTTAAACAAAAAGTTTTCTTGTCGGATAAATATATCTGAAACTATGAGCCTCCGCGGGGTGGAAATGAACACAAGTGGTCTCCATCATCCCCCTTCCTCTCCCCAAACCATAACCCCAAATTCCATGGCTAATATTCTAAAGTTTACCGTCTTATTTAGATCAGTAAAAAATATATTTTATTTTTGCATGAATTAGTGATTATGGGAGGTAGGCGGCTAAAGTAGGGGGATAAGCTACCCTCCAGTGGCCCTACTACTCCGCGAAAGTACATAGTTACAGAGATATATGCATTTGAAATTTCAACTAACAACTTCCATCGTGATTATCTCGGAAACTATGAACTTCCGCTGGGGAGGAGTTGGATAGGGGAAGTTTCTTTCATCACCCTAATCATATTCTTAATTTACCCTGTCTTATTTTGATCAGTATAAAAATTTGTTAGTTTTGCACGAATTAATGATTATGGGGGTTAGGGGGTAAGGTGGTGGAATAATCTACCCTCCAGTGGCGCTCCCACTCCGTGGAAATGTGTACTGTGGTAAGCTTTAATGAAATTTCAAATGCGTGTATTCAATAACTATGTATTTCTGCAGAGTGAGAAATCGGCCCCCAAACAAAAAAGTTGGCCGCCATCTTGGATTTTTAATAATTTCAACATTGCGCTGTTATTTTCGTGTTGAAATAGTACCAAAAACTGAGTTTTATCTAAACTTTAGAATTTGACCCATGGAATTTGGGGTTGTGGTTTGAAATAGGCCCCTGATTAAATACTGATAGATCACAGTATTTATTTTATAGTTATTTTAATGAGCACAAAGTGATCGAGTACACACTATAGGTGTCTGTACTGATATACAGTATGGCAATACGCCGCCGGGCCTCCCTCGGCCTCGGCTCGGCTCGGCCGGCACGGATCCTGAGCGGGAGGGAGGGGACCAGTCGCGAACGCAACTTCTTTTATGAGTGTTTTTAACGGATGAAATCTCTGAAAATAAAAAACAAAATTTGCTTTACACCGCTAACAAAAAAAGGTTCATTATGGTATGGTATAAAAGTTAACTACAAACCCTACTGCGCGTCGCCCGACACGCACTTGGCCGTTTTTTTATAACTATTAAGCAGCCCATTGCGATGCAATTCATGCAATATGCTTCATTTCCTCAAATATTATAAATGTGTGAATGAACGACGTGACCGAACGCGGTGCGCGAGTGTGTATTGAAATTAAACTAATGTTGCAAACGTGCGACCTGGCCCGCACGCGGCAGTGCAGCCCTCTGAAATTGGTCCGCGGTTATTGGCTTAGTAGTTTAGTACCTACTTAAAAGGCGGAGTGCGCATGGCCTGCTGAAGCAGATAAGATAGACATGCTCCACAAGCAGAAACACTTCGCGCTTGCTCGGTCAATTACCTAAATTTTATTTATGAGGTTATTTGTACATCATTGTAATGGTTACGTAACTTCCAAATATAATAAAAATTGATAAGTAATAATAAGTATAGAATGTGACTATTGTGGGCGATTGTACATGTCTACTTCACATTATTTTGTCTCCACAAAATCACAAACACCTTAAATAATAATAATGTTCATATAAAAATAATAATTATATTAATAACAGGCCATGAGGTAACTTTTCCCGTGGAACGTCCTCGATGACGATGTTCCACGGGAAAAGTTACCTTATGGCCTAGACATAAGATACCTTTTCCCGTGGAACGTTGTCGGCGGTAAAAATAAAGTCACTCATGGGAACGATCGCTTAGTGATAAATTTTGGTTAGTACATGTAGGTACTCTTTGGCTACACACTGCTGCTGCGCGGCACGGCACGTACGTCTCTATCCACGTACCCCGCTAACGAGAGCTAAAAATGACTTCTGTCTGCGCATAAAATTTCACCGCTCAAGATCCGTGCCGAGGCCTTGTATCTGCGATTTGTATTGCATTGGTGACAATGTGGTATTGTCTAATTATAAAGAAGCTGTCAGTTTTTATAATAAGTAAATCATGATCTAAAATTCTCAATCGTCTAAACGGTTGCAGTGGCCCAACGTTGGTAATAGCTTGGGTGTAATGATAATATTTTACTGCATTGGGTGAATATTAGTTGATATCCAATAAGGCCAACGATAAATACACTGCAGAAATGCCAACAGTTTTTTACTAACGGTAGGCAGTAGTAGCATTGACCCAACGTTGGTAAATGGTTGGACGTAATCATAATATTGTTACCTTACGGCCAGGCCAGAAGGTAACTTTTCCCGTGGAATGTCACATAACTTCTCAGCTGTGTGTTTGCATGGACGATGACGATGTTCCACGGGAAAAATTGCCTAATGGCCTAGACATAAGATACCTTTTCCCGTGGAACGTTGTCGGCGGTAAAAATAAAGTCACTCATGCGAACGATCGCTTAGTGGTAGATTTTGATTAATACAAGTAGGTACTCTTTGGCTACACACTGCTGCTGCGCGGCACGGCACGTCTCTATCCACGTACCCCGCTAACGAGAGCTAAAAATGACTTCTGTCTGCGCATAAAATTTCACCGCTCAAGATCCGTGCCGAGGCCTTGTATCTGCGATTTGTATTGCATTGGTGACAATGTGGTATTGTCTAATTATAAAGTAGCTGTCAGTTTTCATAATAAGTAAATCATGATCTAAAATTCTCAATCGTCTAAACGGTTGAAGTGGCCCAACGTTGGTAATAGCTTGGGTGTAATGATAATATTTTACTGCATTGGGTGAATATTAGTTGATATCCAATAAGGCCAACGATAAATACACTGCAGAAATGCCAACAGTTTTTTACTAACGGTAGGCAGTAGTAGCATTGACCCAACGTTGGTAAATGGTTGGACGTAATGATAATATTTAACTGCATTGGGCCAAAGTTAGTTGATAACTAATAAGGCCTACTATAAATACACTGCAGAAATGCCAACAGTTTTTTACTAACGGTAGTAGTAGTAGCATTGGCCCAACGTTGGTAATAGCTTGGGTGTCATGATAATATTTTACTGCATGGGGTGAATATTAGTTGATATCCAATAAGGCCAACGATAAATACACTGCAGAAATGCCAACAGTTTTTTACTAACGGTAGGCAGTAGTAGCATTGACCCAACGTTGGTAAATGGTTATACGTAATGATAATATTTTACTGCATTGGGCCAAAGTTAGTTAATAACTAATAGGGCCTACTATAAATACACTGCAGAAATGCCAGCAGTTTTTTACTAACGGTAGTAGTAGTAGCATTGGCCCAACGTTGGTAATAGCTTGGGTGTCCTGATAATATTTTACTGCATTGGGTGAATATTAGTTGATATCCAATAAGGCCAACGATAAATACACTGCAGAAATGCCAACAGTCTTTTACTAACGTTAGGCAGCAGTAGCATTGACCCAACGTTGGTAAATGGTTGGACGTAATGATAATATTTTACTGCATTGGGCCAAAGTTAGTTGATAACTAATAGGGCCTACTATAAATACACTGCAGAAATGCCAACAGTTTTTTACTAACGGTAGTAGTAGTAGCATTGGCCCAACGTTGGTAATAGCTTGGGTGTCCTGATAATATTTTACTGCATTGGGTGAATATTAGTTGATATCCAATAAGGCCAACGATAAATACACTGCAGAAATGCCAACAGTCTTTTACTAACGGTAGGCAGTAGTAGCATTGACCCAACGTTGGTAAATGGTTGGACGTAATGATAATATTTTACTGCATTGGGCCAAAGTTAGTTGATAACTAATAGGGCCTACTATAAATACACTGCAGAAATGCCAACAGTTTTTTACTAACGGTAGTAGTAGTAGCATTGGTCCAACGTTGGTAATAGCTTGGGTGTCATGATAATATTTTACTGCATTGGGTGAATATTAGTTGATATCCAATAAGGCCAACGATAAATACACTGCAGAAATGCCAACAGTCTTTTACTAACGGTAGGCAGTAGTAGCATTGACCCAACGTTGGTAAATGGTTGGACGTAATGATAATATTTTACTGCATTGGGCCAAAGTTAGTTGATAACTAATAGGGCCTACTATAAATACACTGCAGAAATGCCAACAGTTTTTTACTAACGGTAGTAGTAGTAGCATTGGTCCAACGTTGGTAATAGCTTGGGTGTCATGATAATATTTTACTGCATTGGGTGAGTATTAGTTGATATCCAATAAGGCCAACGATAAATACACTGCAGAAATGCCAACAGTCTTTTACTAACGGTAGGCAGTAGTAGCATTGACCCAACGTTGGTAAATGGTTGGACGTAATGATAATATTTTACTGCATTGGGCCAAAGTTAGTTGATAACTAATAGGGCCTACTATAAATACACTGCAGAAATGCCAACAGTTTTTTACTAACGGTAGTAGTAGTAGCATTGGCCCAACGTTGGTAAATGGTTGGACGAAATGATAATATTTGACTGCATTGGGCCAATGTTAGTTTTATGTAGGCAACCCAACTAACTATATTCCAACGGATTCCCAACTGTTGGCCAATGGATGCCATCACAAAATGCTACTAGGGAAAGTATTAAATTGGTATCAATAAACTTTGAGTTTAACTTGGATTTTTTTATATCAAAAACTATGCCCATTTAAAATTAAGCTACTTATTAGAAAAAGCGCCTTTGTTTAGAATAAGACTAGCTTTTTACAACATGGCTTAGTAGGCTTAATTAAGATCAACAGTGGACTTATTAAATTTGGACTTTGCCCGACAGTGAATACGAAAAGCGCTTCCGTAGTTGGTAGGTACCTACTCAATACTTGACCTGATGTTCAGCAGTGGATTAACTTTTTAATAAATGTCTAACTCAACCTTCTTTTAACAACTAAAACAAAAAGGAAGGTAAATAACTAGGTCTAGACTTTTTAAATTGAAGCCTATGCCCAGCTGTGAATTTAATGAGTGTACTTTTATGTAAAACATGACCTGAACATCATCATATGATTATGATTATTATGACTTCATTTATTGCACGCTTCGTTTATCAAAACAAAAGTGTTAGTAGGGAATAACCCTTTAAATACCCAGGAAAGATTTCGCCGAAATGCCAGCGCGCGCGATCTATCAGCGGCCAGCGCCCCGCCGTAGGGTTGCCACCTCTTGGCCGTTTGAATCCGGAAGATGGAAAACTTCAAAATAAAATAAGTAAATTTTTAATAACACATTTTATTATTTTTTGAAGTTATATTTTTCGTTTTTGCTATAGATTTCAAAATTACTGGTTTAGAATAGAACTCACAACTCGAAAAAAGACTAAGTACATTCCATTTGAAAATTGACGAATGTCTGGACTGTCTGCTTTGAAATGTTTTTCATTTAGCCCGGCCAAGGGCTTGGCCGCACACAGACGGAATCCCGTTATGGAATTCCGTACATACGTAATTCCGAACGAAAAGTTGTGACTTTAAGATAATCCAAATTATCCCGGAATTTAAAATTCATCAATATTCGAATGGAATGTAGAGTTTTTAGATTCACAAATCTAGATTCACAAATCTAGATTCACAAATCTAAAAAACTCTACATTCCATTCGAATATTGATGAATTTTAAATTCCGCGATAATTTGGATTATCTTGAAATAATTCCTGGAGACGGGAGATATTTATTTTCTGGTCACGATTCCGGGAGACTCCCGGAAATCCGGGAGAGGTGGCAACCCTACCCGCTGCGCCGCTCCGCGGCCGGCTCGCACTGACTCAATGAAAGCCGACCTAGTGCTGTAATTATCGATAAATTTAAAGATTCTTGATTGATTCTTATTAATAAAATCAAGTGCACATCAGACGTAATTTTTTCAGGTTAGCAGCTTAGGACTTGTTGCAAAAGCAATATCTACTTGATGTACAGTAATTAATTATAGGATTGATTAAATTACCTATTAGTAATATGCAGCAGATAAAAAATTATTACCTACTCTTATTTTTTCTGAGTTCATTTGATTCACTAGTTTCAATTTACGAATAAAGTAAAAGCTATCGGGCATTTACAGAAAAAAACGATCACATTACAGAATTTTGTTTTTGTACAATAGTTTTTATAATCTGGAATTAGATTAGCGAATGTTTATTTGGCTGTTATAATTTTTGAAGTGAAAACTTCTTTAGCGGCGTTGTACGCTTTTTTGTGATGGGGAAAAAATGTTGAACTCGCGTCAGTCAGTCAGGATCACGTGACCCTAATCGAAAATTCGTAAGACGGATGTGACGGATGGAGAGTAGACAGCCGGTGGCGGAAGTATCCCTCTCTCTTTCTACGGGGTGCGGCGAAAATAGCGGCACGTCATTTCAAGACGTAAACACTTGTGTCACCATAGCAACGGGCAAATTTTTTAATTCAATGTCAAAACTCTAGATTTTCTGTCAAGCTATGGATAAGACTTTCGTACAATTACTGTTCTGTATTCGTAAATTCAAATTTAGAGTAAATTCGTAACCGTAAGACAGCAATTCGTGCAAAATTACTCCCTAACCATTCCAAAATATCAAAAATGCACAACGTTAATATTCAAGTTTTCACTTCTGCCGGCACTCCCGGAGTGCACCACGATTTTTAGGGTTCCGTACCCAAAGGGTAAAAACGGGAGGGACCCTATTCTCTGTAGTCTGTCTGTCTGTCACCATGCTGTATCTCATGAACCGTGATAGCTAGAAAGTTGAAATTTTTACAGATGATGTATTTCTGTTGCCGCTATAACAACAAATACTAAAAAACAGAATAAAATTAATATTTAAGGGGGGCTCCCATACAACAAACGTTATTCTTTTGCAATTTTTTGGTACGGAACCCTTCGTGCGCGAGTCCGACTCGCACTTGGCTGATTTTTTATTTTACCATAACTTGCCATTTAGCAGATTTTTTTTATTTAATCTCTTTATTGTACTACAATAAATTAATGTACATAAGGCGGACTTAATGCTAAAAGCATTAAGTCCGCCTTTTTTATACTCCGCCGATTTAAAAAAAAATATGAGAAAATGAAATTGTAAATTGATAATAAATGACGACAGTGATTCTGAATACCTAATTTGGTCTGAGCTAGTAAGTATTAGGTGACTCTATTTGCATGTTAGTTTCTCAAAGGGAGGCATCCCTTTAAGATAAAACTAAAATAAATTAATGTAATCGTTGAATCAATTAATCAATCAATTGTGTACGTCATGTCATGTGATGCCACATCTCTAGTGTGCGGGGCACGCGCCGCGCTTCGCTTCGCGCTTGTCCGTCAGTTGCGGTTATTCTTTCGTTCGGTCGGGTGTATTGTTGTGCGTGCGCGTGAGTGCGTAAGGCCGTAAGCCACAAAATGCCGAACTATCGCTATAATAACGCGGATTATTTAAACATGGTGTTGTTGACGTTGTTGTGCTATTATGACGCCACCCCTGCTCTCAGCTTTCAGAGGATGGATTTTCGATCAAGGTGACTGATCACCCGTCCGGCTTCGCTGACGTCCCCCCTTCGCTGGCGTCCCCTCTTCTAAATAATAATCATGACGCCAACTACAGGCTACCAGAAGCCGTAGACTGTTTCGTGAGACTGAGGTTCATGGAATCCAAGTGAGTTTTATTGTGTGCAGTGACTGACACATTGTGCATTAACTGTCAGATACAGTGGATTTTTTCAAGTTCAGTGTCATTCAGTGTCTGCTCAGTGTCATCATATCGTATCGCAGTGTTCGTGTTCGTGCAGGATGTGCAGTGCAGGGGGCAGCAAGACGCATCCGAACGATATTATCGCATCGTCAGATAAAAACACGCCTGTGGGTGAGTGTCTTTAAGTTCATTCACGCACACAACGACAATTGTGTAATTGTGTGAAATGAATGCTATGCGTGCGTAGTCTTAAGATAGTGTGAGTGTACATGTACAGCATGAGCTTATTTTATAAAAATAAGGGCATTATTTTTTTGTTTGAAAAATTAAATTCTGAACCAACGTGTAGATTTTCGAAATATTTTTTATATGTGATCCATATGACTTATATGTTCAGCCCTGAAAATATTTGACACTAATTACAAGGCATCTTATATAGGAAACCAATTTCTGCAATAATATTATACAATGTCTTTGGTCTTGTACTAGCGATCATTTGAAGGCATAAAATACACTTAATTTCATCGACAAAAACACCCACTGTTGGGGTCCATCCCCTCTCCCGTTGGAATAACGTCCATTTTAAATCTTACCCTTTATTTTAGATTGCCCTGCCAAAAAATATTATTTTCTCCGGATTTAAAAGTCCTACAGTTATAAAAAAAATACTAGGTATTCGAAAGCTAATTATTTCACCTATCAAATAAAATAAAACCGGTCAAGAGCGAGTCGGACTCGCGCACCGAGGGTTCCGTACCATCATAATTGTACCATCAAACCACACTGCAGAATAGAATAATAAAATTAGTATTGCAGTTTTAGGTAAGCGACATCTCTTGACCGATAGTGGTACTAATGTTAACTTTTTTAGAAATTTAATAATTTCCAAAAAAGCATGCTATATTGAGACATCGTTTTATTTTTCCTGTAATCTTTAAATAAACTGCTATCACCTAGAATTATTTCAGATTTTTCTCTTTGCAAACTTCGGAGATAAGGGGGAGCGGTATTTTTTTTTACAATTTCCCCATAAGTCGAAAACTATGCGGCCTAAAACAAAAAGAAACAAAGATTGAAAACGTGCAAACGGCGTTTTTTCATATGATACCCCACATGCCCTAGTAGCCCCACTTCAAAATTTTAAAACCCCTTTTCAGTCCCTTTTTATTTATTTCTTATTTGCAAAATAGTTGGGCAAATGTCACCTTAAACTATTCCAAATTTCAAGTTGATACCATTAGTAGTTCTCGAGATATCCAGCTGTGACAGACAGACAGACTGAGTCATACCATAAGGGTTCCTTTTGTACCATTTTGGTACGGAACCCTAAAAATTGTGTGAATGACATCATCCATTTTAGTCCAAATGTAAAAGTGCCGGCAAAAAGCAAAAAGAGCTTTATTCTGATAGGTTTTGTCCACCTAAACATTTCTTATTATGGCACCGAAGCTATAGCATCGCTATACTTGATTTTTAATAAGTTCAAAAGTCTGTCTTTTCATACCTTTTGGCACAAATATTAAAAAGTCGGCCAAAAGGGAAATTCTGATAGATTTTGTCCGCCTAAGCATTTCTTATTATAACACCGAAGCTGTAGCACCGCTACAGTACTTACTTTTAATTGAGTACTTGATTTTATATATTGATATTTAGATATTGATTTTATATACGTATATAAAAAATCTGTTTTATATTGTCTGTATGTATGGCACTTCTTACTCGAAACGTATATATCATAATAACTTACCTTGTTTTGATTTGTTTAATTGCAATATTTTTGCTTTCTATGGTCAGTATTTGTGTATTATAGAATACATAGATGCTGACTAGGGTATGGAACCGATTTTAACCGATTCCAAAATAACCGGGAAAAACCGATTCTTTTTTGTCCTGTGAGAATCGATTCTTAAATTAGTAAGAATCGATTCTCGATTCTTTTCGATTCTCGTTAAAAAAATACCAAATTCACAATCTTACTGCTTAGACGGCTTAAGTTGTGATGATGAACAATAATAGTTAACTTTTCAAGAGGCAGAAAATGATGTGACACATGTTATAAGCCCTTATTTTATATAAATCCTTCCTGATGCTGATATTAAGTCGAAATAAAATTACTTTTTTTCGATACAAAAATCACACAGATCAAAAATGGTTAAAAACGATTTTATTGTAAGTATTTTACAAAACTAGTTAATTTCTATACAAAGTATGCATCCTGATATTAGTTAAGTAGGTACGTACCTACTACCGTACGTACTTATTAAACAAACACGTGTTTGTTCGTGACAAAATTAGTTAATTACTTTGGGATTGGATCAAAATTGGTTAACTGCATTAGAGTTGGGTCAAAATTAGTTAACTGCATTTAAAAAAACCTATATCTCCTGATTTAAAAAGCTATTTTTTTTTGGGAGAGTATCTCATACGATGATTTTTTCTACTATTTTTCATATCAAAAAAGAAAATACATTATTATTGTGGCAGGTACGTAATACTTTTTTGCTTCTTTTCCTTGATTCCTTCCTTTTATGTTTGACTGTTATTGTTCCTATCGTTAATTCCTGTGCATTTTATTGTTACTTTATTTATTGTAAGAGAAGACTAGAAGAAATTAAACAATACTAGCAACACACGGTAGGACTAGGAGTCCTACTCCTGCCTATCCTACTATAGACCCTGTTTCTTTTATGTTTTTGTGTTTTATTTTAAGTAAATAATTTTATTTTAATAAGAAAATATTAAAAAAGGGTTTTTTTCCTTACTTAATATGAAACAAAATTGTATACAAAAAACCCAAAAAAGAATCGAAAAGAATCGAAAAAACCGGGTACCCGATTCCGACCAAGGAATCGGAATCGAAATTTTCGATTCTTCAAAGAGGTCCGATTCTGCATGCCCTAATGCTGACTATGGAAAGTAAAATATAAAATACATAAATATTGCCTATGAAAAGCTTTTGGATATTAGTTTTCAATTCGGTGCCTTAACATGGGTAGCCTTAGTATGTCATGCTCTCTTTAATCATTTCTGCGGTGGTGTCGCGTGAGGCGGGTCGTTACGTTCCCTCAAATATGGTTGAGCGAAGCGATGGCTGGTTCATGCGTCATGCTCGTGAACGGGTGCTGCCAGTGGGAATGGGTCTGCTTCTGACTACCTATATTAACGCATATAGAATTGTAAAGTTTTTTTTTTTTTCTCTCTTGTAACAGCCTAGACTGAATAATAACTTCAAACTTTGAATTTAGCTTGAACCCTGTAAATTGATTAAGAAAATTTGTAATTCATTAAGTAATGATCTAATTATAATTTTATTTATTTGTTAATCTTTGTTAAAGTCTGGAAACGATATACATATTTGTAAATATCGTTCCATTTGATAAAGCTGGTAAGTTTTTTGCGCCCGTTTTTCTTGTCAGCTAAAAGACGTCATAATGGGTGGTAGGGCAAAAAAATTATTTGACGATTTAAAAACGCTCATTATGTGAGCTTATTTGAATAAAGGTTTTTTTTCATTTCATTTCATTTCATTTAATTGAGTTTAAAAAGTCTATCTTTTCATACATTTTGACACAAATGTGAAGCAGTGCTACATACAGCTTCGGTTCCATAATAAAAAATGCTTGATGGACAAAATCTATCAGAATAAAGCACTTTTGTCTTTTGGTACTGTATTTAATACTGTGTGTATAACCCTGTAGGGTTATTTGTAAAACACCAACAACTTCGCAGGAGTAGATTAGTAACATCATATACAATACAACATCATTTGTTCTAAGACTTTTCCAAAAACTGACAAAAAAATTACAAAAGACGATCAGCTATTCGGACCTTTTGTATGGAGAGTCGAATTTTTTGTCTGTTTTCGGAAAAGTCGTAGAACGAATGTTGTTGTTTATGATGATAGTAATCTACTCCTGCGAGGTTGTTGGTGTTTTACAAATAATCCTGTGTATGATATTTGTCAGTTACTGATCTTTACGTCGCGACATTCAAGGTGTTTAACAAAGCAAGTGGCACTTACTGCATTTTACGTGGGGATCTGCTTAACTTCGAAAGTTGTATACGCCAGTTACTGGTTTTGTTTATGGAAAACTATTTTTTCTATTCAGGTAGGGAGTTTGACAAATAAAATATATTGCATTCTTTTATAATCAACATTTATTAGTACAACAAAATAATTTCAAATTCACCTACTTATTGCTAGGGCTTCCATCCCGGGATTCGAGAGTCTCGATTTCCCGAGAGTCTCGAAGGATATTTGGTCCCGAGAGTTTTAGTTTCCAGTCTCGGGATTTTCGAGATTTTCGAGACTTATTCAAACAGTAGGTAAATTACATACATTTCATATAAAGTTGCGTGTTGCGCGTGTTAATAAGTATGTAGTAACATTAGCACAGAATTACTAATAGTACACATTATAACGTGTCAATTAAAATACAAACAGAATAAACGAACGTGACAATTTTAAAATAAACAACAAACAAACAAGCACAATACGATCTTTCATCTAAGATCTCAATTTTTGTTTTCATCGTCTTTCAGTTTAATCCTATTCTGAGATATTTTCATGAAAGATAAAGGAAGTGTACTGAGCCATAAACTCCTGTCGTATCCAGAAGCAAACGACCTCCTCAGTCGCCTTCGCCGAAACCGGTCCACTGGAGATCTTCTAGCATACTTACACCATTTGCAAATGGAGCGTAGCCATCGAGAGGAATGGAGAGGCGCTCGCCGTTACTCTTGATATCTCGAAGGCTTTCGACAGGGTGTGGCATGATAGCCTTATTGCAAGCTTTCTTCATACGGACTTCCCACCGGTTTATGTGTCTGGATATCGGACTTCGAGAGGGATCGGTCGATTCAAGTTGTCATTGATGGCTGCTCGCCCAGCCAGTTGGCTTTCAATGCCGGAGTCCCCGAAGGATTGGTCTCTCAGGGGTGGACTGAACAGGAACACCTGGTGCATATTAATGACCTGCTAATATCCAGTATTTTGGTATACGCAGATGACAGCACCGTTGCAAAGAGCTACATATCTGATGCTCGAGCCAGTGCAAAGCAAACCCAGTGTCTTAGGAAGGCGATGGTCAGACACATAAACACGAACCTGTCACTGCAGGCAGTCTTCGAATAGGGCGATGCCAGTCAGGTCAGGCAGATTCAATCCATCAAAAATCCAGGTGTGTCTGTTCTCTGCCAAAGGGAGTAGTTTCGACCTGAGTCACTTTCCGAGGTGTAACCGTGCCGATTACTGAACGACTAGACCTTCTCGGCATATCATTTACTCTAACACTCAATTTTGGCTCTTCCATCGAGAATAAAATACAATTGGCACCTAAAATGCTTAGCATTTTGGCAAAGTTGAGAAAGTACTTTACTTCACACCGGAACAGCTGCTCATTCTATACCTAGCGAAAGTTCGATCGTGCATGGAGTACTGCTCTCATCTTTGGGATGGATTGGTGGATAGAGAGTGGAACTCTTTGCCTAAGTCTTGTGTTTTCCGACAGGTACAATCTGGAGGCCTTCAAGGCGCGTGATTAGGTATCTTTTAGGCAAGCGCGTTCCATTGTAAGCGCTTGCCTATCTATCATACAAAAACGCGTCACATCATCATTTCGAGAGTCTCGAAATTTCGAGAGTCCCGAGAGTCAGCCATATAGTCTCGTCTCGATCCCGAGATTGTGAAATAGGTCCGAGAGTGGAAGCCCTACTTATTGCTCATTCATGTTTTTTTGGTTTATCAGTCTTCAAATTAACTAAAAGAAAACAAATAATAAAGATAAAACATAGCTAACAAAAAATGAACTTCAATAGACTTCTCACTTATAGTAATACTTAGAGATTTAACAAATATACCTTATATCAATAGGATAATGGCACGTAATAGCACAAAACCTCTGTAAAGGAAATATCAAGATAGTCTACAGATTTTGGTACGATTTTAAACACCAATCATAAAATATAAAGAAAAAATATCAAGATAATCAACAGATTTTGGTACGATTTTAAACACCAATCACAAAAATATAAAGAAAGTTACCTATTCGATAAGTTATCAAATACAAAATATAAACATAGTAGAACCAAATAAGTAAGTCATCTTACTCATTATACGCCCGAACGCGGTTTGTATGTGAGCGCGCCCGTACGTATGCGTCGTCGCACGCACACACTGACAAAATTTAAAGGTGATAAAGGTGCAACAGTCGTGGCTGCACCGTACGTAATCCCGCCCGCGCTCACGCACGCAGCGCACGCTTCAGTCGCACGCAGTTTTTTTAGTCTGTCTGCCGATCGTTTTATAGTGCGATTCAATTTACTTTGTAATGCTATATTATGTCTGCAGTCTGATGATGTTCCCTAAAATAAAAATAATAAAATTTAAATGTTTACCATGCGCTAAAATTCTGTTATTGACTAATTGTAACTTATAAGTTTATATTTTAAGCATGATTGTAGCATAAAGGCTATTAAGTTTCTAATAAATAAATAAATTAATTGTTTAAAAAAACAAAAAACCGATTTCAAAAGCCTACTACGCTACCTCTAAAAAACAATATTCAAATCACTGGATACGCATTATCATTGTAATAAAATACGTCTGTAGTCGGGTGGGGCTAGAAGACAACTTATTTTTTAAATAAAATAAAATAAAAAATAAAAGCCAAGCCACACTCGACTTCATTAGACATGTTTTATTAGGGTGCGATTTGGTTGCCATAAAAACAGTTAATCTAATTTCAATGTCACTAACGTTGACTTCATCTAATTTTTATTTGACCTAAAAATAAATGACATAATTTTTATTTAACCTATTATTCATTTGTCATCATTATTATTTGCCATATTTACATTTGCTCTAACGTTTATATCCCATAAGTATCATTTGATATATCGCTTTTTTATTTAACTTACATTTCATATACATATCATTTGATCTAATTTTACATGTTATAATCAACTTTTACTATAAAATAGAAATAACTAGCTTTTGTTATTATGATGCTTGCTTAATTATCAAATCCACTAATGTTTAATGTACTTACATCTATTAGCATACATATATTATAACATAACAATGACTAGACATGCAAGCAAGCATACAAGCATGCATGTAGCTTGCCAGTAGGTTAGGTTAGGTAAGTGTTTTGACCACTCGCCGCGGAGTTCCACAACGCTTGCTTGCATGCTGCATGCTTGCTTGCTTGCAGGCTTGTTTGCTTGCAAAATGCTTGCCGGGGGGTGCAGGGGGGCTGGCCCCCCTGCTCGGGGGGGTCGGGGGGGCGGAGGCCCCCCGCTATAAAGAAACACTTTTAATGCACCCACCAGTAGGTTAGGTTAGGTTAGTGTTTTGACCACTCGCAGCGGAGCGAGCGAAGCGAGCGGAGCTCCACAATGCATGCATGCATGTTGCATGCTTGCTTGCATGCTGCATGCTTGCTTGTATGCTGCATGCTTGCTTGTATGATGCATGCTTGCTTGTATACTGCATGCTTGCTTGCATGCTGCACGCTTGCTTGCACGCTGCATGCTTGCTTGCATGCTTGCTTACTGCATGGCTGTTTGCATGCTGCATGCTTGCTTGCATGCTTGCATGTTGGGTGCTTGCTTGCAAAATGCTTGCTGGGGGGTGCAGGGCAGCTGGTCCCAGGCCCCCCGCTGTAAATAAAAACTTAATACACCAGGTAGGTTAGGTTAGTGTTTTGATCACTCGCAGCGGAGCGATACTGTAATTTTGGCAGTAAGCTAACTGTTTTAGAACCCTTTATGGAGGATTTAAGGCATGGCCGCATGGGTGTGGATAAAAATATATAAGTAATGAAATCATATTTTTGGGCTATGCTTGTTTTTATAGCATTTAAATCATAGGTCAAATGAAATTATGTTTAATGTTGAATAGAGCAAATGAATGTTATATGAAATGTGCTTTATATCATCTGTTAATTAGATCAAATGATTATTGTGTCAAATAGTTTTTATATCACATGTATTTAGGTCAAGTGAAATTATATTAACCGTATGTTATATTATTAGATCGGTATGTCAAATGAAATTATATGAAATGTTATTATATCCTCTGATCGTTACTGCATGTAAATTTAGGTCATATATTACACACCCGTTTTATTACAATGATAATGCGCACCTAGTGATTTGAATATTATTTCTTGCTTTTTAAAGGTAGCGTAGGATTTTTAAGTCGTATTTTGTTTTTTTTATTATTATTATTTTAGTGTAAGTAGGTACCTTGTGAATTCTGTAGGCAAAACCGATTTTTCTACCTAGAAAATATTCTATAATATCAAGGTAGTAAAATCAGTTTTGCCAAAGTCGAGATAATCGCGGACAAACATGCATACGGGTGAAACTGAGAAGAGAACCTCCTCTTTTGAAGTCGGTTAAAATACCAAAACCTTTTCCTAAATGTAACAAATACTTTTCTGAAAACCGCATGAAAATTGGTTTAGCTAAACGTGAGATAATCGCGGATAAACATACATACATACAGGTCAAACGTAGAATTTCATTTTTTGTTGGTTTTGAAGTCGGTTAAAAATAAAAAAAATAAAGAAATAAATTAAAAACACGACTGCCTTGCCAAAAACGAACTAATAAAAAGTTAAATAACAAGTCTAATTTGCAGTCGGGGGACCGTTTTATGAAAGAATTTTTGATCAAAGAGGTCCCCCGACTGGAAATAACACTTGTTATTTAACTTTTTATTAGTTCGTTTTTGGCAAGGCAGTCGTGTTTTTAATATTTTTCAATTTTTTTTATTTTTATTTCACACATTTTAGTGACAAGTTATATAGTTTTGGAATCTGCTCATTAAGGCCTTTCATTTGATGCCCATATTGTAATAATTAAAGAAAATTTTTTTTCCACAATTGAAAGTGGCGTCGTACATTCGCCATATTGTTTTTTTCAAAAAAATAAAATATAGCTAGTGTCACTCGGAATACTGCAAGGATTCTAACGATACCCCATGCCCCATACATCCAAATCAGCTCAGGCATTTAGAAGTTATGGTGGAACAAAAAACTCACAAACATACATGAACCCTAAACACATATACGGAGTCTTTGGGCAGTCGTGTAAATAAATGAAAGAAAACTATTACCTATACCTAGAATTATGTAAATTTAAACTTACTTTAGAAGTTGATGCCATGACATCACAATCTCTACTCTTAAGTAAACTTACAGCAGCCGTCGCTGCTGTAGTTGCTGTGACTTTATTCTCTTTAACCTGAAATAATAACTAAATTATAATAACATGACAATAAGCCATAAATAAAGTAAATAATTACAGATTTCACGCTCCACGCAACTATTTGGGAACCTCCGCAGCCCACATCTGTCGTCCGATCAAAGACTTACATTTAGAGTTGATACAATCACTTTTGAAGTTGATGCCACACTACAATCTATACTCTTATGTACATTTACAGCAGCCGTCGCTGCTGTAGTCGCTGTGATTTCAGGTTCTTTATCCTGAAATAATAACAAAATTATAATAACATGACAAATAAATGAAGTAAAAACCATTATCTTTATATAAAAAAAACTATTACATAAGTGAATTTATTTAGACTTACTTTTGAAGTTGATGCAATACAATCTATATTCTTAAGTAAATTTACATCAGCTGCAGTCACTGTAACCTCAGGTGGTTTAGGCTGAAATAATAATAACTAAATTATAATAACATGCAAAAAACCATAAAGTAAAATCATAGTTGTGTTGTTACTTAGAAAAACTATTACTTATATACAGCCCGCGCCACATAACTTGAACCAAACCATAGACAATGAAAAGCATGCCCAGTAGCAATTTTTAGTACAAAAATTGTAGTGCGCAGGTCATGTGGTACTAAAAATTGAGTCAAGTTATGTTGCGCGAGCTAAGCCGTAAAAGACTTACTTTTAGAGTTGATGCCATCACATTACAATCTATTTTCCTAAGCACATTTACAGCAGTAGTAGTCACTAAGAATTCTGGTTCTTTAGCCTGAAATAAGAAATACATTATTACATTTTTTTTTCAAACATTATTATTCTTTATCGTAAAAGGTGGTTTAATTATTATTATTATTGCAAAGTAATGATAAAAATTGTTAAATATTTTACAGAAAGTCAACCATCTAACTACAATATTTCCGTCGATAAAAACTAATCATATTTACCACAAGTGGAATAGCGTTAGGGAGTAAAAAAGTGACTTTATTTTTTTTAAGCAAAACATTTTTTTCAAAATGTTTGCATCATATTTTTGAAGATTTTTTTGGTGCCCAATTTATTCGGCCTGTGGCATCAATCCATATGGCACGTATTAATTCATTTTTAGAAAATCTGTAAAAGTCAATCATATTTTTTACCTTCTGTATTAAAAATGTTTTAGTGTAGGAAATGAAGCGTTCTTTTGTATGGAGACCCTAGAATATTAATATAAGATTCTTGAGAGACCTCAACATTAAATCCTCAGGCGACGGCTACACGCATGGTAAATAATGTGATTCATCAGTATTCAATCAGGGGTCTATTTTATAAAAGAATGAAAAAGTACAATAATTTACCAATAGTAGTCGTTTATTGGGGTAGAATTATGTTTTATTCTTAATAAGAAATATAATTCTACTCCAAAAACAACAATGGTAAACTAATCTTTTATGAAATAGGCCCCTGATTGACTGATGGATCATAATATTTACCAAACGTGTAGCCGTCGTGTTACGGACAGCTTCAATCGCGTGAAACTAGTGAAAAAAGTGATTAAAATGTGTATAGCAAAAAGACTGTTTAATGGACCGCTAAGTGCGTTACTAGTGATAGAATCTGTGTTTGTGATTATTTCATGTAAGTACTTTGATTTGTAAACAGTAGCTTGTTATAACTGATTGAGTCATTTAGTTTGTGTTTTTAATTACTTTGAAGTTTATTAATATGTAACGTTCTATTTGGTTTTAAATTGTTGCATATAAAAAGTTCTGTAAAATGAGATATTTAGCGTAGCTGTAAGTTTTATAGTTTGTGAAATATTTAAGTTTTAGTAATTCAAATAGGTATTGTTTAGGCATTTAGGTATCCTATGGATTAAATGATATGAATGCTTGTGTTTTTACTTATACTACCTGGTAAAGGTTTTGAGGTAATGGGCTAGGTAATATAGGTCTAGGAGGTGGTAGTTTCGACCTGAAATGTGTCTAGGTCATACGCCAACCTTTGTCCTATAAGCCCTAAAGGTTTTGATATGGTACTAAGAGGTAAGATTATATAAATAAAGGCCTCTTGTATAGGTCTCTGATAAAGGTAATGAGAAACCTAAATACCTAAACCTCGTATTGAAAGGTAGCCAAATAATAAATTAGGTAGGTAATCTCGTAAAGAGCCAGGAGTGGGGGTTTGCTATCCCCACCACCGCTAACAATTTATGGTAACGTAGGGTAGTAATGATTTGAGTTTTGTAAACTACCTAAGTTAAGTAGAAAATGTAAGTTTTTGTATTAGTGGATATTTGCTATCGTACAAAATGTTACCTTAGGGACGTGTGATCGTAGGAAATGTTGTAAGCTCGCACGGCCCAATTCGTTATAACCACAATATATGGGCATATAAGAAGAAAGTGTTTCATTCTGTTCCTGCTTGGCGAATCATCCTATGGTGCAGTGTTGAGGTTACCGACATCGGTAACAGTACTGCGTGGTCCTTCAGAGCAGCGGATAAGAAGATTCTGCGCGTCAAGCGAGAAGAAAGAAGCGAAGCATCACATTAACATATATACGTCCAACGATTATTGAAGAAAAGAAGCATCACAGTAAACATAATACGTTCACTGAAGACTGAAGAAAAGAAGCATCACAGTAAACATAATACGTTCACTGAAGAAAGAAGAATCACAGTAACTAGTTTCACTACGCGGGTGGACCGCGGCTCACACTGCCACACCCTAACGGTGCCAAGTGTGGTTAGGGTGAGTAACGCCATTCAAGGCGGTGCAGTCTGACGGACACGGCTGCCAGCCGCCTTTTTCAAGGCAGCTGAAATTGTCCGGCTACGCCGGTAAGGGTTGTGTCGCACTGAGGGCCGGTCTGTAGGCACTGCTGACGCTGCCGGGCGTTCCTCCCGGTAGCCGAGCACCTCGGAGTTGCACACCCCCTCTGCCGGGTAGTTCCTCCCTTCCACTCCTGCTACAACCTCCATCCTCACCTGGGCTCCCCTCGCTAGTGTGCCCGGGCGAGATTGTTAGGAGTAGACATCAAGAAAGAAAAAGATGCCAGTCACGAGAAGCCAATCTGGAGGGAAGAAGAGGGAGGCAATCACCTATGATGAGCCACCGGCGTCACCGTCGACGATCGCGCCACAGCCACCGCCACCACCACCGTTATTGACTACAGTCGCGATGCAAGAGGCCACAGAAAGTGGTACAGAGAGATCGTTACCGCCGCCGCCCACCAAGGAAGTTGACGATGGCAACGCCGCCGGCGCCGCCGCCACCGACACTGGGGCTTTGAGACGTAACCCGCCGTCAGTGTGTTCGTCGAGTGTAGCTGCGCGCGTCCGGCAGGCGCAACTTCGGGCCGCGGAACAGTTGGCCGAGATTAAGAGACGAGAAATGGAATTAGAACGTGAATTAATTCAACAAAGGTTACAAGTTGAAATGGATACTATTATGGAAGAAGAAACCCGTGCGAGCTTACCCGCCGAGAGCGTCCCAGAGAGGCTGAAAGAATGGTTGGATACCACAGCCGATCCTCGGTGTCGGGTAGACGAAAATTTAGAGAAAGACAGAGATATCGTTCCCGTCGTTTCACAAGAAAGAGACAGAGATATCGCTCCCGCTATCGTGCAAGACAGAGACAGGGATATGAAGCGCAATGAGGCGCGCGCCTTAGAAACAGATAGAAACCGAACGTTTAGTATAAATCCAATGGAGGCTGACGCGAGGCCCGTAATCGATACGAAAAAGGGCTACGGGGTGGAAAACCTCGCTGAAACATTGGACAGGGTTCTAACTAGACGACCGATGCCGCGGTACGCGCAAGAGCTGCCCGTGTTTAGTGGCTCACCGACGGAATGGTTGTTATTCAAGGCCGCAGTGCGTGATTCCACACGATTATATAAGTTCACTGCAGAGGAAAATCTAGCAAGATTACGCGTGAGCTTAAAAGGGGAGGCGAGAGAGAGTGTGTCGGCGCTATTATGGAGTGCGACCGACCCCGATCGTATTATGACCACACTAGAACAATGCTACGGCCGCCCCGAAGTGCTTATAGACAGAGCGCTCGAAGATATGAAAAGTTTACCGCGTTCCGGTACGAGTGCTACAGAATTAAATATCCTCGCTGTGAAATTGCAAAATATAGTTTGCGTTATTCAAGCGGTTGATGACCGAGGGTACTTACGAAATCCGCTATTGGTTCGAGAAGTAGTCAAGAAACTCAGCCCACATTTGTTATCGAACTGGGTCGCCTACGCCGAAAAGAATGAATCGAGCGAGCCTGAAATAATTATTTTATCTCGATTCCTTATGAAAGAGGCCGACTGCGCGCTGCGTTTTGCATACGTACCGACTACGTCACAGCAAAGAGAAAACGTCGCTGTAAAAAACCGTAGCGAGAAACGCACCGATAAAAAGAAAAATGTAGCAAGAATATACACTTTGGGCCAGAAAGAGACGCCGCCAGCGCCGTGTTTACTATGTGGAAACGATCATGAAGTACCCCACTGTAACAAATACAAAGCCATGACGGTAGATGAAAGATGGCAGTGGGCAAGAAATAATGGAGTGTGCTTTCGGTGTGTAAACAATAAGCACCGGAGGTTCCGCTGTACACACAAACTATGCGGGGTGAACAACTGTAATGCGCGTCACCACGCTACGTTGCATAAGGACCGTGCCGCCAGTAATGAAGAGACGTTGGTGCGAGAGTCGCAGACTGAGACGATCGCCACGATTAATAGGGCCAACGTCGCGGCGAATGTCATGTTAAAGGTGTGTCCAGTGACAGTTAAGGGACCCGGCGGCGCCGTACAGACATATGCGCTGCTGGACGAGGGATCGACAATAACGATCATTGATCAAGTCCTGGCGGACGAAATAGGTGCGAAAGGGCCTGTAAGCGACTTGCGTATATGTAGTATAAACGCGCAAGGGAGCGTAGCGAACAGTGAAGACGTAAGCCTAGTGTTAGTAGCAAGAGATGAAAGCACCCATCATGTTCGCGCCAAAACGATGACAAGTTTGACGCTCAATCATCAAACAGTTAGTGAAGATTGCTTACAGTACGCACACTTAAGAAAATTAACGGCTAGTGACGTGTGTTATGACAGAGTGAAACCACGTTTACTGATCGGGGCCGATAATTGGCATTTGATTGTGTCACGAAAGTTGTTAATGGGCAATCAGAGACAACCGGTAGCGTCGCTTACGAAGCTAGGGTGGGTCATACATGGAACGGCGCCTCGAATTACGGCGCTAGAGGGCGCGTCTAACGTATACAAGACGGAGCTCATCGCACCCGAGGTTGAATTGCACGACATGGTGAAACGTTACTTTGAAATAGACGCACTCGGTATCGCTAGGAGGGAACGCGAAAACCCAATGGAAGTGAAAGCGGTTAAAGCGTTCAATGAGAGTATTAAACGAGTCGGCGGCCAGTGCGAAGTACGACTACCATGGAAGAGAGACGACGTCACGCTACCACCCAGTTATTATAACGCTGTAAAGCGCTTGAAGTCTATTGAACGCAAGATGGACCGGTCAAGCGACTTTAAAAAAGCTTATACAGCACAGATAGAAAATTTATTCACGAAAGGCTACGCGGAGCAGTGCAGTGGGAAAGAGACAGACGATCCACGAGCATGGTACCTGCCTCACTTCGCGGTTACTAACGTGAACAAGCCGGGGAAGTTAAGATTGGTTTTCGATGCGGCGGCAAAAGCCGATGATGTTTGCCTCAATGATGAGCTTTTAGAGGGGCCCGATTTATTACAAGATTTAAATGGGTTGCTTTTGCGGTTCCGTGAGAAAAGGATAGCAATAACAGCCGACATTCAAGAGATGTTTTTACAAGTGAAAATTGCACCTATAGACCAACCGGCACAGATGTTTCTATGGAGAGGCGGCGATAGAGATGGACCGCCACGAAAATATAAAATGACGTCGATGATATTTGGGGCAAAGAGTTCGCCATTCTTAGCACATAGTGTGCGTGACTGGAACGCGAGAGAGAGCGCCGACGAGTACCCGCTAGCATTTCAAGCGATAACTAGCAATCATTATATGGACGACTGGGTGGACAGTTTTGATGATAAGGAACGGGCAATTACTACGATGAAACAAGTGATTGAAGTGCACAGGCGAGCAGGATTCAAGCTGACAGGCTTCAACTCAAACGAAGCTAGAGTCTTAGCTGAGCTGCCATTAGAGGGCCGTGCTACGTCATCGCCCAAGCAACTGGGGTCCAACCTAGACGATTGTGGTCGCACGCTGGGGTTACTATGGGATGCGGTGACCGACACACTGGGGTTCAACACGACGCTTGCGAGGGTACCGGCTGAAGTGAAGACGTTAGCGAGGCCGCCGACAAAGAGAGAAGCGCTAAGCGCCGTGATGTCGGTTTTCGATCCGTTGGGCTTACTAAGCTACTACACCATTCGAGCGAAGATTGTATTACAAAACATTTGGAAACTAAACGTAGAGTGGGACGAGGCTTTACCAGGGCCGGAGGCCGAAGAGATAATCCAATGGCTTAGAGACATAGAAAAGCTACGAACACTAAGATTACCGCGCCTCTACGCTCAAACGGGGGGAGAGCCGAGCCGAGAACTACATATATTTTGTGATGCAAGTGAAGTTGCTTACGCGACCGCGGCTTACTGGCGCGTCAAGAATGAAAATGGTGAAATAGAAGTGACATTAGCGGCCGCTAAAGCACGGGTAGCGCCAATGAAACATCTTAGCGTACCAAGACTCGAATTACAAGCGGCTCTGATTGGGACGCGTCTGGCAAGCTCTATCAAGAGACAGCAAGGCTGGGAACCCGAGAAAACTGTATATTGGACGGATTCGCGTACCGTGTGGCATTGGATACGGAATGATAGCGTGCGTTACTCACCATACGTAGCGCACCGCTTAGGAGAGATAGCCGAGACTACGGACGCTAGCCAATGGAGATGGGTTCCGACAGCGCTGAATGTGGCGGACGACGCAACGCGCCCTAATGTAGAGATGAAGACGTGTAATGACAGATGGTTTAAAGGACCCAAATTTTTATATGAAGATGAGGCTTTATGGCCCACGTGTGATATCGTAACGGAAGAGGACACGGTAGAGATAGTGCTCACGACAATGGGAGAAGCAAACGATAGTGTGCCCCGAGCCGAGCGTTTTTCCTCATATGAACGCTTGGTGAGAGCGATGGCGAGAGTATTACTATTCGTACGCAAATGTCGTGACCGTGCCGCTACGATGAATGTAGAACTTTTAGAAGAGGCTGAGATGAGACTGCAACGAGCTTCGCAGCGCCAATGTTTCGCTGAAGAGATAGAACGCATCACCGCAAAGCGAAACCTCAGAGCAGGAAGCCGGCTACGAAAGCTAGATCCGTATTTGGACGAACAAGGTGTGCTGCGTGCCAGGGGACGGATAGGGGCAGCGGGTGTGTCTGCCCCCGCTACTCACCCCGTAGTACTGGACGGCAGGCACCCGTATGCGCGGTTGCTACTATATCGTGAGCACCGTCGCGCCCACCACGCACACAATGAGCGCGTTGTGAATGACGTCAGAGCCAAATACTGGATACTACGACTGAGACCGACGATACGTACAGTCGCTAGCAAATGCGTGTTTTGTCGCGTACGAAAGGCACGTCCTGTGGTTCCAGTGCACGGAGATTTACCTAAGGCAAGATTACAGCCATTCACGAGGGCCTTCACATACTGCGGGGCCGACTATTTTGGACCTCTAACGGTGACGGTGGGACGGCGGCACGAAAAACGGTGGGGCGCACTATTTACGTGTCTCACGACGAGAGCGATACATATAGAATTGGTGGCGTCGCTATCCACAGACTCGGCAATCATGGCTCTAAGAAGAATGGGCGCGCGCCGCGGGTGGCCGCGCGTGATGTACTCAGATAATGCAACAAACTTCAGAGGCGCCGACGTAGAGTTGCGTCGTGCGGTAGAAGAATGGGAACCGGCGCTACGTGATTACGCACTAACAGAGCGTATGGAGTGGCGCTACATCGCTCCGGGCGCGCCACATCAGGGAGGCGCGTGGGAGAGGCTCGTGCGCTCGGTCAAAAGCGCGCTACGAGTCACACTGAACGAGAAGTCGCCGCGAGAAGAGGTACTAGCTACGCTGTTGGCGGAGGTAGAGCACACCATAAACGCTCGCCCGCTAACCCACGTACCAGTCAGCGAAGAAGATCCAGAGGCGCTCACCCCAAATCACTTTCTGTTGGGGGGTTCGCGCGGCCTGCCACTTACTGGGCCGTGCGAGCCAGCTTCGCGCAAGGCATGGCGTGCTGCGCAGGCGCTGGCCGACGAGTACTGGCGCCGCTGGGTGCGCGAGTACCTGCCCGAGCTCATTCCGCGCGGGGGTGCGCGTGACGTCACGGGCCGCTCACTTAAGCCCGGTGACGTCGTCATCATCGTCGACTCCAGCCTGCCTCGCAATGTGTGGCCGCGAGGCGTCGTGACGGCGGTGTATCCGGGACCAGACGGCGAGATTCGCAACGCTGATGTCAAGACAAGAGGAGGAGTTTTTCGTCGCCCGACAGCGAGATTGGCTGTCCTCCCTACTGAAGAAGAAGGTGCCGCGAGTGCTGCACCGGGGGGAGACTGTTACGGACAGCTTCAATCGCGTGAAACTAGTGAAAAAAGTGATTAAAATGTGTATAGCAAAAAGACTGTTTAATGGACCGCTAAGTGCGTTACTAGTGATAGAATCTGTGTTTGTGATTATTTCATGTAAGTACTTTGATTTGTAAACAGTAGCTTGTTATAACTGATTGAGTCATTTAGTTTGTGTTTTTAATTACTTTGAAGTTTATTAATATGTAACGTTCTATTTGGTTTTAAATTGTTGCATATAAAAAGTTCTGTAAAATGAGATATTTAGCGTAGCTGTAAGTTTTATAGTTTGTGAAATATTTAAGTTTTAGTAATTCAAATAGGTATTGTTTAGGCATTTAGGTATCCTATGGATTAAATGATATGAATGCTTGTGTTTTTACTTATACTACCTGGTAAAGGTTTTGAGGTAATGGGCTAGGTAATATAGGTCTAGGAGGTGGTAGTTTCGACCTGAAATGTGTCTAGGTCATACGCCAACCTTTGTCCTATAAGCCCTAAAGGTTTTGATATGGTACTAAGAGGTAAGATTATATAAATAAAGGCCTCTTGTATAGGTCTCTGATAAAGGTAATGAGAAACCTAAATACCTAAACCTCGTATTGAAAGGTAGCCAAATAATAAATTAGGTAGGTAATCTCGTAAAGAGCCAGGAGTGGGGGTTTGCTATCCCCACCACCGCTAACAATTTATGGTAACGTAGGGTAGTAATGATTTGAGTTTTGTAAACTACCTAAGTTAAGTAGAAAATGTAAGTTTTTGTATTAGTGGATATTTGCTATCGTACAAAATGTTACCTTAGGGACGTGTGATCGTAGGAAATGTTGTAAGCTCGCACGGCCCAATTCGTTATAACCACAATATATGGGCATATAAGAAGAAAGTGTTTCATTCTGTTCCTGCTTGGCGAATCATCCTATGGTGCAGTGTTGAGGTTACCGACATCGGTAACACGTCGCCTAAGTCGATGAAATTTAGCAGGTATGTAATATAGTATTAACCAAAACCTATGTACAAATATCCAAAAACATAAGAAAAACGATTTGGATTATTTATAAAATATGTTTCAATTATGATACTTTATCATACTGCAAAGTTTCGTCTACTGAGGATTTACTGAGGGGTCCACTACCTTCCTTTCCTACACTAATTTGCGTATGGTGTAGTTAGCAAATGGGAAAATTTACATTGAATACTGGCAACACAATCCAAATTAGTTTTTAGGTTATGAAATATTTTACACGTGATCAGATTGAATTAAATTGTATAATAAACTGTTATTTAACGAAAATTTAAAGTAACAATTCAATTTAATACATAAGATCTTCTATACTTACGAGTGAAATGATATATCTGATAGTTTTCGTTCACTATCACTTTTACAACCTATTACAGAACATCGAACCATTTTCATAGATTTTACAAGTTTATAATTGATATAGGAACTTAATACTTTACGTTGGAAAGTGACACCGCACCGAATTAGCTCACAAAACCGACACAAAACACTTTTTTCTTTTGTTTACGACGAACCACCGACGAACTGTCAAAAGTTTGTTTAGCAAACTAGTTTGATAAACATGAAAAAACCGGCACGCAGAATGAGACAGAAAAGCATATCGCTCTATCTCATTTCCATGCAAGACGTGTGCATAAGTCTTTCTCTTTCGTGTGCGAATGCGACAGACGCCGTCAATTTGTCTATAGGTTTCTCTGTCTACGAGTGCGAAAGACCAAGTATAAAGTAACAAGAATTAATGAGTTATAAAATGTAAATCTTTGGTGTCTTGTTCCTGAATCCAATAATACAAGTGTAAAAACGCCACAAAATTGTGGATTCAAGTGCCAAGTGATAATAAAATGAGAAACACTAAACTGGCAAGAGAGATAATAGTATCCAAAATCATTGTCCCCAAAAACTAGACTAGAATGTATTTCTGTGAAGACCACTTTGATGTAAGTACCTATGCGCTAGAAATGGTAAATTAACTATGGAATAAACAAAATAAAACTTCATGTTAGTATTACAAAACAATCGTCATATTTTGTGACCTATGTATTTATAGGTTATGTTTTGCTATATTGTGATTTGAAAATTTCATAAATACTTATTATATTCTATATTTTAGCTAAAAAAAATGATGTGAAGAATTATACACAGTATAAGGTAGTGGGTTCTGCTTAACTCAGATGAAACCAAACTGCGTACCATCCAGATTTGATTGCCAAGCTATAGGAAACACAAGTCCACAGAGTCCACTCCAAGTGAACATCCGCATGCCTATTGAAAGGCAATGAATGTCTACAAAACAATTAAGGAGATTGAAGAGACCATACAAAATGAAAATTATGGTAAATCAAAGTACCATCTTGTAATCAAGGTAATTTATTTTTAGTATTTTATGCAGTTGTAATAAATTATTAACATTATCACTAGGCTAGGACAGATATTATACTAATCATATTGTACTATTCTAGATTTTTTGACACCTGAAATTAAGAAGTGTGATGATACAGCGGTCCAAGTAGTACAAAGCTGAAGTGCGGCAGGCGGCAGACGAAACAAATAGCCAGTTTTGTAGAGGGTCATTCGAATATTGAGAGAGCTTGCCATGTTTTAAAGATGCATTAAGTGATCTGGTGACTTATTTTAAGTAGAAATTGTGTTTCTTTTTGTTGATATTTTTAAATGTGTGTGTGTGTACGCCTGCAAAGTTAGAAACTAGTGATACCTCTATTTGTAATTAACAAGATCCGTTTTTGTAACCTTGTTTCTATGCACAATAAAGCATACTTACTCACCTGCCTCGCTCGGCCTAGACCAGCTATCTACACACATATTATAGGCAAAATATCAAAACATTGATGATAAAAAAAAATGTAGTTATTATGAATATAGCGGTCAAATAAATATATCAAATATTATGTACAGTTTTTTTTATTTCCATTGCGCCCTGTATAAAAGATGATGTTGGTGAACACAGCCGAGTTGATTTAAAGAATGTAATAGATGTGTGTTTATCTCATATGCATGAGTGCAAAATATGTTAAAAAGTACCTACATAATATGCACTATCTATACTATACATAAGGTAGGGTACGGTAGGATACTCAGAAGCAAAACTCATTTCTTTGATCTGTGGTAGGATAGGAGTAGAGTAGGTAGGCTTAAATTATAAAAAAAACAGTTATTTTTATAACATGAAAAGTGTATTTTCAGTAGTTTACAAACTTTAAAGTTGGAAAAATAGTCCTGTGCTTTTTTTTCACTAGACGGACACTTAATTTTAAAAGTAGGGTTGTTATTAATTTGTAAATGTTAATGTCTCAGAAATAATATATAGACTGCATTTTTCTATCTTCATTCCATTTTCTTTTCCATTGTTTTCCTGACTTCCTCCAGTTTTTTACCTCTTGATATTGCTGAAGTTCCTGGAATTTTTGCACAAAAATCATAGCGACCCTCTGGTCGCATCTGGTACCATCCACTGTTTTGCACTGGCTCACTAGCATTTCGAGGCTGTGATTCTGTCATAATTTTAGTTAATGCCACAAACAAAAGCCACTTTTATTGTTGATCTCTAGTTTTAATTTCTAGGAATGATATGGTTTTTTGATTGAAAAGATGGGAGATCTTACTTATAAAACATCAGTCTTCATCGTTATTTTAATTATTAGGTGGTAAGCGCTAAAGTTGACTTTCTCCGTCCTCCCAGGACCTGATAACAAAAAAATAGGTTATGTTAGATTGTTATAGATAACACAGGGTATCATCGTGTTGTATTGTTATTGTGATTATTGTTAGACAACACTTGATATATGCTAACTACTTACATTGCTGTTTTAACATTTCTCAACTCTGCAGAACAGAAATCGGGATTGGATTGGACGCAAAAAATTTCGCCACCATGAATGAATGTATTTATCCTTGGTAGATTTGTATTTTCTGCTTTAACAAAACTGTATTTCATGATGCTATTTAATAAAATAAAGGATAATAGTCCACAGATGTAGTAATCACTTATAAGATTTCAAAATAAATCGATGAAAATCTAATTTGTTAAATATCACAATCACAGAGAGAAGAGAGCTGTCATGTTTGTTTACTATCGGAGTGACGCAGTGCTGCCAACTAGTCTGAGCGAAAACGCGCTGTCAACGCTGTAAAAAAGCGCTAGATTGCGCTAAAATGGCATTTTATAAAAAAGCGCCTGATTTCGCGCTAACCACGAATGGTTTTACTATTTATTTGCTCTTTGCGAGAGCGTCGACACCCCCCCCCCCCCCCCCCTAGAGGTTAAAAATTGAAGTAGGTGAAAGAGCAAAATGAGAATTATCTATTAGAATGCTTGGTGTAATACTAATTAAGTATAGAATTTGTATAATTTTAATAGATTCACCAAGCATTCAACCAAATAAATGCAGCAGGCCAGCAGGTACATACTTAATCTTTTAAAATCTAAAAAAGCGCTAGATTTAGCGCTAGGCGCTAAAACGCGCTTTGAGACAAAAAAAGCGCTAGATCTGGCGCGAAACGCGCTAAGTTGGCAGCACTGGAGTGACGTCACATCGTAATCCAATATGGCGAAGGGCGTTTTTAACATTTGATAAATAGATTAAAAAAGACGATTTTTAAAATTGAATTATAAAATTTATATTGCATTTTTATGAATAAATATCGACGTTTCTCGTTTACTATTTATGAAATCTATCTTAAATATGCATTTTTATACTTTATCTTACATGGTGTAAAATAGCCTATTAGATTGGTTTCTATTCTATACCTAAGCAGTAAACTCTGTTTACGCGACTGCCCAAAAAGAGTGTATTGTATTCAGGGTTCATGTATGTAAGTTTCTTTATTCCACCATAACTTCTAAATCTCTAAACAGGGGCTCTATTGCCCAAGTGTCGTCGACTTCGCCGTCGGCTTCATTTGACAGATGGTTGAAATATATTGCTACGTATCTTTGGTAAGTTTTTATTGGTACCAAAAAGAAGTAGCAATGTATCTCATCCATCTGTCAAATGAAGCCGACGGCGAAGTCGACGACACTTGGGCAATAGACCCACTGATTTATATGTGTGAAGTACCGTTAATCCTTACATCACCCTTTTTTTAACATCATTTTTAACTGCCTCTGTGATCTAATGGTTCGCCCACCCGTGTAAAACGCAAAGATCCCTGGTTTGATTCCCAGGGGAAGTACAATTTGTACTCGGTTTTGTTGGTGGTAGGGCTTATTTCAAGTCCGCCTGGCTAGCTACCACCATCTTACCTAAGTCTGACGACATAACAAATACAATATAAAAATTGTTGTTTTCCGGCAGTTAGAGGAAAGATAGCCAGTTCCTCAATGGTGAGGATTCCGGGTGTAGTGCGCTTACACCTTCGGCCTTATCGTCACTTAACATCAGGTGAGATGAAGGCCAAGCACTATTACGGTTGATCCGTAAAACAAATGTATACATTTTATATGAGATACGTAAAATATGACTACATTATGGCAAAGGAAAATAAACTTTGTTCCATACTGTTTTCTTCGTCGATAAACGAATAAATGTAGCGAAATTTGGTTTTAGAGAAATGTGTGGCAATATCTTATTTACCTTTGAAAAGTGTGATTACTTGGATTGTGTCTTTTTGTCACATCACAATTACTTAGAGCACAAGACACCATGGCTCCACGATACCTTTATTTGAAATTCTAATAAGGATTAACAAATATTTACAAACTGTGATTGCTCATTTGCTAGGCGGGACGCTAGGGGCTCTTACTGTAAAAAATATTGGCACATTGTCACTTAATTCTTTGTCTCTTTTTTTCACAGACCGTGTCGGTATAATGTTAACTTCTCTTTTGCACGCTTTGTTGATCTTCTTGAGCGCAGCGAAAATTTTTCTATGTCTATGGTTATAAACAATATAAGTATAATAATGTAGAACCTAGTTTCTCTTATAAAAAAAGCAATATTATTAAAATAAATCTAATGTAAAGTCTACAGCAAAGTATAACAGGCTTTCATACAGCAACGTGGCGCAGCTGAGCTGCCGTAGTAGGTATCGATTACGCAAATTACTCTGTAACTCGATTGCCGGCCGCCGAGCGATTTTACATAGAGAAAGGACCCGATCAATCAATGTACGTATGTAGTTTAAAACTAATTATTCATTTAAATACTGCACAAAACCATTTGTTTACGTTGAAAAATGTAGAAGTAATAATTTCCCCTTGTTCCTTAGAAATAACCATGGCCAGATAACTGGTTATCTGTAAAGATTTTTTCCTCCAGCATAATTAGTTATCTTTTAGGAATAGATTTTCCTTATAGATGACAACACACGCTGAAATTTTAATCATTTGGTTACCGCCGTGTGGTGGTTCCACTCATGTTTATGTGACGTTTTGTAGTTTGATAGTAATTAATCCATTTTATTGTTATGATTTCGAATCAAAATTGAAAGAATAATAGTAGTATTTTAATTTAATAGCTTGGCAACACCGACGCTTGGCTCCGCCGTTTCCCGCCATTTGCAGTGGAATGAGAAGGTAAGCGGTGGGGATAGGCGGCAGAACGGTCAACGAAAGTCAGTTGCGGGCT